>CM035424.1:161358340-161738340 GCA_020310875.1 Ceratopteris richardii | reverse complement strand
AGCATATCAGCTATCTGATCTTTTGTTGAAGTATGTATGACTTCAATCTCCTTATCCATCACCTTCTCTCTTAGAAAGTGATACTGAATCTCAATGTGTTTAGTCGTGGCATGAAAAACAGGATTAGCAGCTAGATACAATGAACTCATGCTATCTCCATGAATAGTGGGTGTACTCTAAATGATGTCAAAACTCTTCATAAGAGTCTTTAGCCAGATGACTTCCTTTGCAGCTTCAACCATACCTTTATACTCTGCTTTTGTAGATGATAAAGCAACTGATGTTGCTTTTTAGAACACCAAGAGATTAGCTTATCTACCACATAACGCAAGTATCCATATGTTGATCTCCTATCATCAGGATTACCTGCTCAATCTGTATCACTATATATCTTGATGTTTGTATCCAATGTAAAATACAAACCTTCTTTGAGTGTACCCTTAATGTACCTCAACACCCTTTGTCCTGCAACCCAATGTTCTTTCCTAGGGCAATGCATGAATTGAGACAACACTCCAACTGCATATGACAAATCAGGTCTAGTTAATGTAGCATAGATAAGACTACCAACCAGATTTTGATACATCTTCATATCCTTGAATTCTTCTCCTCCATATCTGCTTAATTTTTTATTCACCTCCATTGGCGTAGGTGCTACCGTGCAATCTTCCATTTTAAACTTGATGAACAAATTCTTCAAATATCTTTCTTGAGTTACATACACTCCATGTTGAGTGTATGAGATCTCCATGCCCAAGAAATATGAAAAATCTCCCAAGTCACTAATCTTGAACTCTTTCTCCATTTTCTTCTTTAGGCTTTGTATGCACTTCTCATCTGTACCTATAATATCATCAACATATATGCACATGTAAATGAACCCATCATCACTTGCTTTGATAAGCAAGCTACTATCTGGTTTAGATACTTGAAAACCAAGTTGTTTCAAGAACTTCACAAATCTATAATTCCATGCCCTTGGGGCCTGCTGCAAACCATACAAAGCTCTCTTGAGCTTACATACATGATCTGGATACCTTTCATCTCTGAATCCTTGTGGTTGCTCCATGAAAGCATCATCTGAAATATAACCATTAAGAAAAGCATTTTTCACATCTAATTGACATAATCTCCAACCTTTACATGCAGCAATGGCTATGAGTGTCCTAATGGTTGTCATCTTTGCCACAGGACTATAGGTCTCATCATAATCTATACCATATGTTTGAGCAAACCCTTTCACAAGTCTAGCTTTATACCTAGACACACTTCCATCTGCATACCTCTTGGTTTTGTAGACCCATTTGCATCCAATGATCTTCTGACTATTTGGTTTAGGAACCAAATCCCAAGTCTCATTTTCCATTAATGCATCATACTCTTCGTACATAGATTTCTCCCAATTTTCCTTACCTTTTGCCTCTTCATATGTAGAACGGTCTTCATCTCCTTTCACCATGTAAGCATAATCTTTAGTAGCCAAAAAAGAAGTGTCATAGCTATACCTTGTAGGTTGCCATTTGTGTCTTGATGACCTTCTGAGTTCTCCACTTCTTGAGGTTTCTAGTTCATCACATTCTGGATCAAACCTTGGGACTTCTTCAACTTCATCTTGTGCTTCATTATTCTCTTCTTCATCAAATATTTGAACCTTTGATTTACCTTTCTTCTGATTCACAACTTCTTCATCACCTACATGAATATTGAATGTACCTGCATACCAAGTACTTTGCTCATCAAATGTAACATCCTTTGATACAAGGAATTGTTTTGTGGATTGACCCCACAACCTATATCCCATTTGCTTATCATCATATCCAATAAACACATACTTTTCAACTTTAGGTTCCAATTTATGCCTCAATTGAAATGGCACATATGCATAGGCTAAAAAACCAAACACTTTGCAATAATCTAAGGTAGGTCTCTTACCACACCATGCCTCATATGGTGTCATACCCTGCAAAGATTTACATGGTAACCTATTGACCAAATTTGTAGTTGTATTTATAGCCTCAACCCACAAGTAATTGGGACAAATTTTCTCTTTCATCATGGATCTTGCAAACTCGACAACAGTTCTATTCCTCCTCTCTGCTACACCATTTTGTTGAGGAGAGTACCTGCAAGTAACTTCCCTTTTTATACCTACATTCCATAAGTAATCACTGAACTCATTAGAGAAATACTCTCCCCCTCCATCTGATCTTAGTCTCTTCAACTTTTGACTTGTAATTCTTTCTGCATACACATGATAATGTTTGAATGTATTGAATACCTCTGACTTATCTTTGATCACATAGATAGTGATCCATCTGGTAGCATCATCAACATAAATCACATAATACCTTGAACCATTATACTAAAATCCTTTGATGGTCCCCACACATTTGTGTGTACCAACTCAAGCTTCTCTGAATACATAAATCCATGCTTAGAATATGACTACTTATGAGCCTTACCTAATTGACATGCCTCACATTTGTATGTCATATGTTGACCTGCAACATTAGGCAATCCAAGCACTGAACCATTGTTAACCATATCTTTAATACCTCTTTCATTGAAATGTCCAAGCCTTTTGTGCCAAAGATCTAACTCAGAGATCTTATGTCCTCCATAAGTAAACAAGACATGACCAACATTACCTTGAATCTTCAATGTGAAGAGTCTTCCTTCTTTCTTCCCTAAAACAATTTGTTTATACCCATTGCTAGGGTCTTCCACAAAAACTCCATCATTAGTGAACCTTACTTCATAACCTTTCTCAACAATTTGCCCGACACTTATCAAATTCTTTGGAATTGTAGGAACATACAAAACCTTACTCAAAAGAGTACTTCCATCCTTAGCCTTCACTAATCCAATTGACTTAACATTGTGCTTTGTATTATCACCTGTTTGAACTCCATGATTAGTTACCTTATTCTCCAAATAAGTCATCAAGGCTATGTTACCACTCAGGTGATTGCCACACCTTGAGTCAATGTAGAAGACTCTTTGGTCTTCACTTTGCCTTTCACAAGTTCCATTCATAATCAAGGTTGAATCCTCCTTCTGATATGAAGCATAATTGTAGTAGGTATTGTTGTAGGATTGACTTTGAAATCCTCTACCTGCATTTCTTCCAAAGTAACCTCTACTACCTCTACCTCTAAAATTACCTCTTTGGTTTCTGTCACCTCTTCCTCTTGAATTAAAGTTCTGATTATATCCACTATTATTTTGTGTATTATGCCAACAATCATGAGCTAAGTGATTTGTCTTACCACAAATCCAACAAGCTTTGGCTCCATTTTTATTACTTCTGCCTCTTCCTCTACCTTTGCCACCTCCTCTTCCTCTTAGGAAGTTAGCTTGGCTAGTTGTGCCTTCATCTTCATTTGCTTGTTGCTTCCCTTTGCTATTCTTCTTCTTATCCTTTGAATACATTGCTTGACCTGCACTCTTATCACTTTCACCTTTGACATCCTGCTCAAAGGTTAGCATGTGTCCTAGCAACTGATTTAAATCAGGAGTAAAATGATCTAGTGACAATTCAGTAGACAAAATGAATGGCTTCCATTTTGCATCACCTCTCAAACCTGTGAGGATTTGGCTTACCAATTTATCCTGCTCAATATCTTCATCAACTGCTCCTAATGCATCTGCAATGTCCTCCATCCATGTTACATAATCAGAAATGGATTGAGAAGCCTTCTTCTTAAATGTGGTAAACTCTGCCCATAAAGATGCCTTCCTTGACTTTGTAGAGTTTTGGAAATTCTCCTCCAAAGCTTTCCATATATCACTTGCACTTTCAAGACCTCTAATGTGAGGTAGCAAGTAGTCATTGACTCCCATGTAGTTAATGGTCCTTGCTTGAGCATCTCTCTTCATCCAGGTCTTCAAATCTGATAAATCATCCCTAATTGGAACACTAGGATCTCTGAATTGTGGCTTTTCTTCTTCACTTGTAATGTAACCTATCAAACCTTTGCTCATGAGATGAGCTTCCATCCTCAGACCATGCTGGATAGTTTTCTCTACCCAATTTCTCTATCTGAAGAGAATCTCCCATCCTTTCTTCACTTGTGTATCAAATTCTTCCTTTATGAGAAATAAATGTACCTTTACTTTGAATGAAGTTCCTTTTGATCTTCTTGATAGCTTCAGACCTCCTTCTCAGGCTTTCACTTCAAACTTTCACCTTTTGAACCTTCAAGTGTTGATTTTTGTATGTCTACAGCAGTCGAGGTTCTTCCTTTCTCCAATTTTGATGCTTCTTGCTCTAATACCACTGATGGAGAGTGTTAATCTCCAAACGAACAAGCTATCCTTGATGTTAGAGCACCTCTATATCAAGAATAACTCAAAACCTTTACCAATTTGGAGGATGAATACTTAATTATCAAAATCTTGAACAAACTGTGAAGAGGTCTACTACTCAGAAAGTCTACTGCACATAACTCACTCATTGACTCGTCAAATGTGTAAAGCTTTTTATAAAACTTTGCACAAGGTGTTGGCTAAAGTTTGTACACCTTCTCCAAGTTAAATCTATCCAAAAGATTAAGTATATCTTGAGAAATGAATCAAACGGTTCACCTATGTCTGAAACTATTCTTCTATAAAGCCGATTTTGACACCTACAACTTCGAACACTTGGTTCTCCCAAACTAGAACCTATTTAAGCAAAGGCTTTTAGCCATAGATGGCTTACCTTCCAACTTAGATTTTGAATCCTCGTTTGTGCAAAACTTTACACTGTGCACTGAGAAATGATCACTTCTTTGACCATCGAGATTGCACCTGTTTCAGAAGACACTCAGGAGTTCTTCACATACAACTGTTCCTACTAATTAATTCTCTCAACCTGTTTACAATTAGGCTCTCAACCTTATCCATAGACTCATTAGCTATGGAATTAGACACCTACAAAAGGATTCTTGAAATGATCAAGCACAGAAGGAGAACACACAGAAATATCGGGTGCAATATTTCTTCATTTTTGAGAAGTTTTTTTTTTACATCTGAGTGATGAGAGAGATCTATTACACTTCTAAAGTGTCTATTGACTCTTACAACGTCAAGTTCTTCTCTTCACATACTCTCTCCTATTTTACCCGACATTTTTCTTGTATATATAGGCAAATATGTACAAGCTCATAACCATACAAAAGGTATAAGTGAGCTAACTCTAAATTAATGTACATATGTATACAAGTCTTCATCTTCTGAACATGTACTTTATTCATGATTCATAAGTTGATCTTTTCTTCAATCCTTGACTTCAATCCTTTTATCAAAACTTCAATTGATGATTGACTTGCACCAACATACATGTATGTATGTATGTATGTATGTATGTATGTATGTATCTATCTATCTATCTATCTATCTATCTATCTATTTCATGAAAGTATTCTTGAATGATTTTTTGGTATCTGATGCTAAAGTAAACCTTTTATAGAATTTATAGCTTTGCTTTCTGAAGTGTAAAGAATATCAATTTTGGCTCAAATGAGGTAATCCATCTTTGTGGTTTCTTCTAAAAAATTGATGGGCCATTATCTTTCACCAAGGGATTCAAGTTGACCCTGATAAAGTTCAAGCTATTCTCACTACTCCACCTCCCAAATCTACAAAAGAGGTTCAATGGTTCCTTGGCCAAATCCAATGGCATGGATGACATCTTTGCTGGTTTGCCCACCTCCCAATTCCTCTCACTCCCTTAACCACGGTATCCCCTTAAGAGTTTAATTGGAATGGAAAATGCCAAACGAACATTCTTCAGCCAAAACATGGTTTCTTCAATCAACTACTACCCCGATGGTTGCCCGAAGCTTGCCATGCAATGCCTTTTCGAGCTTTCATCTCACTTTGGATATTTTCTTGAATCATGGTGCACATTTTCCTAATGACCTAATCATGGATCGTACTCACTTGTTTCAAATTACACATAAAATCAGTAGACCATACTACCCTTGTGTGAATGGAGTTGCAGAGTACTAATACAAAATTGTTGGCGATGCTAAGAAAATGCATTCAATATTGTCTGGAACATTGGGAATAGTTACTACCTTGTATTTTGTGGGCTTATCAGACTACTTATAAATTCTCTACTAGATGTGCTCCTTTCAAATTGGACTATGGTTTAGAAGCTATTGCTTTCATGGAAATTATTTCCCCCCATCTAGATGTGTCTATTGAACAGAAGCCCCTTCCTAAAGCTTCACTATATTCTCAACTTGATGGACTTTGCTCATTCGATGAGAAACATTTTGAAAGCTTCTTATAGATGCAAGAATTGTAGATTCGACAAGCTCATACCCATGATCATTATCTTGAAACTCCAATCTTTTATGCAAGCCAATTTGTTCTTTTCTACAATTCAAAATCAAATCATGCTAATGGCAAAATTAAAGCTCGGTGGTTTGGTCCTTACCGAATTTTGGGATGGCTAGGTCCATCGACTTTGTGATTGCAAACACTTGCCAGAGCATCGATTAGAAATCCAATCGATTAAAAATGGCCTTTTCCGCCCTTGCCACATGTGCCGATTATTAACCCACTACCCATGATTGCATGATTTTGCATGATGATCATTGCACCCTCCTTTGTATCACATCTATGATTCATTCTGTCCTTGCCCCTATAACGCCATCATTTCTCCATCATGTTTTTATATCATTGCCCTACCTTGCGCTCCCAATGTTTACTAAGCTCTACTTGTCATTCTTTCCACCTTGCATCTTCTAGTGCATAATAACTCTCATCTTCATGAATTTTCTTGACTCAGCATATATCTTGTACATGAAAGAAATTTGGAGAAGCTTGTGGAAGGTAGAAAAGTGTGTTTTGAAGCGACGAAGTTTGGTCTAGCCAACTGGCACAAGACTAGCCCTTGCGCTTATGGAGACTTAAATAGACCTTATAGGAATGCGTTAAGTGCAAAGAAATGCACTATGTACTTTGTAGCATCAAGGAGAATGAGTCAATACAAAACAGATAGGTTCGCAAGTCAACTAGCTCAAAAAACTTACTACCTATGGAAGAGACAATGAACTTCAAATGACCATAGCAACCAGCATGATTACAATTAGAAAAAATCCTTTTATGAGAGTGATACACATAAGGTTTAGTGTATAGAATGCACAAAAGTATAAGGAATAAGAAAAATATGCTATAGGAATGAATGAGACATTCACCAGTGGTACTTCCTATTTTTCAAGAATACATAGAGATTGACCCCAAGACAGAAAAACTCAGATTTTTTGAATTAAATGCTATGAAAAGTTATGTGCATAAACTAGACACTAATACCTTTCCATTGAGCCATCTTGCACTCAATTTGGAGCTCTAGAGAGAGAGAGAGCAGAAGCCTCTGCAAGATTACTATTGGTGAAGAAGATGATGCAGAAAATTGAAGGAGCAAGACAATGATGGTCAAAAGTGTATGTATATTGCTTCCATGTATTGTACAAGTGATTTCAAGTCTTTATATAGACTCTAGGAGTGTTCCACGAATTCTACAAGTGGAGTTTGAATTCAAATGAAGGTGGGAATGTTTGTTGGAGGGAATCAATTGAGACTAAACCATATGTTATCTTGAGGGGGAGCTATTGGAACATCAAGCTTACACTATGCTTGATGTGGATTTGATCTACATCAAAGTCTATTGTGTCGAAAGAATATCCGTTGGAGAGTTCTTTTTAATATGCTCATTTATTGTATTTTTTGAGAGATTTTTGATGGTTCATTTGCTGTTGTAAAAGCCTTGAGATTTACACATGTAAAGTAGAAAGATAGAGCCCAAATCCCACGAATTTGTGGTGGTTGAAGTTGCATTCAATCAAGCAATCAATTACCTAAAAGTAGATCAAAAGATCTTCACTTTTCCTAGATTGTAGGAAAGTGCCTTCATCATGATATCTGCTACTTGCTTTTCAGTTGGAACAAAAGAAATGTCAATCTTCTTTGCCATGAGCTTCTCCCTGATGAAGTGGTAATGGACTTCTATGTGCTTGGTTCTCGCATGGAAAATAGGATTTGCTGTTAGATGCATGGACCTTACATTATCTCCAAATATGTGAGGTATCATATTGCCTCTTGAGTTTCTATGGTCAAGCCTTTATACTCTGCTTTAGTTGAGGATAAAGCAACTGTTGGTTGCTTCTTGGAGCTCCATGACACTAGCTTCGAACCTGCAAATGCTACGTAACCAGAAGTACTTTTTCTATCATCCTTAGCTCCTGCCCAATCTGCATCTGAATAGATTTTGATATCCAAATATGAAGAATAAGGATAGAATATACCTTCGTTGATTGTACTTTTGAGATACTTAAGTACTCTCTTAGCCGCATGCATGTGTGGTCTTCTCGGTGAGTGCATGAACTGACTAAGGACTCCCACACTATATGAGATGTCTGCCCTTGTATGAGTAGCAAATATCAAGCTACCCACCAAGCTTTGACATTCTTTAATGTCTTCAATTTTCTCACCTTCATAAACACTAAGTTTATGATTCATCTCCAAAGGTGTACCTGTAGGTTTAGTGTTCTCCATTTTGAACTTGAGAAGAAGATCCTGAATGTATCTTCTTTAAGTCAAATACATTCCTTCATCTGTATATATCACCTGCATACCTAGGAAATATGTGAGCTCACCTAGGTCACTGATTTTGAACTCCTCTTGCATGTGTCTCTTGATCCTTTGGATGCCATTTAGATCATCACCTATCACAATAATATCATCTACATATACACATAGATAGATAACCTCATTGTGATCCCTTTTGATGAATAGAGAAGGATCTAAGCTGCTAACTTTGAACCCTTGATCCTGAAGATATGTAACCAACCTGTAATTCCAAGCTCTAGGAGCTTGTTTCAATCCATACAATGCTTTCTTAAGTCTGCAAACATAAGATGGATGATTAGGGTTTTCAAAACCTAGTGGTTGTGACATGTATACCTCTTCACTTATCCAACCATTTAAGAATGCATTTTTCACATCAAGTTGGAGGAGTCTCCAATGCCTTGCAGCAGCTACACTTATCAATGTCCTGATTGTAGTCATCTTTGCAACTGTTGAGAATGTTTCCTCATAGTCTATACCATGAGTTTGTGAGCATCCTTTGGCAACTTATCTTGCCTTGTACCTGCAAACTGATCCATCTGAGTTTCTTTTAACTTTATATACCCATCTGCAACCAATTACCTTTTGATTTGGCGACACTGGAACCAAATCCCAAGTGTCTATTTCCTTCAATGCATCTATCTCTTCTTTCATGGCCTTTTCCCAATTAGGGTTTCCCTTTGCCTCTTCATAGGTTGAGGTTTCCTCTCAACTAGAGCATTTTGCCAAGTATATTGAATGCTTTGTAACAAATGTGGAATCATATCCATACCTTTCTGATTCTTTCTTCTCTCTTGTTGATCTTCTAGGTGCTTGTTTGGAGCATTCTCCAACCTCTTGCATCTTTTCTTTGCCTCTTGACTTCCATAGCTTGTAATCCTTTTCCCTTTCATCTTGGTCATCGTCTGTATCACTTCTTGGATCCTGGACCTGTGTATCATGCTTGCATCCTAGTTGATAAGAGTCAGAATCAAGATCATATGGTAGTGTTACCTTTTGTTTGTCTTCATCATACCAAGACCTGTGTTCTTCAAACACAACATCTCTACTTGTAGTGAAATTCTTGGTTGAAGGATTGAAGAACCTATAGCCCATCTGAGTTGAATCATATCCAATAAACACTACCTTTGTTGCCCTTTCATCTAGCTTACCTCTTATTTGTGATGGTACATGAACATAAGGTAAACAACCAAAAACCTTGCAATGTCCAAGACTAGGTTTTCTTCCATGCCATGCTTCATAAGGAGTCATACCTTGAAGTAATTTGAATGGTAGTCTATTGACAAGGTACACAGCAGTTGGAATAGCTTCTGCCCATAGATAATGTGGCAACTTCTTCTCTTCAAGCATTGTTCGGGCTGATCCAACCAGTGTCTTGTTTCTCGTCTCTGCAATTCCATTTAGTTGAGGAGAGTACCTAGTAGTCACTTCCCTTTTGATACCTTTGTCCTGCAAGAACTCATCAAACTCTTTGGAGAAGTATTCTCCCCCTCCATCAGATCTAAGCTTCTTTAGTGATCTACCTGTATGATTCTCCACATGTGCAAGATACTTCTTGAAGCAATCAAACACTTAATTCTTACTCTTGATAAATTATAGAATAGTCCATCTACTATGGTCGTCAATAAATGAGACATAATACCTTGATCCTGCCAATGAAGGTTCTTGACTCGGTCCCCATACATCTGTATGTACTAAGTCCAATAAGTTATTGTGGATGTAGCCTTTGTGTTTGAATGGTTGTCTTTGTGCCTTTCCAATTTGACATGCATCACACCTGTTGATCATGTGTTGCTTTGATATGTTTGGTAGTCCTAGAACACTTTGATCCCTGCATATATCCTTCAAGGTTCTTTCATTCACACGAGCAACTCTCTTATGCCACACTTCAAGCTCACTTAGGTTTTGAGACCCAAAGTTGAATAGAGCTATGTTCCTGGTTTCTCCTACTTCAAAAGTAAAGAGCCTACCATGCTTCTCACCTTGGGCTATCTTTTTGAAGCCTTGACATGGATCTTCCACAAAAGCTCCATGTTGGGTGAACCTAACTTGCAAGCCTTTTTCAACTATTTGGCCAACACTTATTAGGTTTTTAATGATGTTGGGTACATAGAGAACCTTACTTAGAATGTTGGTCTGCCATTGGAAGCTTTGACATTACCAATATTCTCCACATTGTGCTTTGTGTCATCCCCTGTTTGGACTTCATGTCTATGCTTTGGACTTTCCAAATCAGATAGAAGAGCAATGTTGCCTGCAACATGATTCGAACATCCTGAATCTATGTAGAAAAAATGATCATCTTCTTTACCTTCTTTGTGGCTTAGATTCATAAGAAGCAATGAGTCTTCATGTGGATGATCTTCTGAATAATTGTTTTAGTCCCTTCTATTATAGCTTATATTGGTATTAATGAAGTTGTGTCCACCTCTGCCTCTATTGCTGCCATATCCACCTCTTCCACTTCCTTTCTGGGTCTTCCCATTGAACTAGCAATTCTAAGTGGTGTGGTTGGTCTTATCGCATATGGCACAAGGTTGAACATTCTGACGTTTGGTTTTGTCTTGCTTTGGTCCTTTCTTCTTCCCTTTCCACTTGCTCTTGCTTGTGAAGTTGGCTTGGGACATCTCTTCTTCATCTTCTTCCTTCTTCTTGCCTTTCAGCTTCTTATCTTTCTTATCTGCATATAGAGCACTAATTGAATTACCATGATAAGAGTTACCTTCCTTTATGCTATTGTTGGCTTCTTGATTGAAGAGTTGTCCAAGAAAGATGTTGAAGTCTGGAGTTTGCACATCCATGATGAGATCATAAGCCATCATGAAGGATTGCCATTGCTTATTACTTCGAATGCCGTTGAGAATTTGCCTCATGATGACCTCTTCTTCAATCAGCACTCCAATGGATGCTAACTGATCTGCAACCTCCTTGACCTTGGTAACAAACTTTGTGATGGTTTGTTTAGGTGTCTTATTCATTTGGTTGAACTCGTTCCAAAGATGATTCTTTCTTGCTTTGGTACTAGCAGAAAAGAAAGTCTCGAGGGCATCCCAAGTCTATTGAGATGTCTTGCATCCTCTAATATGTGGTAATAGAAATTCAAAGTAGAGTTTAGTATGTACAACCTTGCTTGAACATCCCTTGCGCACCAAAGTGTGAGATTATCTATCTCCTCTTGTGTAGGTCCTCCTTTGCATCTTGGAATAGGCATAGCTTCATCACCTGCTACAATTCCATAAGGCTTTTTGCCTTGCAAATATGCCTCCATTCTGATTTGCCAAGCTGCGTAGTTGTGTCGATCAAGCTTCTCGATCATTGAGGGAAAGCCATCACCCATCTTGGTCTAGCTCTGATACCACTGAAAGAAACTTGGAGAAGGTTGTAGAAGGTAGAAAAGTGTGTTTTGAAGCGACGAAGTTTGGTCTAGCCAATCGGCACAAGACTAGCCCTTGAGCTTATGGAGACTCAAATAGACCTTATAGGCATGCGTCAAGTGCAAAGAAATGCACTACGTACTTTGGAGCATCAAGGAGAATGAGTCGATACAAAACTGATAGGTTCGCCGGTCAAGTAGCTCAAAAAACTTACTATCTATGGATGAGACAATGAACTTCAAATGCCCATAGCGACCAGCGTGATTACAATTAGAAAAAATCCTTTTATGATATTGATACACATAAGGTTGAGTGTATATAATGCACAAAAGTATAAGGAATAAGCAAAATATTCTATAGGAATGAATGAGACATTCACCGGTGGTACTTCCTATTTTTTAAGAATACGTAGAGATTGACCGCGAGACAGAAAAACTCCAATTTCTCTCAATCTACTAAACCAAATGCTATTAAAATTTACATGCATAAACTACACACTAATAGCTTTTCAATGAGCCATCTTGAACTCAATTTGGAGCTCTCGAGAGAGAGGAGCAACCTCTGCAAGATTACTATTGGTGAAGAAGATGATGCAGAGAATTGAAGGAGCAAGACAATGATGGTCACAAGTGTATGTATATTGATTCCATGTATTGTACAAGTGATTTCAAGTATTTATATAGACTCTAGGAGTGTTCCATGAATTCTACAAGTGGAGTTTGAATTCAAATGAAGGTGGGAATGGTTGTTGGAGGGAATCAATTCACTTTCCTACAATCTAGGAAAAGTGAAGATCTAGTTTGATCTACTTTTAGGTGATTGATTGCTTGATTCAATGCAACTTCAACCACTACAAATTCATTGGATTCGGGCTCTATCTTTCTACCTTTACATTTGTAAAGCTCAAGGCTTTTACAACGGTCAATGAACCATAAAAAATCTCTCAAAAAATACAATAAATGAGCATAAGAAAAAGAACTCTCCAACGGATATTCTTTCAACGCGATAGCCTTTGATGTAGATCAAATCCACCTCAAGCATAGTGTAAGCTTGATGTTCCAATAGTACACATGCAAGACCTGATTGGTGGGGATATGGATTTTTCTGACCTACCTTGCAATACTCTATAGCAAGAAAATTGCCACGTACAACATCAGATGCACGTGCTCCATTTTGACTTGGCCACCTACATAGAAGATTTGTACCAGCGTGTGGACCCATTGTATCAAGACTTGAGGTCCAGTACGTATTTCAAAAGCTTTCATGAAGAAGTGGTGAAAGAGAAAGAGCTTGTAGACAACAAGGCCATCTGCCTACAAGAGGCAAATACACACCATCTAGAGCACAACCAAAAGCTAGAGCACAAGTCGATGGTGCAAAATGCCTCTCTCCACAAGGCTGATTTTAAACTTAAGTAGACTATGTAGGAGAAATAATTATTGCATCGGATAGGCAAATCCCTAGAAGAGAAAAATTTCAAACTCTCTATAGAGACTTCATAACTCAATGCGCTTGTATCAAGTCATCAATGCAAATTGAAAAATCTACAACACTGGTTAGAGCAAGCGGAAACTCAAAAGACACAATCCCTACAACAAGCCTAAGCTAAGTGCTGATGCTAGAAACACATCTTAAAGAAATATTTTTATTTATAGGAGGAATTTGGCCTCAAACTTGCTAAAGCATAGAGTGAAGTTGTGGTTTCTAATGCTAGCTCCATGAGAAAAGAATCTGACAATGTTGTTTTGTTGGACCCGCATGAAGTACAAAAACTATTAAAGATAATGGTCTGCAAAATTCACCACACTTTTAAAGAGGCCAAGGATTCCTTCATTGCTAAGTGCATTCCCCCTCTGATGATAAGAAAGAGGAAGAATAAAAAGCCTTAGACGTTTTGGGTTTAGGTCCTCCAGGCATGCTAGTGTTAGGCCACCAAGGACAACACTATGGAATTTTAGTGTTACAAAATTCCACTATGATATTTTAAATTCGGCAAATAGTCGTGACCAAAAAGGTAGCACTATACAATGTAACCTTTTTCATATTAATGAAAAGGTTTTCTTTGCCGTGCTAGGAATAAGATAGACACTTAGTCAATGCTACATTGTTTAGATAGTGGTATCGTAGGCACATTGTTTTGTGTATATATTGAGTATTCGATCTATATGTCTATCTATTTGATATAAACTTGTTGTATTGGGACAATTAATATTTGATATTTAATTATATACATATGTCGCAAGTTTGTGTATATCTTGTTCAGTGTTATACCATGTACTACACGTTCGGTGACCAATAGTGAAAAGTAGTATTCAACATTATCTGTGTATTTCCAATGCTCAGTATTGAAGTTTGCAGGATAGTAGAATTATCCAATCTGCTAATCAATTTACTGGAAGTATGAAGAAGTGGAGAAACTAAGAGATTTAGAGTAATCTAAATCATCGCACCCAAGAACCCATAGTTTTCCTACTCCTATCCTTAACCAAAATGGGGGGAAGAGAGGATAAGGAAAACAAGGAAGAGTTTCTTTTCATTGACCTTTGTGTTTCAAATGATTTGTTCAAACATTCTTCCATAGGAATATGTGCCCTCTTTTAGAAGGCTATTGAAGAGAAGCCATCATCATAAGATGAAGATTTTGGCAATATGTAGAACGACCTTAGAATCTAGCTCTTTGAAAGAGGATATTGATTTTTAGAAGTTGAGGATGACAAAGAGAAAATAACTATCCAAAAAGAGGATCTTATTAAAAATAGGATCAGTTCAAGGTATCTGTTGTAGACATGCTAGATAGAATCTTAACCAACATCAAGTGGTTTAGATCAACTATAAATTGTAATCTATGCATGTTTACCTCTTTAAGTGTATGAAGATGTCTCTAAAGAAGCCATAGAGTCCACACACATACTCAAGAAGAAGGTTGATCCATATACATGCACTTAGAAGCAAGAAATACACGTCAACCATGCATAAAAACACCTACCTTGGGTGGTTATGGGGTTACTACACCTTAACACACCATAGGAGTTTCAAATGAAGAAGGAGATGAAAGACAAGACGCCAATAATAGAGACGAAAATTTCTACTCAATTGAATGAAGATTCCTTACAAAATTAGGGTTTTTTACTTTTATTCTAAAAGTGTTGGCATTTTCCATATAGGTTTTGGGCAAAAGAACTTAAAAATTGGTCTTTTGGTTTCATACATGAACAAATTTAGCCCTAAAAATATTGGAAAAAGAATCTTAGAAAGTGGTGACTCTTTCTCGAGTCTATGAATCCTTGTCTTATACGAAAGTGGAGTGAATTTTATGAAGCCCTTTTAAATTGTTTTAAATATACATAGAATGGACAAACTAAAGGCATAAATTGCATTGGTTGCCTCTTAATCCACACTCTCTATTCAATGAAGTGTTCTTATTACGTGATTGCTTCCAAAGATATTTTTCATATACTTCATGGCCCAATCAAAAATATTGGTGGGCCCCCTTCTAGCTCTCCATCTTGCTTCAAGTCTTTGCTTCAGTTCATCTTTGGGTCTTCCAAAAGCTCTACCCCTCCTAGAACTTGTCATCCCTCACAAGCTTGTGGTGGAGCTTAGCAAGGTCTATAATTTGTCAACCTTGTCTCTTATTTCCACGTTTCTCCTATAATTCCACTTGGCTAAGTTCTTCAGATGGGTGCAAAGAGAAAGCTATTTGGGCCCATTGTATTGGTATGAAATTAGATGTGGTGATGTCCATTTGATTGACATGAAATATGCAATAATAACTATGTAGTAATTTGCAAAAATATTGTGACTCTTTTTCAAAAAATCCTCCATGGAAAGTTTCTTCAAAGGTTGTCATGTGATGGCTAGCCAAAACTTGAATCTATTATAATATTCTATAAGTAATTTGAGGGCCGATGTTTGGTAGAAACCAAAAAGTAAAGGGGTAATGTCATAAGGGAAGCCTAGGAGGTTGATGTTTAGGTGGGATCCTTATTGAAGGTAGTTATACATACTTTAATAAATTGAGGAGATTTATTAACATCTAAACTCCAAGATCAGGTATCATCCATGCTTCATTTTGCCAAAAAGTAATAGCAACACTAATGCATTTTAGGATTATTGCAATATCCATTGGTGCTTCTATGTGTGGTTTATTAAGCCAATACCTAGTAGTTCATTATTGCACCTACATGATATTATAGATATCCCAAGTGCATCTTCATGCAAAAGGAACAACCCATGGGTTATATCTTACATAAGCTAGGACTTGTTTGAACATTAGAATAGAATCTGGTGAGTTTCACATGAGATTGCAACTTTGATAGAATTCATGTATTTTCTTTCTTAGTATATTCTCTATGTCATCCCTCTCTAATAGGCAAGTTGTTTCTGCATCACTGAGTATTTATTCCTTTATAGATGCTTGAGCTCTCACATGGATGTGTCCATTTGCCAAAGGGAATGGCTAGGCTAGGTCTTCATGGTGGATCTTGCCCATTTGTCTCAAGATATATGGATTCACACATCATATTTCAAAATCATTTCATATCTCCTAATTAGATCAATTCTTTCTTCTCTAAGAATATCAATGACACCAATCTCTGTATCTTCCTAGATATTCAGATTCACATATGTGGACTGAGATTTTGTGGTTGACCCACTATCACCCTCTTTTTTCTAAAAAAGCTTTAATTGGATTTTCAATTGCTTTCTCTCTAATAGAGGATTGTTCCTCTTCCTCTTCTTGGGTTGCAATTAGTTGATCTTCAAAGGCAAGCTCTCCAACATGCATATCACATGGCTCATATAATGCTTTGATTCTATTGATCTCAGGCTGTTGGCTTTCCAATTGTGCCCTTGATACTTTTCTTTCTTTTTCACGGTCTATCAATGATTGATGAACTGTTGATGGGAGACATAAGAAAGTGGTATGTTCAAACATTTGAGCCCTGAGCTCAACTCTTTCATTTTCTATGACCTTCAAAACCGCATGAGTGATCATTCCTTTGGATAGTTAAGTCTTCTTTTGTAGTGACTCTTGGAGGATCTGAGTCTCTCTTTGTATTCTCTCTCATGTAGGTATCTACTCTTGGAAGGTTTGCTTCTCTTATCTTGAGGTGGCAAGTTGTGATTTAAGTTCCTTGATGATTGCATTGAGCTTCAAGAAACCTTCCAAGGCTTCTTGGCATTCTTCTATGATATGATGAACTTCAATTCATGTCTCTTGCATTAGGATGGCTCTTGAGATTATTGCTTTGTCTTGTGATAGTGATTTTGTCATAATGGTAACTTGAAAGTAGTGATTTCATTCAAGTGAACATCTCCACCAATCATTGGGATGATGTATAGTTGTTGAAGAGTGAATGAAAGTTCAGACTAGTGGAAGTGATGTTTGGAGTGATGACAATGGATTATTGAATAGAGGTTGACTAAGTGGGATTGAAGATGAAAAAAAGGATGAAGAAAACAAAAAGAAATATGAACATGATATATAACATTGGAATGAGAATGAAATAGGGATGGAAGGTTTGATGAATGGTGATTCAGACGGCTATTGGTTTGCAAAAAGTAAAGAGAAAAATCAATGAAAAAGTGACCCATGTGTGTCTGGATGTTGAGTGCTGTGGGACAAAGATCTGTGTGCTTGATGTTGAACTTGTGCACATAGTTTCAAATCCCAAACTAAAGCCTTGATCAATCATCTATTTCCCTTTATCCAAGACTGATGGTTTTGATGAGATCAATGGGATGGATGTTCTGGGTGGGGATCAAGTGAGTGCAATGGGTATGGGGATGGATTTGAGTTGAGATGAAATTGGTGTAGATGTAAGTATGGTGGGAATGGGAATAATGGTATCATTGGTGGATGTGATGGTTGTGTCATCCACTCAGGTATTCGTGATATCCTCATTACATTATGGTTTTTTGTAATATTCAAATGTAGATGGTGGTGATTGCAGTGATGAGAAAGTGGGTGAATGTGTGATTATCATTTGTTTTGAAGTTCCCTTTTGGATGAAACCTTCTTCCTCATCTAAATCCAAGTTCCAAGTTGGAAAAATATACTTTGTAACTTCTTGTGCTCTTTTTGTTGCCTCTTTTCACTGCCATGGTTTTTGATGCCATGACATTCACAATTTCAATTTCTTCTTGACTATTCCCTTTCCTTTTCCAAAGTACGATGGGTTGCGTAACACACTTATGGTGAAAGTGTTGCTTCAACTTCTACCTTTTTGGTTTCATAGATCCTTCTACTTGATCTTTAATAACTTCTTGCTCTTTCTGTGAGTAAATGAAGAAGCTTGAATCCCTTACACCCTTTAAGAGTCAAATACACCTTATAGGCTTGAGATTAGTGCAATAAACTCGACTATGTACTTTTGACCATCAATGAGAAATGATTGATGCGAACAGATAAGTTTGAACAATGACTAGTCAAGAACTTTGCATTTTGAGTGGATTTAAGCAACTTCAAATGCTTTGTACTCCTAGCTTGATTGGAATTGGCCAAATTCCTCTTAGATGAAGATCACATATAGAGTTGAGTATGCAATATGCATAAGTGCTGGATTTATCATCAACCAATATGCTAATTATAACCTTAACTCTGATTGGTGGTAATTGTAGCTTTTAGGGATGTGCATGGATAGACCCTGATAAAATAAAAAATACATTTCTCACAATCAACTAAATTAAATGATATGAAAAATTTCATACACGAAGTATTATCAAGTGTTATGTTTCGAACTAATGCTCATTCATAAGAATTGAATCACTATGGAGAGAGAACTAGCCTTTGCAAGTTGACTCAACTTGAAGATGATCATGCAATAAAATGGAGAAAGACAAATTTTAGGATCAAAATGTATATGTACATTGATCTAGCATATATTAGAAATGGTATTTAAGTCCTTATATAGGATCTTGAGTAGCCATGACTCATCTACAATGAATTTAGATTTGAATCAACATGCAGGTTGAGTTTGTTGTAATGAAGAAACCACTTTCCTACAATCTAGGTAAAGTAGAAAATCAAGTTAACTTGATCTTGGTGATTGATTGATTGATTGATTGATAACCAACCAAAATAACTTGTGGTTTTTTGGATTTCTTCTTCATTTATTCTTTAAAAACAATGAAGTGTTATGACTTTTATATAAATAATCCTCATGGGATATCATAAGTGGTCATGAGCCTTTACATCAATGAGAACTCCTTAAGTCCAAGGTTCACTTTAAAAGTCAATTCATTCGTAGAAAAAACTCTTCTAAAAAATGATAAAGGCTTGATGTCCTAATAGCTCCCTCTCAAGCTAAAATGCTTGAATCTTCATTCTTAGCTAAGTTCAATACCTGCTATTGATTCAAACTTGCAAAGTTTGATTCCATCAAGTGCTTTAGTCATCATGTCTCCTACTTGCTTCTCTATTAGAAAATAAAATTCAATCTCTTTTTCCATGAGCTTCTCCTCATGAAGTGGTAATGAACTTCTGTGTTTAGTCCTTGCATGGAAAAAAAGATGCGCTACTAGGTTCATTGAGCTTATATTATCTCCAAATATGTGAGGTTTGGAACTCACAAGTCCCACATTTGAATAGAATTTCCTCAACCCTCTCGAGTTTATATGGTCAAACCTCTATACTCTCCTTTAGTTGAGGATAATGCAACTCTTGATTGCTTCTTGGAACTCCATGATAGAAGCCTTTAACCTGCAAATGCTAAGAATCATGAAGTACTTCTCCTGTCATCCTTGGATCCTGCCCAATCTGCATGTGAGTATAGCTTGAGATCCAAATCTCATGAATGAGGATAGCATATACCTTCATTGATTGTGCCTTAGGTACTTGAGTACACTCTTAGCTGCATCCATATGTGGTCTTCTTGGAGGGTGCATGTATTGGCTTAGCACTTCTACACTGTATGAGATATGTGCCCTTTTATGGGTAACATAAATCAAGATACCTACAAGGCTTTGGTATTCTTTTTGTCTTCAATATGCTCACCTTCATAAAAACTGAGTTTATAATTCATTTCAAAGGGTGTACCTATAGGTTTAGCATTCCCCATCTTGAAATTTAGGAGTAGATCTTGAATGTATCTCCTTTGAGTCAAGAACATTCCTTGATCTATGTATATAACCTGTATACTTAAGGAAAATGTGAGGTCACCTAAATCACTAATTTTGAACTCTTCTTGCATATGCCCTTTTATCCTTTGTATGCCATTCAATTTCCAAGGGTCTACCTGTAGGTTTAGCATTCTCAATCTTAAAATTAAGGAGTAGATCTTCAATGTATCTCCTTTGAGTCAAGAACATTCCTTGATCTATGTATATAACCTGCATACCTAAGGAAAATGTGAGCTCACCTAAATAACTAATTTTGAACTCTTCTTGCATATGAACTTTTATCCTTTGTATACCATTCAAGCCATCACCTGTCATAATCATGTCATTTACATGTACATACGAATAGATAACTTCATTGTGAACCTTCTTGATGAACAAAGAAGGGTCTACATTTCTTGAATTGAAACCTTGATCTTGTAGATAGGTTACTAATTTGAAATTCCAAGCTCTAGGAGCTTGTTTTAATCCATAGAATGCATTTTTTAGCCTACATACATAAGCAGGGTAATTAGGGTTTCAAATCTTGGGGGTTGTGACATGTATACCTCTTCATGGATCCACCTATTGAGAAAAGCATTCTTCACAAAAAGTTGAAGTAGCTTCCAATTCCTTGCATCTCCTATGCAAAACAATGTCTTGATGGTGGTCATCTTGGCAATTGGGGAGAAAGTCTCTTTATAGTCTATGCCTTGACTTTGACCACATCCTTTATTAAACAATGTAGCTTTGTACATGCAAACTAATTCTTTTGAATTTCTTTTCAACTTATAGACCCATATGCAACCTATTACGTTCTGATTCATTTTCATTTGAGGTGATTCCCATGTGTCCATTTCTTTCTAGGCTTCTATCTCCTCTTTCATAGATTTCTCCCAATTTGGGTTACCCCTTAGCTTCTTCATATGTTAAAGGTTCCTTTGAAAATGAGTCTTTGGCTAAATAAATAGAATGCTTTTCTTGTACAAATATAGAGCCATATCTGTTGGGTAAGTTTATATCTCTTGACTTGTAGAGCTTATATCTCTTTCCTTCTCAGCTTGATCATCATAAATTTCACTTCTTGAGTCCTGCATCTTGGCCTTTTCTCTTGACTTGTAGATCTTGTATCTCTTTCCTTCTCAGCTTGATCATCATAAAATTCACTTCTTGAGTCCTGCATCTGTGTACCATGCTTGCTACCTAATTGGTGAAACTCTAAATCAAGATCATTGGGTAAGTTTACCTTCTATTTGTCCTCATCATACCATGACCTATGTTCTTCAATTACAACATCCTTGCTAGTGGTGAATTTGTTTGTGGATGGATTATAGAACCTATAGCTTATTTGAGATGAATCATAACCAATAATTACTCCCTTGATTGCCCTTTCATCTAGTTTACCTCTGATTTGTAAAGGTACATGTACATATGCTAAGGAACCAAAAACCTTGCTATAAGATATTTTGCTATCGCACACATATAAATGTTCCTTGGTTCTCCTCCAAATCATTCCCAAGCCATGCCTTCTCTTCTTGTAAGTCTATCGAATGTAACTTCTCAGCCTCTTCTTCTACCTAATGAGGCAATCTCCACTATCTTGACAAGAGGAAAGATATTACTCTAGCCTCCACAAATCATACCTCAAAACGCATGATGTGACATGCTTTTTCTATTGCACACATAGAGATATTCCTTGGTTCTCCTCCTAGCCATGCCCGAGCCATGCCTTCCCTTCTTGTGAGTCTATTGTATGTGACTTCTCACCCTCTTCTTCTACCTAATGAGACAATCTCCACTATCTTGACCAGAGGAAAGATATTACTCTAGCCTCCAAAAATCATGATGTCTCAAAACCCATGATATGACACTTGCAATGACCTAAACTTGGTTCTCTACCATTCCAAGCTTCATAAGGGGTCATACCTTGAATAGATTTGGATGAATGCCTATTCATAAGATACACAATAGTTTAGATCGCTTCTATCCATAGATAATGTGGTAGCTTCTTCCCTTCAAGCATAGTCCTTAATGATCCAACTAGGTTTTTGTTCTTCCTCTTTGCAATACCATTCAGTTAATGAGAGTACCTGATAGTCACTTCCCTTTTGATTCCTTTATCCTAAAAATACTCATCAAACTTTTTGGCCAAGTATTCTCCCCCTCTATCAGATCTGAGTTTCTTTGATGGTCTACCTTTATTATATTCCACGTGGGTTGGGTACTTCTTGAAGCATTCAAACACTTCACTCTTATTCTTCATAGAGTACATAATTATTCATCTACTATGATCATCAATAAAAGATACATAATACCTTGAGCCTACCAATGAAGGTTCTTAACTTGGTCCCCACACATTAGTGTGTAAAAGGTCCAAAAGATTGTTGTGGATGTAGCCTTTGTAGTTGAAAGGTTGTCTTTGTGCCTTCCCAATTTCATAAGCAAACATATGAGTAAGTATCTTATGCCACACTTCAAGCTCACTTAGGGATAGGGTGTGAGACCCAAAGTTGATTAGAGCTATGTTCCTAGTTTCTCCTACTTCAAAAGTAAAGAGTTTACCATGCTTCGCACCATTGGCTAACTTCTTGAAGCCTTCACATGGATCTTCCACATAATATCCATGTTGGATGAACCTAACTTGCAAGCCTTTTTCAACTATTTGGGCTACACTTATTAGGTTTTCAGTGACATATCCACCTCTACCAACTCCTTTTTGAATCCTTCCATTGAACCAGCAATTTTGAGTGGTATGGATGGTTTTGTTAGAGATGGCACAAGGTTGAATATCCTGTCTTTTTCATTTTTCATGCTTTTCTCCTTTCTTCTTTTGTTTCCACTTGCTCTTGCCTGCATAGTTGGCTTACAAATCTCCTCATTATCGTCTTCCTTCTTCTTGCCATTGTGCTTCTTGTCTTTCTTATCTGCATAAAGAGTACTTGTTGAGTTACCTTGATAAGAATCACCTTGTTTTTTATTGTTGTTGTTGGCCTCTTGATTGAAGATTTGTCCAAGGAATATGTTGAAATTAGGATTTTTCACATACATGATGAGATCATATGTAGTTTTAAAGGATTTCCATTGCTTATCACTTTTGATTCCATTCAAAATTTTCCTCATGATAGCCTCTTCTTCAATCACCTCTCCAATAGATGCTAATTGATATGTAATCCCCTTGACCTTTGTGACAAACTCTGTGATAACTTTCTTTGGTGTCAACTTCATTAGGTTGAACTCATTCCATAGATGGCTCTTTGTAGCTTTGGTTCTAGCAAAAAAGAAGGTCTCAAGTGCATCCCGAGTCCCTTGAGATGTTTTTCATCCTCTAATATGTGGTAACAAGAAATCAAAGATAGAATTTAATATATATGACCTAGCTTGAGCATCCCTTGCACACCAAAGTATGAGTTTCTCTGTCTCCTCTTGTGTAGGTCCTTCTTTGGATCTTGGGGTAGGCATAACTTCATCACATGCTAAAATTTCATAGAGATTTCTACCTTGCAAGTAAGCTTCCATTCTGATTTTCCAAGCAAGTAAGTTTGCATAATGACTAGTCAAGGACTTTCTATTTAGGGTTGATTTATGCAACTTCAAATGCTCAGTACTTAATAGCTTGATTGAAATTTGCCCAATTCCTCTTAGAGGAATACCACATATAGAGTTGAGTAGCTAATATGCATAAGAGTCGGATTTATTATCAACAAATGCACTATTTATAAGCTTATCTTTGATTGGTGGTAATCCCAACTTTTTTGGGATGTGGAAAGATAGACTCTAATTATAAGCTTGATTGAATCACTTTGGAGAGAGAAATAGCGTATGTAACTTGAATCCACTTGGAGATGATGATGAAAAAAAATGAAGAAGAGCAAGTTGAGGATCAAAATGTATATGTATATTAATTCAACATATATTAAAGATGGTTTCTGAGTCCTTATATAGGCTCTTGAGTAGTCCATGACTCATCAACAAATTCAAATTGGAATCGAAACATGAGTTGTGTTTGTTGTAATGAAGAAACCACTTTCCTTCAATCTAGGAAAAGTAGAAAATCAAGCTAACTTGATCTTGATGATTGATTGATTGATCGCTAACACAAAGAACTTGTGGTTTTTTGGATTTTTTCTTCATTTATTCTTTAAGAAGAATAAAGCTTTATGACTTTTTTACATGTAATCCTCATGGGATTTCATAAATGTTCATAAGACTTTACGTCAATAGGAATTTCTTAACTCTAAGGTTCACTTTATGAGTGAATTCATTCCTAGAACAAACTCTTCTCAAGCATGATGAAGACTTGATGTCCTAATACTTTTTACATTATTGTGTCTTGAGAATCCATTCATCTTTTAATGTGCCATTCAACCTGCATTTCACGTTCTAGGGACACTAGCTTGGAATCTTATTAAGATCCCCTCATGCACCTAGAGGTGCATGATTATGTACTGATTGATGGCAATGATATGGCCTATCTTGGTATACTTCTCTTTGGATGATACTTTAAATCTTCCAATTCTTGAATGGTGTATGCTGGTGTAAATATGCCATCTTCTCCCATAGCATGAAAAATGATCCCTTTCATAACTTGTGTACCATGTAGTGTCTTTGTTGATTTCATTTTTCCAATGTACCTTGGTTCATCAAATTTTCCCACATATATCTATTCATATCTACTACCTTTTCAATGTCTCAACTATATTCCATGCTATATAGTATTGTTTTATGTGGAATTGTATACCTCTCTGACCTTTAGAGGTGGAAATATTTTTTGCATAAAGATAAAGCAGTCCCCATGGTCTCATCCATGTGCAACTCACCTTGTAGCTCCTTTTGAGTAGCCACACTAATATACTTAGGAATGAACTTGTGAAGAGATGGATTCGTAGTTGATGAAGATGAAGTGGTGCTACAAAAACTTTGCACTACACCAGCCAAATGGACTCCAGAGATATGTGGTGGACCCTTTTAGATTTCCAAAGGATATATTAGACACCCTATGTACCTTGGAAGATAAATCTCAAAAAGTTGAATCAAAATAGATAAGTTGGAGTAGATTCAAGAGCCAAAAATTGCTATTTATGCTCATACACCTATCCAAAGTTTTGAACAATTCTCTAGCCACAACACCAGTTAACTTAATTCCTTTTGTGAAACTCTTAATAGCTTACTAAGCTAACAATCAAGAGTTATTTAAACAAAAATGATGGGCTACACAAGGAGAAAGAGGTTTAGCAAGTGGTAGCATGACCCCGATTTTCCCAGGCTATAACAGTACTCAGAACTGTGAGCATAAAAATGACAATATCTCAAGTTTCAAGAATTAAATGCTTATGAAATCTTGTAGGCATATACTAGACAGTACGAGGATTCTAAAAAGCTTTGCATCATGGAAAATGAAGAAGTACACACTGAGAAATAGCTGTGAAAAAATTACTGTTCTAAGAGAGTGCTGATAGAGAAGTAGAAAATGAGGCAACATAGTTGTCTTCAAATGATCATAGCTCACTATTGAAACATCCAACTGCAATCAAAATTTGTGAGCATTTAGTAGACTTAGAGAGATAACTTTACCAAGTTGAATCACCGAAAAGGATGCACCAAGCTCAGATAAATCATCTCTGCAATCTGACTGAGCAAAGTAAGAGATATGACAGTGAATAGTACACAAGAAAATGAAAATATGAACTCAAATGATCATGAAAATGAAAATATATTGATTGTGACTTACAGATACATATGTGTGCCTTGAAACCACACCTTGATATGGCATAAAGAGCAGCTCATGGAGTTCTCTTTTCTCCATGACTAAAACTACCATGTATTTATAGTTGGCCTTGGGAGCCCAACTTCCTACAATCACTCTCCAATCTATTAGTGATTGATTTGATCTTCCAACTACCTTCAATCACGAATTCATGGCTTTTCTTTCCTTTTTGATCAAGTGGACTTAACCACTTTAGATGCTTTCACTTTTACATCAAGTAAAGACTTCAAAAAGTTACAAGAGTTAGTTCACAAGTGAAGTTTATATTGTCTTCACTTTAAGGCTTCTTCTATCACTTTGTTAGACTCAAGCCAATACTTAGGCTTGTCATAGACTTGGTCCAACAGGTCCCCCTCAAGCCAAGTATGCTTGAGGTCTTCAATCTTCCAAGATTGCCTGTAGACCAATCATGGATTTGAATTTTCAAACCTTTGTACCATCCAATGCTTTGGTTAGAATATCTGCACATTCTTGATGAGTGGACACATACGATATTTGAATCTCCTTGCTCAAAATCTTCTCTCTTACATAGTGATAATGAGCTTCAATATGTTTAGTCATTGCATGAAAAATTGGATTAGCAGCTAAGTGAATAGAGCTCATATTGTCACAAAAATTATTTAGAGTTCCAATCTCCAAACAAAGATTTGTGAATAGTGTCTTTATCCACATAGCTTCTTGAGTGGCTATGGCAAGGCCTTTATATTCAGCTTCAGTAGAAGAGAGAGCAACTGTGGTTTGCTTCTTGGATGACCATGAAACAAGTTTTGAACCTACAAAGGTAAGATAACTTGAGGTGCTCCTTCTCTCTTCCTTAGAGCCAACCCAATCTACATCAGAGAACAATTTCAAACTTAAATCAGATACAAAGCCCCTCATTCATGGTCCCTTTGAGATATCTAAGTATCCTCCTAGCAACCTCCATGTGAGGTTTCCTGGGTGTGTGCATAAATTGACTTAGCACACTCACACTATAACATATATCAATCCTTGTCAATGTGGCATAGTTCAAACTACCCACAAGGCTTTGATAACCTATCACATCTTCTATGATTTCACCTTCATGTGAGATCAATTTGTGATTATCCTCCATTGGAGTACCTACAATCCTGCAATCTTGCATCTTGAATTTCACCAACATGTATTTAATGTACTTTCTTTGAGTAAGAAATAAACCATGATCTTTGTAGACAACTTCCAATCCTAGGAAGTAGGTAAGTGAACCCAAATCACTTATCTTGAATTCTTCTCTCATCTATTCTTTGATTCTCCTCATGCCATCTATATTATTTCCTGTAAGTATAATTCATCTACATACACACACAAATAGATGACTTTAGAATTATTCTTTTTTATGAATAGTGATGGATCTACCTTGCTAAGTTGAAATCCTTTGTCATGTGAGAATGAGACAAGCCTGTGATTCCAAGCCCTTAGGGCTTGTTTGAGTCCATATAAAGCTTTATTAAGTTTACACACATAATCAGGATATATGTGATTCTCAAAACCAGGTGGTTGTGCCATATATACCTCTTCTGTTATCCATCTATTAATAAATGCATTTTTTACATCCAATTGAAGTATCTTTGAGTTCTCGAAAGAGGCAATACTAAGCAAAACCCTAATAGTAGGCATCTTTGCCACACTAGAGAAGGTCTCCTCATAATCAATTCCCTGAGTTTGTGCAAAGCCTTTTGCCAGAAGCCTTGCCTTATACCTATTAATGGAGCCATCTGAGTTCTTCTTCAATTTGTAGATCCACCTTGAGCCTATCACTTTCATTGATGGAGACTTGGGAAACAACTCCCAAGTATTATTCTCCTCAGGAGCTTCAATTTCTTCTTCCATTGCATGCCTCCATTCTAATTTCTTCTTTGCTTCCTTAAATGTTGAAAGCTCCTCTTAACTTATGTCCTGTGCTAGATAGATTGAATGTTTAGTGACTAGAGAAGTATCAAACCCATGCCTTTCTGGCTTTCTTTTCTCCGTCATGGACCTTCTTAGGCCATGATGTGATGATTTTGCCTCTTGTCCAAGTTCCTGCATTTTTGCTTTACCTTTAGACTTCCACACTTTGATTTTTTCATACTGAGTTGCTTCATCATCTTCTGAGGTATCCTGCTCTTCAACTTTAGAAGAATTATCCTTAACAAGTTTTGGAAAATCTTCTTCAAGATCATAAGGTAGGTTGACCTTTCTACATGAATCTTCATACCAAGAACTATTCTCATCAAATACTACATCTCCACTCACCAAGAATCCTTTGGTTGTTGGCTTGTAAGCCCTTTTGATTGTTGTCATATCCAATGAATACACACCTTTCTGCTTTGGGATCCATCTTGCCTCTAACGTGTGAAGGAACATGGGCAAAAGCAACACATCCAAAAATCTTACAATGATCCAATCTTGGTCTTCTTCCATTCCAAGCCTCATATGGTGTCATGCCATCAAGTGATTTTGAAGGTAATGTCTTATTCAAATAACTAGATCTGGATACTCATAAGTAATTAGGTAAGTGCTTTTCATTCAGCATAGACCTTGTAGCTTCAACAATTGTCCTATTCCTTCTTTCTACCACTCCATTTTGCTCAGGAGTGTACCTTGTAGTGATCTCTCCTTTGATTCATCTTTCTTGAAGAAAGGATTCAAATTCATGGTAGAAGTACTCTCCCCCTCCATCTGACCTTAGCCTTTTTAGTATTATACATGTTTGATTCTCCACAAGAGCCAAATAACTTTTGAAGCATGAAAAGACTTCATCTTTGTGTTTCATAAAGTATAATATAGTCCACCTATTGCAATCATCAATGAAGGAGACATAATAACTTGATCCAGATATTGAAGCATCCTTGCTAGATCCCCATACATCTGTATGAACCAAATCCAAGAGATCTTTGTGCATATATCCTTTCTTCATGAATGGTAACCTGTGAGACTTTCCAAATTGACATGCACTACACTTATAAATCATGTGTTGTTTTGACAAGTTAGGGAGTCCAAGTACACTTTTGTCCCTACAATTTTTCTTTAATGATCTTTCACCAATATGTGCTAACCTTTTGTGTCATACTTCCAATTTTGTGAGTGTTTGCCTACCATAGTTAAAGAGACCAATGTTCCTAGTATCTTGTAATCCAAATGTGATCAATCTATCTGTCTTTTCAACTTTTGCAATTCTCTTGAATCCTTGACTTGGATCTTCAACAAATGCTCCTGCTTTTGTGAACCTGACTTGCAACCCTTTCTCTACTATCTACCCAACACTTATCAAAATGTTTGTAATGGTAGGGACATAGAGTACCTTACTTAGTAAGTTAATGTTTCCATCAGGTGCTTTGACATTTCCTATTTTCTCAACAAGGTTTCTTGTATCATCTCCTATTTGTACCTCATGCTTGTTCCTTGGATCTTCTAAATCTGATAGGAGGGCCACATTTCCTGCCACATGACTTGAACAACCTGAATCTATGTAGAAAACATGCTCATCAGATTTACCTTGTGGCATGACCATATTCATGATAAGCAATGATTCCTCTTGATTTGAGTCTTTTGTGTAGTTATTGAAGGCTCTTCTTCCCTTATTGCCTCCTTGATAGTTAGAATGATTGTAATTGTTGTGGTTGCCATGGTAATTGTTGTAGCCATAACTTTCTCTGTTGTAGCATCTCCCTCTTTGATTCCTAGAATTCCTAAAGCAATTTTCAGTTGTATGATTAGTTAATCCACAAATAGAGCATGAATTAGAGTCTTGGGATCTCCCCATGCCTTGTCTTCCTCCTCTGCCTCTACCTCTACCATGTCTTCCTCTACCTACATAGTTAGCTTGATGTGTACCTGCTTCATCATCCACTTTCTTTCCTCTTCCTTTGTTTTCTTTGGACTTGCTTTTATAAGTATACAAAGTTGACTTGATTGATTACCTTTGGAGCTTTCTCCATTCTTGATAAGCTTGGCCTCTTGAGTAAGTAGTTGTCCTATGAGTGTGTTGAAATCTGGTACATGCATATCTAGGTATAGATCCATAGTTGTGGTGAATGCTTCCCACTTGTCATCTGCCTTCAAGCTTTTAATGACCTGCCTTAAAATTTTTTCTTCATCTATTACCTCTCCAATGCTTCCAAACTAATTTGCTATGTCTTTGAGCTTTGTGACAAAATCAATCACATTTTTTTTAGAGCTTTCTTGAGGGTTTTGAAGTCTAGCCATTGTTGATGCTTCTTGCCCTTTGTACTTGACGAGAAGAAGAATTCAAGTGCATTCTAGATTTCTTGAGATGTTTTACACCTTCTAATGTGAGGCAACCAAAAATCCGAGATAGATTTGAGGAGATAAGACCTTGCATGTGCATCCTTGGAACACCATGTGCTCAATATTTCTTGCTCTTCTTGTGTTGGTTGACTTTTTTCCTGAAACTTGGCATAACTTCATCTCCATCTATATAACCATATAAATTCCTTCCTTGAAGATAAGCTTCCATCCTTCGTGACTAGGCTGAGTACTTACCTCTATCCAATTTGTCAATTGATGAAGGAAATCCATCTACCATGTTGTCCAACCTTGCTCTAATACCACTGTGAAGAGATGGATTTGTAGATGATGAAGATGAAGTGGTGCTGCAAAAACTTTGCACTACACAAGCGAAATGGACTCCAGAGATATGTGGTGGGCCCTTTTAGCTTGCCAAAGGATGTATTAGACACCCTATGTACCTTGGAAGATCACTCTCAAAAAGTTGAATCAAAAGAGATAAGTTGGAGTAGATTCAAGAGCCAAAAACTTGTTATTTATGTTCATACACCTGTCCAAAGTTTTGAACAATTCTCTAGTTTATTAAGCGTTTACACATATCACATTAGGGTATTAGCTAAACACCATTAAGAGGGATATGTATTAGCTTAATCATCTACTATAGATGCCTAAAAATGCTTCACTTGAAAACCTACCTGGTTTTTTATGCTTAATCCTTTATGGTAAACTTTCTAACCTTTAAGGGTTTTAGCTAAGCACAAACCTTAAAGGTGGGAAACTTTAGCGCATTCCAGTTTATGTTTTCTTTGGCACATTCCCAAGTTATCCGTTGGTAAACGCTTAGCCATTTATCTAGCAGTAAACTTACTCCCTTTAAAGGCTTAAGTGTAAAACTGATTAGGTTTTGTTTTTACTTAATTGTTTATTGTTTGTTTTCTAGACTTTTAATAATTTTGTCTAAATGTTTATTGTTTGCTTTCAGTTAAACATTTACTTTTGTATTAGCTTTTACATTTATTGTAAATGCTTGAATATGATAATACCGAGTGAACAATTAAGCATTTATCGGGTAAACGATTAAGATAATATCATTTACAACATGTATTAACTTGAACATTAAGGACCGGTACCTTTACTGTTTGATTTTGGTTATGCATTTACATGAAAACTATAAAGACATGATAGAAAACTAATGCAAAAAATGAAAAACTAATTCATCTAAAAGGAATGCATGTTGAAGTGTTTACCTAAATGGTTAAGTGTTTTCGCTTAAGCCTAATGGGTAAGCTTTTACAAAACCAATAGGTGTGTAGCTTAACCATTAAGGCTAAAGCACCTATTGGCTTTACGCTAAAGAAATCCAATACACTTGAGCATAATAGCTTAAATCTTAGCCTTAAGCATAATCATTGCATGCCTATTGGTTTTGCACCTTAGAAAACCTAAAAGGTTTCCAAAACTAATGCATAAATCTAATACCTTTATGGTAAATTAACACACCTACCCGATACATTGGCACACCTAACTAGGAAAATAATGCATCTAAAGGGAATGCACATTTAAGTGTTTACCATTAAGGAGCTTAAGGATTAAGCTAATACCATTAGGACCTAATGGTAAAAACTAATACAAAAAGGACTCTGCGTTTACTAACGTTTGAGTGTTTATTGTATGGAGCAAAGCTAATACATTTACAACACATAAACTAACACTCCACAAGTAAACATAAATGGTAAATGGTTAGAAAATCTTAAGTAAATGTGAATGTTGAAGTGATGGGCACCAAGTTTTAAGCGAAAAACATTAAGGACCTAATGTATTATGTGTTTACCATTAGATTTTTGGGTTAGTTTACCATAGCGAAAACAACATAGTAAACGGTTAAGCAAAAATAGTTAGGTTTTAATTTACAAAACTTTTTATTTATGTTTACTAAAGTAAATGCTTACAACCTCTTTTTGCGGGTTCATCAAAGCGTTGCTCAACTGTGGGAGTTAGAAACAAGTTAGAGGCGATGAAAATTGAGTTAGAAGTGGTGATGAAGCTAAAGTTAAAATGCTTAGGCCTTCAACATAACTCGATCTAGAAACTAAGCACATAAGCTACCAAATGAGATACATGTAACTAGATTATAGTAAAAAATGACATGAGCCATATGTAGGGAGACTTGCTCATAGAAAACACTTGACAATTTTTTGATCTTCGTGATAGACCTTACAAAGCTTACATGAAATTATAGAGGAGGTCGATAAACCTCACATCCCCATCATGCGGGAGCCCACTTGGTTTTTGATGAACCTCCTGTCGGCTTAATTAAAAAGCGAGTATCTAGCTCGGTTGGGCAAGATAAGAGGAGTGAATGCATACACGTTTAAAGAATGAATCTCCCCATGCTGAAAGGATAGACATGGTCTAATTATCAATATTTGAGTACACACCAAGAATATTTTTGTTTTTTGGCTAAAAGTATTTACGCAGAACTTCTAATCCAAACTACTGTATGCAGAAAATAAACATTCCCATCCATAATGAATTGCTATTCGTGTTTTGCTGAAATGCAAAACAAAGTAGTCGGAGAATTTGGAGCTATCGGAATGCACCTAATGCAGTTGAAGGTCCAAAGGGTTAAACTATTACCATTAACTAAATAAAGAAGGCATGTAGCAATTACACTTAAGCCTAACGATACTAGCTTAACTTTTAAGGTCTTGCCTGATAATACCATGAAGGGAATGCATATGCCTATTAGCTTAACCATTATGATTAAGCAAAGACTTAAGCACTTTCCCTTCCATAAGGTGGGAAAGGGTGCCTAAAGGTCTAGTAGGATTAAGTGTAAACTAAGCACATAAAACAAGATCTAACCCATCTCCGCATAGTGCCTAGACGGTTTTCACTTAAGCAAGACAAGACCTTAATAGTCTCCCTATGCACCTTAATGGCTCGTTGCACTCCTTTACGCAAGGTTAAGCATTTACCCTGAGGTGAATGGTATTAGCTTAACTTAAAAGGTCTAGTAGGATTACGCAATGAGTAGACATGTTAGTTATCAAGCTAAAGAAAACCTATATGGTATTGGGCTTAAGCTAATACCTTTTAGGCTTAAGCTATTATGCTTAAGCCTACCAGTAAACCAACACACCTAAAGAGTATGCGCTAAAGTTTTCTTTAGCTCTAATACATTAATGGTATTAGTTATGCTTCATAAATTAACATAAATGATTTAGAAAAAAAATTACTTTAACAATCAAGCATTTATGCATAGCACATTACGGTATTGGCTCCGATTCATCATTTACCATTTACATTTACTTAAGGTATTAGCTTCGCTCATAAAGGTGAACGTGTTTATTGTTTACATTTAAAACTTAGTACACTCTCATTTACAACTCAGTATTAGATCCAAAACAACTCAATAAACTATCACTCCTAACATGCCCTTATGGTGCTAAAGAGAATCGTCAAGGAGCTAAGCATAGCCCAAAAATATTTACTTTAAATGCATAAGTAATTCCTTGATTTTTGTTGGGAGGAGAATAGTTAAAAAGGTAGAAAAATGGTCTCTAAGACCAAAGGTCAAGGGTTCAAATCCTTTTTCTCTTGGCTCGATATGAAGAGATTAAAAAACTAACCAAGCGCATCAAATCCTCCAAGAGTGGAAATTCGATCAATTTCGCATCATATTGATTTTTGTCTTTTGAAAGAGAACAAAAAGACAAAAAAAAAATGCTAGATTGGATATCTTTGCCTTTGAGAAACTAAATGTCACCCGGATGTACAATCAACCCGGCTAAGATATCTTTTTGGTAGAGTAGTTTATGCCTTTGAGAAACTAAATGTCACCCGGATGTACAATCAACCCGGCTAAGATATCTTTTTGGTAGAGTAGTTTATGAATGCTAGACTTGATTTCTTGATGAAAACATGCATTGAGAAGAAATTTTCAACTCCGTAGTTCAACTACTAAGCTGCTCCTAAAATAAAGGTACACCACATGCAATTTTCCCTTCCTAGTATGTGCATGAGTATTCACTATTGCCCTCCTAAAATAAAGGTACACCACATGCAATTTTCCCTTCCTAGTATGTGCATGAGTATTCACTATTGCTCTGTAGAAGCTATTAGGTTGAGGTTGGTTTTTGTTTACAACTCAGAATTAGATTTTACATTCAAGCGACAATGTACATAAAAAATGTGAAGTAAATGATTAAGCTAATACATTGATTTATGGTGCGAAAGAAACGTTAGCTAAAGTAAAGTTTATGAAACCATTTTTTGAGGTGCTATAGAGCGAGCAAACTACATTTACCTATCATTTAAGTTAAGCAAAACAAGACAAGACAAGTCCATAATCTCTTTGACTTCACCATAATGGTTTTCTATGCTACCTTGAAGTTTGACAACATTTGTATGACCTAAGAAATCTTTGTTAGTGGTCTGCGTACTGTGTCTTTCCTGCATATTTTGTAGCCTCTGCGTAGAGTACTATGTGTGGTGTCTGGAACTTAGTTTTGTACAATGATTGTATCCTTGTGGAGATCTCAAGAAGGATATTCCAGTGTTGTGCATCACTATTGAAATACATTACTAGTATAAGAGCATTTGGATGCAAAATCAATGTTCCTCATGCCCACCCAAGGCTTACGACTAAGCCGCCAACTAAGGTGATGACCAGGGCATAGAACTTGGCATACCTTTTCATCTTATTCACCAAAGTCACTGTTGGCACTGTTGGTTGCACATGAGGAAGGACCTCAACAATCAAGGAAAAGAAAGGTTCTAAGTACTTCGGAAGAGGTCACCCATCCCAATATTGTCCTCCCCAAGCTCCCTTAACGGGAAATCTCTTGCTACTAAGCTACACTCTTGTGGTGTTTGAAGATGGGGAAATACTAAGGTTAACATTATCTTGAACACATTTTGGGCCCTCAAGGCTTCATTCTTTGATTTCAAAGCCTATTTTGAAGCATTTTTTTGGGTGATTGTTGGAGCCATTTTGGAGTACTTTTCTGCATAGTTTTCTTTACGCAAGTTCAAGAACATCCAAAAGAGTGCTCTTCGTACTTCTTGGAGAACCAATATTCACCTTTGGGGCTATGTTTTCAGCCACACTAGTAAATCTATAGGTTCCTTGAAAGGTTTTAGTTGTGGTGGGAGCAGCCACCACAAGTCTATGAAGTTTTTTGGGCCTAAAGAATAGAGCATTAGGGGAAAAAATGAACCATTAATTTTTATCCCTAAAAATTAGGGATCCTTACAAGTCCCATGCAGGGCTCCCTTTTTTCCCTGATAGTTGATAGACACTTGAAAGTGTTTGGCTAGTATTTTGGCTATGAATTCAGTCTTTTCAGTTCCATTTTATTGCATGTATTAAGAACATGCACAGTATGTACACTTTTGTGGATACCGCTTATGTACATCCATGTGGTCATCGATACAGTGATAATGTTTTTGCAGAAAGCCTTTACGCTTGATAAAGAGGGTTGTGGTGAGGTTTTCTTAACTCGGAGATACCTAGATATTGGTGTCTCTTCAATGATGCAAGTGGAAGACTTACCCAACCTCCTCATAGGAGATGTATGCTAGTTGTTCATAGGTGCTCGATAAACCTAGTTGGTTTCTTTTAGGTAACGAATCAAATGTAGTGAAGTCACTGATTTATGCAGGTTAACATGTCAGTACTTGTAGTTTATGATATTCTGACACTAGTCATATGCTCATTTTGTAGAGGATACCCTAACAAAATTTTTCTAGATTTTTTGGTTTTGTCAACTATACCATGGTCGATTTACTCCTCGATATGCTTATTGGTGTGAGCACATTTATTTTCACATAATCTTTTTGGTTGGCCATTACTCTTATTAATTCATTTTTTTGGGAAGACTATACTAAAATTTTTATTAGAATCTAACACTTGGTAATCCTTTTTCAACCTTGGTGGTTTTTGGACTCTTCTAGCTCCATTATCATTCGATTCATTTCTCTATCATCATGGCAACAGAGGTCTCAAAAATGTCTAGTGGATTATGGTCTAGTGATAATGTTCTGAGGAGGAGCTATAACTTGCAGGGCAACGACCATTTTCAGACCCAAAAATTTGATGGCACAAACTTTGCTCTATGGAAGAATCAGATTAAAGATTTGTTGATTCCGAGGAGGAAATGGAAGCTAGTAAATGGAATCTCAAAGAACTCTACTAACATGAATGAAGATGATTGAGACCAGTTGGAGAAATTTTCAAGGTCTACCATTTGATTGCACCTAGCAGATAATGTTTACTTTATAATATTGGACTGTGAAAGTGGAGAGGAGCTTTGGAAGAAGTTATGTAATACATTCAAAACAAAAATGGCATCAAATAAAGTGTTTCTGATGAGAAAGTTATACGAACTTTGTATGAATGACATAAATAGTGTTGTTGCTCATCTCAATGAGATTGATGCTATATTCTCCTAATCATAAGCTAAGAAAATAGAGTTGGATAATGAAATGAAAGCACTCTTGTTGTTATGCACCTTGCCATAATCATGGGATATGTTTGGCATAGCTATTAGCAATAATGTACCTAGTGGTAAAGTAATCTATGATGACATATGTGGAGCACTCTTAAGTGAGGAGACTCATAGAAAATCTATGTTTTGCACTCAGAGTAGAGGTGCATATAATGTTCATGATCCCAATGAAGAAAGGAATCAACAACATGATAGGAGCAAGAACAAGGAAGAGAATGGTGTTGGCAGTAGTGAAAGGCATAGATGCGGAGGAAGCATGTAAAGGTGGACTACAAAGAGTCATGGGAAGCCATGCAATCATTTTTTTCTCAAAGATATATACTTGATATTACTTTGTCAAATCAACAAACTGTGATTTTAATCACTTCTATAACATATGTATCATAGAAACACCCATTTTTGTAATTATTAGCTCTATTTTGTACAAGCGGAGGAGTCCTCGAGCTTGAGGAGCTTAGGTAGAATAAGCATACCAATTTTAACTATTTTTAGATCTTGTTTAGACCTCCAAATAGCATCGAGAACCTATTTTTTAACTATGCAGGACACTAGATGCGAAACTGTTCAAAACTATTCTAAAAACTATAAATAGAGCTAGAGAGCTCATTTTTTAGGTTAGCTTGTAGAGATAGTTTTAGCAAGTTGGAGATTAGAGCTATTTTCTAGTTTGTAAGAGTGTTATTGAGCACTAGAATCTACTTTCAACCTTCCATTGTGTCTTTCTTATCTCTTTCTTGTGTGTGTGTATGTGTGTGTGTGTGCATCTCCATGCTTCTCACCTTCACTCTCACTACATCTTGCATTCACGATCTTCATATCACTCCTATCTCTTCCGCGGATTGACATTAAGGAGGTGGAGCTTCTTAACGTGGTGCTTACCATTGTGCTAGAGCAACAACAAATTTGGCACAGTTGCCAGGGATAAGAGTATAGCAAGAATTGGCGTTTCAGAATTTTTGTTTTTGTTGTTGTTTTTGCATAGTTTTTAGTGTTTTTCATCTCCTCTATGCTCCTGCTTCAGCACTGCATCATCTTCTTCCACTCCAAAAAAATAAAAATTTTCACTATATCCACTTATCCTCCTCATTTCCCTCATTTGCACATGTGTGTGTGTGTGAAACAAGCTTTCAAACAAGCCCTAGAGTTCAAAAAATGGACTTCAAACGAAAAAGATATGAATGTTCAGGTTCTCGGTGGTGAAAACAAGTAGACTAGCTTTTCTCCAAATATGAGCTAAAGGGGATCTCCAATATGCCTAATCACTCATAAATTCACTCAAAATAGGCCTTGAATTTGCCAAAAATCAAAACCCTAATTTTGGCATTTTGAGTGGACCAGTTGAACCGTCGCAATAATTGGAGGGTCCGAGGCATCGTGATGGTCCAAAAAGGAGTCTTTCTGATGGTCGGACTCACAAGCAGTCATGATGGCACTAGCCCGTCGCGATGGTCAGCGGTCAACGGACTCGTCGTGATGGCGTGAGCCTCTCGCGATGGTCACAAGGCCTCATGATGGCTTGAGCCAATCGCAATGGTTTGAAATTTGAAGCGTCGTGATGGATTACCTGTATCGTCCGGATGGTCTAGAGGATACATGGCAAGTGGGTCGTCATGATGGTGTGAGCCAATTGTGATGGCATGGGGTTGACGAGACCTTCGCGATGGTTAGTGACTGTCATGATGGTCCAACTGAACCGTCACGATCGCGTGAGCCTGTCACAATGGTCCGACCGAGCCGTCACGATGGCGTGAGCCAATCACAATGGTGCGACACAATCGCGATGGCGTGAGCTTGGTCCACCAAAATGATGATTTTAAGGATGCGTTTGTGGATTCATGCAAGCACAATGATCAAGTGTGTTGTGCAATAGATACTTACCGAAAATCCCAAGTTTCTCAGATCGTCACGATAGTCTAAGAGCTTTGACAAAAATGGCAGAAAGTCTGAGTTTTTTGCCTTTTGGAGCTCTCCTATTGTTCTGAAGCATTGTACCTGCAAGAAAACTAAAAAACATGCACACTTCCTGAATTGTTTTTTTATACATGCTGATATTTAGATAATATAAATTGAAGTTGATCCTTCTGTGGAATTAGGAAAGCAAGGGGGCACTTGGGAATTTCATAAGCAGAAAAAGGGACCCTTAAACGTGTATATATCAAAGTGTCTAATCATTGATTTAGGAATTGGTCTAAACTTTGGATTTTGACAGGGCTAGCAAGACTCATCCAAGGGCAAACTAAACGAGGCTTGGGAAGCGGGACTTTTGGGACATCAGAGCTATCAAAGAAGCTGACTTGAGGTTGGAAGAATACCCAATCCCCTCAGTCAATTATTAGCTTAAGGTAAATGTCTAGCATTGCGGATTGGATTGGGATGATGATAGGAACACAACAAGTCTAAGAGGCTTAATTTCTCAAGTCCAAGAGCAAGATAAAAGTGTGCAAAACAAAAAAAAACTAAAGGAAAGACATTAAGTCTGATGGAATAAGAACTCAAACATACAATGAAAAGTCGATTCCTAATGCATACATTGAGACAAGAGAAGAATTTAAAAGAATTAAGAACAAACAAGTGACTAAGAACAAAGAAGCATTGGTGATTAGAAAGTGTACTAAGAGGTCAAGGAAGACAAATTCATGAACCTTAGATCGGGAAGCATATAGGTAAGTTAGACCGATGAAGCCTTAGATCTTCAAAAGCAAGTGTAGGAACTACTGCACGTTTGTGGGCACAACAATTGAATAGTTATCCTTACGAGTTGGGCCCAGATACCAGGGAGTCAGAAATGGCTTTTAGCATGGAAAGACCAAAAGGAGGGTTAAGCATAGCATATATAGAAAGAACCAAAGGACCCTACAGAACCCAATTAGAATATGTCCAAACCAACCACCTAGGTGCTCGCATTATGAGGATGGTTTGAGAAGATCAGTGGTTCAATTGCATAAACCTGACCAACCCATTGGACTGGAATGTCTAGTGGTGAAATTTGAGAGAGATGCTTACATAGACAAAGAAGGGACAATGCACATCATAGGTAATCAACCTAATCATACCAACAAGTTTGGTGTAGTTAGTCCTGATACGGAAGGAGGAACCCAAGGAAAAGAACCATTAGGAGACGAACCTAGGACACCTCGAGGCAAATCTGTACTAATGAGAATACTAAAACTAGAATGGATCCCTCAAGATAATAGAAACATTGAATTGTTCTTGAATAAGGACACTGATGAAGCATTTTGGAGATACATAATGGAACAACCTAGTGAGATTGGCTCCATTACGATTTACGAATTCAAGGACCCAGATATGCCCCGAAAGGTAGTATACTTGGAAAATAGCTCAGAACAAGTATTTGTAGTGCATAATCATGCAAGACATGCCTATGCATGGAGAGGTGAACTAATATTTCCCCCATCAAGAGCAAATGTAAATGCTAGTCATCATGGTGCTAGGACATCCTCTATCCATGGTACTCAAAGAGAGAAGAATAAAGAAAGGCCAAAAGTAAGTTTCACTCACCCTAGAGGGAGGGATAGACCAAGCGCGGACACCGATAGATTGGAACGACAAAGGGAACCAAGAATACGAGGTGGTAGAGATGATTTTCCTCTACCTAGACCAGGTGAACATCCAAGGATCCTAAGACCCACTCAATTAGTAAAGTAGATGAAAAGTTACTTTGATGGGACAGGAGATCCCTATGAGTATGTTGCCCAATTTAAGCAGGTATTGCGAGCAGAGCAAGTAGAAGACATGTTTACACAATACAATGCATTTGGACTCATGCTAATGAATATGGCTTTTACTTGTATTCCAACCATTGCAACAAAGGAAATTTAGGGATATTCATCACTTGTTAGAGTCATTCATCATAGAATTCTCGAAAATTGGAATCAGACATGATGCTTCTTCGTTGATTCACAGCTTCAAATAGACCCCTCAGGAAACAGTCAAACTTGTAGGATGTAGGTTTAGACAACATGTCAAGGGATGCCTAATGCAAGAACTACCCACACAGGCCAAGCAAGTGTCCTTTTTTTTAGATGGCCTCTTGAGCTCTAAACTTTGCTCGTATATCTATCTGAAGGAACCCAAAACACTAGATCAATGTGTAAGGATGTGAAAAGACATCAAGGACAATTTAGGAGATGAATTGGAACTTTCAAAGGTCTACAAAGACTCAGATATCTCCTCTCACTCATCCTCAAAACTCTCTAGCTTGATTAAAGACCTAGCATAAAAAGTGGCCCACAAACTAGGAGTCTCTAACAAACAAATGCCTAGGTTAAGAACAAACAAATGTTGTTACACATCTGGTGGTGATGATATGGCAAATGTGTGTCCCAATGTAACACTACCTCAAGCCAACCATAGTGGCCAATACTGTACAATTGAGAGATGATACACGAATCACATAGCACAAGATTGCCCATACAACAAACAAGTAGTGCAACAGAACTATCCACAAGCATACCCCCAACTAGGTAGGTATCAAGGTCAATACAATGCTCAGCCTCATTACTACATGCCTCCAGAGAACTACCCTTACCAAGCTCAAAAGAGACCTCATCCCATTTTAGCTCAACAACCACCACCCCCAACTAATGTAATTTGGGTCAAGTATGCTGTTGTAGAAGAGAACCTCAATAAAGCTTTAGTACCTTCTTCACCCCTGATCATTGATAATGATCCTGATTCTAACACTTTTGGCTCTACCCATGTAGATAGTCCACCTACTTACTACATGGATTCTCCAGAACATATGGAAACATATCAATACGATAGTCCACCCTTGGAAGCTAGTTCGGAGCCTAACTATGCTAATGTACTCTATACTAACCCTAAGCCACGACCCGAGTTGAGACAGCCGAGACCACAAGGCCCTAAAGAACCATGCTTTAGGTTCCAAGGAGATCATTTCATAAAAGACTGCCCACATCCTCTGATAGCAAGATAGTCACAATACTATAACATACAAGGTTTTTGTGCAGAATGTGGTAAAGAGCATATCATTAGAGATTGCCCTTGTTAATGCCTCTAAAGTGACACCCATGAATGTGATAGGTATTGTGAATAATGCAGACACATCCAACCCGACATACATGCCTATCCAAGCTATAACAAGAGCCCAAAAAGCGGTGTTACAGAATCAAAAGCCTAATCCTGAAAAGGTAGCTGAGACTAGAGAAGTTGGAGAATCTAACAGTAGACAGACGAAAACTTGGAAGGATTCATGAGAGAGAATTAAATGAGATAAAAGAAATTCTAAAAGAATCTGGAGCCAAAATCCTCGAATTTACTTCGCAAGAATCTAATGGGGAGAACCTAGCTCAAAGACCAAGATCAATTCTAGCAGAACCCATACGTGAAAAATCTAGACATGATGTTTCGAGCATACCATGCGAGATTAAAAGAAGGACCCAAAGTAGCTAAATTGAGTAAGAACTATCCAAGAGCAGACTTAGAAATTGAGAGAACTAAACTTTGCATGAAGATGTTAGAATTAGCACAAACTATGTTTGAAACCTCTCGTTATATTAATTGGAATAACATGGCAAAACCTGGATTACACTTTCAAGGACTACTAGAGAGGTTAGAAAACTTGATTACTAGTAACGAGAAGAGGAATCTGCAAAAGAATGCCATTGTTCATGAGACAAGAAGGTAATGCACCATCCCTATCTCAAGTTCCAAACATGGTGTGTGAAGAATACCTGTCTTCCATACATAAGTACTCACAAGGGTTTCTAAGAGAAATTCAGGAAGAGAAGTGGAGATGAAAGCAAGAAAGCCATCCTTCTATTCAAGAGATAGACGACTTTCAAGAACAATTTCCCCAAGATACCCTCTATCTATGACGATGTAGAGGAAGAGCAACTGACTGAACAAAAAGTTTTTGAATCCAATTCTTTGCAAGAATTACCTCAGTTCATAGGACCTTGGGAAGCCCATTCTATCAACATGGGAGCACCCACTATAATAGTGAGGAATGAGGAATCAGTTATCCCTAGAAAAATGGAAGTGATAAAGAAGACCAAAGTACAATGTCATCTCACTCTAGAAGAATTGTTAAAGATTAAATCAAAATTGTGGCATGTAGCAAACCAATTCCCTGAGATTGCTATTGCTCCCTCCTGGATAGGATCACACAAGAAGGTACCGAAGGTACTAGTGGAAAGAATTAGAGATGTGAGCGAGGGAGAGGAAGGTAATGCATATCTTCCAATAACCCACAAAGGATACACGACTAAATCCATCTTAGATTCAGGAGCCGGAGAATCCATCGCTACCACTGCTTTATGGAAACATTGGGGGTAAACCAACACTAAGACCACTAGGATGAAGCTACAAATGGTTGGCAGACATATAGAAAAGGCATTAGGCTTATTAGAAGGCATATCTCTCACCACTTGTGGTTTAGAGTCTAAACATACTTTCATGATTTGTGATTTTGGTAAAAATCACGCTTACGAGATGATTTTAGGAAGACCATTCATGCATTAGTTGCAAATGGTAAAAGATTGGGGAACTAATTCTTTTTACTTGCAACATTTAGGAGTAACCACCAAAGTCAATCTTAAATATTATTCCCATCGTGATGTAACCCCAATACAATGGAATACCATCCCTAAGACACAGGAAAAAATAGAGTCGATACACTCATTAGAATCAGACCCATCATGGTTGCATGAGGACACTCATCTATGGATGTGTAAGGTAGCCAAGCAAGAGGAAGAAAAATTAGAAGCTAGAGTGTTAGGTTCCGAACGACGCCCACAAACTCTTCAAGACCCTGCCTATGCACCTATAGTAATTCCTGACAAGGAATTTGAGCCTCACGGTTGGGTGGAGATTTTAGCTACGATGGATATAGCTTTAAACGAAGAACAATTGACTCCTCATTGTGATGAGGACAGTTATGACATTTCCATTTTTATTATAGAACCCCTAGAGGAAGAGTTTAGAAGAATGCATGGAAGGGACTCAGGAAGCAGATGAATCGAGTGACGAGGACTTAAATTCCATTATCATAGAACCCTTCTATTCAATAGAAGAGGAATATCTTTACTTTTTAGAAGTCATTACCCCTGAGATAGACAAGGAAAATCAAACGAAACAACATGAATCACTCATAGAAAGTAGAGAAAATAAACCAAAGAAGAGAAAGAAATCACCTAAGACAGAAGAAGAAGAAGAACCACTCATGGAAGTACCTGAGAACTTCAAGAAATATCAAATAGAAGACCAAAGAATCATGGTATAAATGCCTAAAAGAGAAGCAGACATTGGAGAAGTATATGATAACCAAGAAAAAACCAAGAAAATCATAGTTACCATCGAAGAAGGAGAAGAAAATGTACATACATAGGGCATGATTTGACCAATGAAGAAGAAGAAGAGTTAATTTCCCTATTACGAGAATATAGAGATGTGTTCACTTGGAGTTACAAAGATCTGGAAAGAGTAGACCTAGATATATGCTCCCATAGAATCCCTATGACTCTAGAGGCTAAACCGTCCAAGCAGAAACCATACACATATAACGATAACTATGCTGCTAAGATCAAAGAAGAGATAGATTGCTTGATAGAAGGAGGATTCATTTATGAAATTGAGCATACCGAATGGATATCCCCCATTGTGGTCGTGCCCAAGAAGAACGGAAAATTGTGCGTGTGTATTAACCTTAAAAAAGTTAATGCCACCACAATTAGAGACAATTATCCTCCTCCTATCACGGAACACTTATTAGAATGATTCATAGGCAAGGAAGTTTACAGCTTCCTTGATGGATTCTTAGGCTATAATCAACTAGCCATTGCTCCTAAAGGTCAACATAAGAGGGCTTTTGCCACAGAATGGGGCGTATTTGCATTTCGTGTAATGCCATTTGGGCTAACAAATGCACCTACCACCTTTCAATGACTCAGGTGTCATGTTTTTAAGGAATTCTTACGCAAGAATTTGGAAGTTTATTTGGATGACTTATGTGCTCATTCCAACATGAGACTTACCCACATCCCTGAATTCAAGCAAATTTTTGACAATTTTCGAGAATATCAAGTTTGTTTGAACCCAGAAAAGTGCATTTTCATGGTCAGGCAAGGCAAAATTCTAGGACATATTGTGTCAAAGAACGGAATCTTTACAGATGAAGAAAAGGTGAAAGTAATTGCAAACCTACCTAGGTCAAAAAATGTAAAAGAAGTACAAGATTTCATGGGCCATTGTGGATATTATCGAAAATTTATACACATGTATGCTATCAAAGCATAGGCTTTGTACTCTCTGTTGACCAAGTTTGAATGGATGGATGAATGTGAGAAGTCATTCAATGAACTCAAACAACACGTGTGTTCAACACCTATATTAACAAAACTGGATTGGAGTAAGCGATTCGATGTACATGTGGATGCATCCAACTACACCATAAGATGTGTGTTGGCACAACGTGCAAACAAGGGAAATATAGATCTCCCTATAGCTTACGTGAGCAAACAATTGAATGCAGCAGAAAGAAATTACACCACTACAAAACGCGAAGGATTAGGAATGATATACACAATAAAGAAATTCAGGCATTACTTGTTGGCGAATAAGTTCAAGTTCTTCACGGATCATCAAGCGTTATTGTACTTAGTCAATAAGACCTGTAACACGGGACGATTGATACGATGGTTTCTATTACTCATGGAATATGACTTTGAAGTAATATTAGCCTAAAGGATTAGGCCCCATGAGAACGATACATGTAAACGTTCATAGTTTAAGCTAATACCATTACCAATAAACTAAGTCAAAAACTAGTTACTAGTATTAGCTTAAACAAAAATGATAACAACAGGATTATGAAAAGACTATTAGGTAAACATAAACTAACTGTTTACCTAATGTAGAAGCGTTTACTATTAGGTAAGTGATTTTCTATCGACATTTACTTTAGTTTTTTAAAGGCCCAAAAATATTTATTTTAGGTTCAAAACAAGCTTAATCGCCCCATTATTGACGCATAGTTGAAAACCTAATCGGTAAACACATGGCACCAATAGGAGCGAAGCATTTACTAATTTATAAACATATAGGCTTAATTGCTCACCCTGTACTAGAATGTTTAAGCTAATACCATTAGGTATACAAATTAGCCTAAACTTTTACTTAACATATTATCTTTATTCCCCAAAAACAAATTAGGTATACAAATTAGCCTAAGCTTTTACTTAACATATTATCTTTATTCCCCAAAAACAACAGTATAATAGCTTCTATGTTAAGTAAACAATTAAGAGAAAACCTAAAGGTAAACGTAGATGCTTCTACGTTGACTAATGCATTATCTTAAACAAAAACAACACATAAACGTGGAGCACATTGACTAATGTATTAGCTTCATGGAGTAGCTTAGCTTAGCTCCATGGAGCAATTTAGCATCGACTAAGCGGAGCACTTTAGCTACTAAATCGTAGGAGTAATTTAGCTTAGCTCCATGAGAGCAGTTAAGCTTAGCCTAAGCGAAGAAGTTTAGCTTAACGTAAGCTCCATAGTTTAGCTTAGCTCAAGCAGAGCAGTTTAGCAATGCTTGAGCAAAATAATTTAGGTGTTGAGCTCCACAATTTAGCTGCTAAGACACTCCTTTATGTAAAAATAGATCAAAATTACTCTATTGTTCATTCAACCCAATGCGTCAATTAGGATTATGAGAGAGTAGTATGGTTATTAAGTAATGTTACATTCTTTAGGAGGAAGATGCGAGTTATGCTTTTTTCCTCCCTCACATAATTACTAAGAAAGGTAAAAGGGTTTCTGTATCTGGCAAGATACTATGCCTATGCTATTCCCATATCCAAAAAGCACATAGCTCAGGCCGAGAATGAATGCAGGGAAGAAGGCAAAGGCCAGGGAAGACTCCATTTTTACATGCGGTCCAAACGAGTCCTAGTTAAACAATAAACTACAAGGTTCTTTGTTTTCTTTCCAACTGGAGGACGATAACCACACTCTGATGTTTAAGAGAATAGTATCTGAATTCCATCCTCTAGGATAGCCAAAAAAAGGCTACTAGAGTGTCGAATACAAAAACTACCTAAGCTAATGATAAAGGTAGGAAGACTTTTTGTCGAGAACTTGTTGGTTAATCATAACGATGCCAAAGAAATGATGGGCAAACCCATATATATATATATATATATATATATATATATATATATATATATATATATATATATATATATATATATATATATATATATATATATATATATGTATATATATATACATATACAAACAAAAAGAAAATGGCTTTTATACCAAACCCGATTGAGCCTAGGATTTCCTAGATCCTAGGAAGATCTAAAATGGGTAGCCAACCTCCCAGAAGAGGTGATGTACATAGACTAGGAGATTTAAGGCGTGGCTCCGTGGCCCCTAGCCCAATAGGTGTATCCACAACCTTCTCAAAGAACTATATGGGACACTCTTATGTCATATGGGTCCGTTTCGGGACGATATTGAATTTCTTGAATGAAGCCACTACTCAAAACTTTATCCCCAAAAGATAAATCCAAGTAAACTTGCATCTATGGTGATCTACACCAGATCCTCCTCAAACCCTCCTTACTTTGTAATAGCTTACATTGGTGGTCATGTTTTTGAAATCTATATGTACACGTGATCTAAGGTATCATATGCATCCCCCTTGTTTAGAACCCTTTCTATCAGGAACTCTGGTCTAAGCTTCCTAGACTCTATGCTATTGGGAAGGTCTTGGCCTTTCCATTGACTATATTCTTTGGAGAGCTTTGGGATTCTTTCTCACACTAAGGATTTGTATTGGTAGGCGAGGGTAAAAATATAGCGGATTAGTGAATCTGGTAGTCGACAATCGCTCGGACTTAGTGAAGCTTATCACGACACCTATACCAAGACAAAGAAATTCTCATGACACTCATGGACCAATTCACGATGTCTTTGTCACTCACGTCTGTTAAGCAGGCAATCTAGATTAGACGGGCCCTCCTCTAGCTGAGGATATCTCATCCCAAGGTCTCTAAAATATTCTCCTCATGAGCAGCCTGATGTGTATGAGTAACCCCTGACTGTTTCCAATGTCCCCGATCGTTGTTAGCCTTTCTGCCCTCCTAGCGCTCTCAAAAGCCTCTAATGAAGACATCTAGTCGCTCAATGATTTGTTCAATCATGAGACTGCCTATTGAACATCTGATGGCATGTCCTTGTAACTTGGGTTATGCAAGATCTCTCTTCAATTCACTTGAGCGTGCCCCTATAAGGAATATTATCATGTGCACCAACAACTCCTCTTATCCAGTCATGGGCATTGGTAAGATCATTTTGACTACTTTTGATGGTAGTTCTTCCACATTCTCAGATGCTTTGTTTGTGCCAAGGATCAAGAAACGAGTTTCAACATTGGCCAAGGTCACCTTGGTTGTCAAATTTGTTAATGATAGATGTACACTTCATGATCTATCAAATGGTGATGTTACTATTACTTTTGGCATTTTATGCCATGGGTTGTATGAGCTAGCTCATAGTTTCAGTATGAGCTACTCGGAAATTGCAGCTTGTTCATAGTGATGTCTATGGTCCTATGCAAACACTTTCGTTTGGGAAATACCTTTACTTCATCAATTTTGTTGATGATTTTTTTAGGAATGCACGGGTGTATCACTTGAAAGAAAATCCCAAAGTGTTTATGTGCTTCCAATGGTTTTTGGTTTTGGATGAAAATCTATGAGCATGTAAAATAGGCCACCAAGCTACCCCTCTTTGAAAGCTTTGCAAGACCTACTAATCTTCACATCATCACCCAGAGGAGTTTACTACACAAGGCCCATGTTGAGGGGATGTTGGCTCTTGTTGAGAGTGGAAGCTCAACGAATGTTAGATACGAAGCTCTCCACCTCATTAAGATCATATTAGCTTACTATCCTGAAAGAAAAGGAGCAAATCTCATTAGCAAATATTCCGCATAATAGCCCATGATGAATTCAACCTCTACTTCTATTAAATCAGACATAGCCCAATTATTTTTTGCTAGGAAGGAGACAAAAATCAAAATCAATATGAGAAATAATAGCATGCAAAACCATATCTACTCTTATACTATGTCAATCTCAATAAAATTGTGAGGACATACATGGGTTGGTGCAATAATGATGATGATAACAATAGATACTCCGTACAAAAACATTTAGATGGCAGATCATAATACTCCTCGAAAAGCATATTTGGAATAATGAGTGAATCCTTTCAGTAATAATGAGTGTAGCTATGTCCTCTCCGAACCATATGAGCACATTGCTGTGTGTATATGGCTCTCTACCCCAACTTCATTTTTGTGCTTCGAAAACAACAAAATCTGATTGATTGCGAGTTGATATTCCAGGCACATGTGGGCGGCACGTGAACAAGAAAACATGTATTAGCGTAAAGGTTTACAACACTTTAATAGCTAATATCGGACCTAAAGGTCAACTAACTACGTTGACTATGTATTAGTAGGAAGGATGCCTCCTCAAAGCCATACATGATAGTATACCACCATCTGGCTTTTTTTTTGGACTCCGACTCGGGACAAGACATATTTAGGGGCTCATCATCTCCTCCTTTTCTATCATTCTCACATGAGTGGATTGGAAAACTCCAACTTCTCTCTTAGTACACACCCTTCCATCTTGTTTAGGTTTGGTTCTGGTCTTGAGTACCTAGTGGCGGCTGTACCATGGGTTCCAAGCCCAAACATAACAAATCCAGTGCAATCCACCAATCGTTTGAGGCTAGGCTATGTGTTCTCTCTCTGAATTAATGTAGTGTGCCTATGTGCGCTTTTGGTTGAACTCGGTGAATAAGCAAGGATAGATGATTTCTACGACTCATTAAGATTGAGTTTGCTACAAATTCTGTTGAATAGAATCCACTGCTAGGTAGACATCCAAACTCCTTTCCTACTACTAGAATAAGATGGAGTAAAGAAAAAAAAAAAACTAGGTCTTTCAAATACATGCACGGTAGGGTACTATGAGCCCTCCAACTATCGGCCATCTTGCTAGGGTTCTCTGGTATCAGCTATGGCTCTCATCTCGGATAGGAGACTTCCATTTGCTAAGACGGCACCTCATCCTAATCCGCAAGGAAAGGATAGGTTCCACATGGTGTTGTTAGGTACAACCTCTTCGGGTTCATCCCTCAACCATGCTTTTATGATAGGCATCCTCTTCCCCTTTTTCCCTTCTTTGAGCATAGTATTCCTATATTCAATGTTCCTTTCTAAGTAATAAGAAGAACCTCCGGCTTATTACTAGCTCGGTTAAAGAGCCCTACACCCTATCTAGAGCAGAGCATTTCACACTACAAACAATTTGACCACATGGGTGTACCACAGGTGGCTGAACAGCCATCTATTAGACCAATGCGCTATAATAATACCATAAAACCTTGAAGATATAGAAAATTGATTTACCTACATTTGAATCCAACAATACCATACCATAATCTGAAGGTGTAATGATCTGAGCAATCAAACTTAAATAGCGGCCAATCATTCAATGTTTTTTTTTTTAGAGTACAATGAATTGGAAAGACACACACACCCATCCTCCTAAGGTAGAGGCACCCATCTTCAGGAACTTCATGGACACCCATCTTTGGAAACTCATGGATATGTCCAGCCAAGATTTGAACTCAAGACTTCCTCATTGAGACTCAAAGCATTAACCACTATGCTATGCGGGCTTGGACAATCAATCATTCAATGTTGCCCTTCCAACCGTATGTGACAATCTTTCGTCATATAGCTCTCACTCAGAACATCTCAATTGAATGGCTGAGAATGTCACCATCCATTCCCCATAATTAAGCTTAGCTTCACACCTTACTTATTGTTGAAGGCACAATGTTTCGTTACTTATTCTTAACGCATACATATTGGCCTTTTCAACTAAGGTGTATCTTGACTAGTTGCCTTCACCGTGATGTATTTATTTCCCATGGTTCGCTCTTCTTGTACCTTTGCCCTTCAAGGAGTACACATTTTCCTACTTGCCACCCCGTCAGAGCACCCAATGGTTGCAAGTCCTTGTACACCTGCTTGATAGTTGCGTCAGTGCCTATCTTGCTTGTGGTTATCGTCTCTTTCCACCCTTGACTACTTCATGTAGAAGTCCAAGCATTTTCGCCATGCCACACACATACTAACATTTTGTTAAGGATACTGAGGTAGTAGGTATGTACCAAATGAGTCAATCTAACTTTCTCACATCAGATGAGGGACACCATCGAATTTGGGGATTAAGCTTTCCTTCACTTCCCCTTCAACCCGCTTTGCACTCTTGGCTTCGTTCACCATGCCCCTTTTTTTTTGTTTTGACCAATTAAACACTCCTAAACTCAATGGATTATCAGCCCAACCAAGATGTAAAAAAAAAGGAAGTTTGGCCTTGGCCTATTCTCCTGGATTTTAATGAAAGAAAAAAGAACAAGTTACATGTGAATGGGACTAGTGCCCTTGGGACTACCCCAACTCCCACAAAGTAAGGGCAAAAGTTGCAGGTCTAGAGGGTGTTATAAAGGAGGCTAACAACCCTCCCATCCCCCTTATGTAGGGCCCACTTGGGTTTAAGCTTATTGTTCTCTAACATAAACACTTTATGATGCCTAAACAGTGGAGACCTCTTATAGTTGGAGTTCTTATGCCGAGGAGGAATAGAGACTTCTCGATTGACCACTCTTTAGGAGGGTGAACAAAGTTGCTTGCACACCACTCCCTCCAAATCTTCCAAAGGGTTTCCCCTCTTAGAGCATTCCATAGTGCCCTTGAAAAGCTAATCGCTTTGCCAAGCAACGCTTGCTTCTAGGTGATTTGTGTCTGTAGTCTCAAAATATTCCCAAGGGTTTGCGAGAGCCAGAGAGACTTTGGGCAAGCAAAGAAGATGTGACCCAAATCCTTGAAGCTTTGGTGGCAATGCTTGCACCACGATGAACCTCCATAAATTTTGTTAGCCTTTAAGTTGGTCCAGATGCCAGAGTGGAGGATTTGCCACATGAGAACCAATTTTTTGATCTTGATGAGGGGATGCCACAAAGACATGAACTTCAGATCCCATCGCAACCTAGTCCATGACAGACACCCTTTCTTGTTAAGCATGATATGATAGTCTGTGTACACCTTGATTGTAGGAGTTTTAGACAAGCGATTGCCATTGTGCCACATACAACCCTCCTGGCACGGCGGATCCTGCCCCATGAAGAGTTGTGTTCTTGATCGATCCCAAGCGAAGCATCTGCTTTGAACGAGAGTCCATTCTTCATAGTTCACTCATAGTTCAAACATCTATGTTAAAGGTATTCCTCTGAAAAATAGGCTCACATGGTGCACCGTAGATGTAATTATCAGAGCCATTACAAAAAGCAAAAAAAGTATCACTTGGAGGTGGAAAAGGTTCTTTTAAATTCATTTCAACCCATCCACTAAGGGTTATAACAACCCAAATGATCTCATCAAATTAAGACCCTTTCAACGTTATATGGAAGCCATTACTTTGCATTTGTCTAACAGTGGAAAGGCTACTCCTCGAAGAAATGATATGATGATTCCAAAAATTTTTGCTAGGAGACAAAGGATAAAATAGTAGAGGTACATCGACAACCAATCCTTGTCAACATAACCTTTTAAACAAAATCAAATCAGAATTATACCCTCCGCCCTTAGAAGTAACATTTTCGCAAATCTAACTTGAAAAAAAAAAAAATCCTTATACCTTGAATTTTTCTCATGTTAAGGTATAGTTATTTTTTCCTTGTGTAAATGCTCCACTCGAATAGGATCACTCATACTTAGGTAAGTGTGCGACTCCATGGGTATGGGATTCCATTGAGAACTCCAGCCTATCATTAGGTACTGAATGGCTGCTCATATAGCTTGGATAGGGATGGGCTAGTTGCTTTGATCAAAACGAAGAGACTAAAATTGCTTCATACGAGTACAAAAACCCACTTGTTGTTTATCTAAATCATTGGGGTCAAAGGGAATAGGGTCTCGCATACTAAGGTAAGCCAAGAATCTGTGGAAGAGTAAGCAGCTTGAAAGACAACTCAATCAACACTGGAGCTCATGTAGTTTGTTAGGTGCTATAAGATTTTTGAAGAACATATTAATACATTCCAAGGGATTACCCAATGATTGAAACAATGTTTGAAGGTAAATATCAGCCAATTTCTCTGCCATGGAATAATTAGACACAAAACAATCATGAACCCTATAGAGTGGAGCTTGGGGATTGGTGTTCATGTAAAGGCTTATAGTATTAATTAGGAGTACATTGTTTCTCAATTATTTCATCTCTAAGAGCCTCGTTAATGTCATCACCTATGGACTTAACATCTTTTCCATATGTGATAGCCATATAGATCTTCTTCATCAATTTCCTAGTCATATATGGTTCTAGTCTTCGATCTAGGCTCTCCCCTTCTATTAAATGCTTAATGAAGTCTTCCCTAAGTATCATGTAAATGTCATTGTGCTTCATGCCAGGTATTGGATTAGTATGTTTAGCTAGATGAACATCGTGTAGCAAATAAGCCATAATCTCATAAGCAAAAGAAGAAGCATCGTTGTCCAGCGGGCATAGCCTAATGGTTCATGCCTTGAACTCTAGGGGAGAATGTCTCAGGTTCGATTCTTGTGGCTGGACGTACCTACTGGAATACCGAAGTTGATGGGTACTTCTACCTTACGAGGTTGGGTGTGTGTGTTATTTCCTATTCATTGTACCTCCAAAAGAAAAAAGAAAAAGCATCCATAAAGACAGGCTCATACTCATAACATCCACCCTTGAAGATTAACACGGATTTACGCATAAATTGAAAAGGTTCCTTAGCCATAGTCGTGGATTCTACCCAAATTATTATTAGCCCTACCCAAATACCACTGATCGAGCAAATTGATAGCTATAGACTCACTTTCAAAAGACAATTTGTATAGTTTAGCCATAGTAGTCTTGATAGTGGTGGGAATCTCACTTAGAAAATCTTGATTAATAGAATAATCAATGTTATTCTCCATATGTCTAGCCATAAACTCAAGAAAGTCCATTGTCACCCCTCATTTCGAAGTAGCAGCTAATGAGACCTCACTAGAATGATTAAGAGCCAAAGAGTTATTATTAGTCGCCAAAGATGCCAAAGAGTCATCAAAGAACAATTATTATTATTATTATTATTATTATTAGTAGTAGTAGTTAAAGCCAAAGCGAAAGAATGATTATTATTATTATTATTATTATTATTATTATTATTATTATTGAAAGATGGGCACCTGCTTGATAGTTGAGTCAGTGCCCATCTTGCTTGTGGTTATCGTCTCTTTCCACCCTTAACTACTTCATGTAGAAGTCAAAGCATTTTCGCCATGCCACACACATACTACCGTGTTAAAGATACTCAGGTAGTAGGTATGTACCAAGTGATTCAATCTAACCTTTCTCACATCAGATGAGGAACACCATCGAATTTGGGGGTTAAGCTATCCTTCACTTCTCCTTCAACCTGCTTTGCACTCTTGGCTTCGTTCACCATGCCCCCTTTGGCTTTTTGTTTCGACCAATTGAACACTCGTGAACTCCATGGATTATTAGCCCAACCAAGATGTTAAAAAAAAAAAGGAAGTTTGGCCTTGTCCTATTCTCCCGGATTTTAATTAAAGAAAAAAGAACAAGTTGCAAGTGAATGGGACTAGTGCCCTTGGGACCTCCCAACTCCCACAAATTAGGGGCAAAACGTGTAGGTCTAGAGAGTGTTATAAAGGAGGCTAACAACCCTCCCATCCCCCTCATGCATGGCCCACTTGGGTTTAAGCTTGTTGTTCTCTAAGATAAACACTTTATGATGCCTAAACGGTGGAGACCTCTTCCAATTGGGGATTCTTATGCTGAGGGGGAATGGAGACTTCTCGTTTGACCACTCTTTAGGAGGGTGACCAAAGTTGCTTGCGCACGGCTCCCTCCAACTCTTCCAAAGGGTTTCCCCTCTTATAGCATTTCACACTGCTGTTGAAAAGCCAGTTGCTTTGCCAAGCAGCGCTTGCTTCTAGGTGATTTGTGTTTGTAGTCTCAAAATATTCCCATGGGTTTGCAAAAGCCAGAGAGACTTTGTTCAAGTAAAGACGATATGACCCAGATCCTTGAAGCTTTGGTGGCAATGCTTGCACCATGGTGGACCTCCACGAATTTTGTTAGCCTTTAAGTTGGTCCAGATGCTACAGTGGAGGATTTGCCACATGAGAACCAATTTTTTGATCTCGATGAGGGGATGCCACAAAGACATGAAATTCACATCCCATCGCAACCTAGTCCATGACATGCACCCATTCTTGTTAAGCATGATATGATAATCCATGTTCACCTTGATTGTAGGAATTTTCGACAAGCGATTGCCATTGTGCCACATACAACCCTCCTGGCACAGTGGATCTCGCCCGATGAGGAGTCATGTTTTTTACCAATCCCAAGTGAAGCATCTGCTTTGAAGGAGAGTCCATTCTTCATAGGTCTCTCATAGTTCAAACATCTATGTTAAAAGTATTCCTTTGAAAAATCGGCCCACTTGGTGCATCGTAGATGTAATTATTAGAGCCATTACAAAAAGCAAAAAAATTATCACTTGGAGGTGGAAAAGGTTCTTTTAAATTAATTTCAACCCATCACTAAGGGTTATAACAACCCAAATGATGTCATCACATTAAGACCCTTTCAACGTTACATGGAAGCCATTACTTTGCCTTTGCTACTCCTCGTAGAAATGATATGATGATTCCAAAAAATTTTGCTAGGAGACAAAGGATAAATAGTAGAGATACATCGACAGACAATCCTTGTCAAGGTAACCTTTTAAACAAAATCAAAGCAGAATTATACCCTCCGCCCTTAGAAGTAACATTTTCGCAAATCTAACTTGAAAAAAAAAATAATTCCTTATATCTTGAAATTTTCTCATGTTAAGCTATAGTTATTTTTTCCTTGTGTAAATGCTCCACTCGAATAGGATCACTCATACTTAGGTAAGTGTGAGACTCCATGGGTATGGGATTCCATTGAATGAACTCCAGCCTATCATTAGGTACTGAATGGCTGCTCATATAGCTTGGATCGTGATGGGCTAGTTGCCTTGATCAAAACAAAGAGACTAAATTGCTTCATACGAGTAGAAAAACCCACTTGTTGTTTATCTAAATCATTGAGGTCAAAGGGAATAGGGTCTCGCATACTAAGGTAAGCCAAGAATCTGTGGAAGAGTAAGCAGCTTGAAAGACAACTCAATCAACACTGGAGCTCATGTAGTTTGTTAGTTGCTATAAGATTTTTGAAGAACATATTAATACATTCCAAGGGATTACCCAATGATTGAAACAATGTTTGAAGGTAAATATCAGCCAATTTCTCTGCCATGGCATAATTAGGCACAAAACAATCATGAACCCTATAGAGTGGAGCTTGGGGATTGGTGTTCATGTAAAGGCTTATAGTATTAATTAGGGGTACATTGTTTATAAAGCATTTCATCGCTAAGAGCCTCGTCAATGTCATCACCTATGGACTTAACAGCTTTTCCATATGTGATAGCCATACAGATCTTCTTCATCAATTTCCTAGTCATATATGGTTCTAGTCTTCGATCTAGGCTCTCCCCTTCTATTAAATGCTTAATGAAGTCTTCCCTAAGTATCATGTAAATGTCATTGTGCTTCATGCCAGGTATTGGATTAGTATGTTTAGCTAGATGAACATCGTGTAGCAAATAAGCCATAATCTCATAAGCAAAAGAAGAAGGATCATTGTCCAGCGGGCATAGCCTAATGGTTCATGCCTTGAACTCTGGGGGAGAATGTCTCAGGTTCGATTCTTGTGGCTGGACGTACCTACTGTAATCCCGAAGTTGATGGGTGCCTCTACCTTACGAAGTTGGGTGTGTGTGTTATTTCCTCTTCATTGTACCTTCAAAAAAAAAAAAAGAAAAAGCATCCATGAAGACAGGCTTATACTCATAACATCCACCCTTGAAGATTAACACGGATTTACACATAAATTGAAAAGGTTCCTTAACCATAGTCATCGATTCTACCCAATTTATTGTTAGCCCTACCCAAATGCCACTGATCGAGCAAATTGATAGCTATAGACTCACTTTCAAAAGACAATTTGTATAGTTTAGCCATAGTAGTCTTGATAGTGGTGGGAATCTCACTTACAAATCTTGGTTAATAAATAATCCGTGTTATTCTCCATATGTCTAGCCATAAACTCAAGAAAGTCCATTGTCACCCTTCATTGCGAAGTAGCAGCTATTGAGACCTCACTAGAATGATTAAGAGCCAAAGAGTTATTATTAGTCGCCAAAGATGCCAAAGAGTCACCAAAGAACAATTATTATTAGTATGATTATTATTATTGGAATTATTAATAATAGAATTCTTGTGAGAAGGTGGTTTCCCATAGAAATAGTAATGAACCGCTAAGGCTGCTAATCCAGCTATTAATCCAATAAGAACTAAACGTGTATTGCTTGTTCTTTGTTCTTTGTTTCTTCCGTAGGGTAACAATCTGAATCATCAAAATCTCTTCGCCCAAAGTCCTTGCTTATACTAATTGGTGCTGTCTAGATTGAAATCATCCAAGCTACTATAACATGATTAAAGCCCTAGAAACCATTAAAGCAATAGCTAAGGCTAAAATCATCATCTTCTAAGAGTTATTGAAAGGAGAGAAAGAAGAAAAACCAATTGTACCTAGCAAAGGTAGGAAACTAGATAAGATCAGAAGCAACCAACACAATATGGAGAACAAATCCATAGGTGTAGTAGAGTTATGACTGGTTAGGGGTTTAGACACATTGCTATTACCACCATCTTGAAAGGGAGAATGTGCGGAGCCACCTTGAAGGGAATGTTTTAGCAAAACCCAATAGAACAATGGGTGTTCAAGTTTTTCTACAAACGTTTCTGTATGGGGAGATGAGGGCTTCCCTTTCCATATGCCCTCCTCATCACTAGTTGTTGACACATTTTCCAGTGGCTTTTTGGGAAGACTTTCCGTCAAAGGTGTAGGATTCAAGATTTCTTAGCGCTTAGTTTTTTCTTTATGCAATCTTGGATATATTTTACATTTTATATATTTTAATTTTTATATTTTAAATATATTCTATCAATATACTTCTTTGATTCTTGTATGTTTTTATGTGCATTTAGCCGTAGGCAACATTTGCTAAGCAATTGCTATTATATAAGTAGAACAATCCTTAAATTCATCGAGTATGCATTTGACCATAGACTCTACTATTTTAAAAAACAAATCATAATCAATCAATAAGTTTTTTTATCGGTTATTTTCGAATTGAAACTTATTTTAGTCAAATTGATCATTGCAATAAACTTCCCCTCTCAAACCTGATAAGGGCTTTTTCAATGTTTTTCAATCTAAAAGCATAATTTTGCCCCATTTTCGAAACAATGTATTTGTTCAATTTTTTTTTTAATAAAAAGAAGTTCGGTCTTAGCCTACTCTCCCACACGTGTATTAAATAAAGGAAAATAATAATACATGTGAAGGGGAATAATGCCCATAGGACCCCCCAAGTCCCATAGAGTGGGAGAAGATCTTACAAAGTTTAGATGTCATTACAAAGAAGGTTGATCACCCTCTCGTCGCCCTATGAGGGGTCCACTTGGGTTTAATCTTGTTGTTGATCAAAAGGAGCACGTGATGATGCTGAAGAGGGGGGATTTCTTGTAGTTAGCGATTTTTTTCATCGAGGAGGAAGAGAGATTTCTCAATCGACCATTCTTTGGGGGAGTCACCAAAGATATAAGCAAATCTCTCCCACTAGATCTTCCATAGGACCTCCCCTCATTTTATTATGGCTTTACATAAACACATTAATATGCTAGAATCATCTGGATGAATTTTTAATTTGTTCAATTTTATTCTCGCTTCACATAAAAACATTAGTATGCTAGAATCATCTGGATGAATCTTAAAGTTTTAGCAAAAGGAAGTTCGGCCTTGGTCTAATCTCTCGGACTTTAATTAAAGGAAAACAGAAAACCACAGGTTACAAGTGAATGGGAGTAGTGCCCATGGGACCCTCCAAATCCCATAGAGCAGGGGTAACGAGACTAGAGAGAGTTACAAAGGAGGTTAACAACCCTCTCACCCCCCTCATGTGGAGCCCACTTGGGTTTTAGCTTGCATCCAAGTATTTCATTACACTGAATGACATACATTTATTAACATGTAAGCAAGAGTGAAGCACATTCCAAGGGAATATCCACCTTTGAGCACTATTGTTGATGTAAAGATTGAAGCACATTCCAAGGGAATGTCCTCCTTTGAGCACTATTGTTGATGTATGTTGGGAAAGATGGATGGATGATCCAAGAGATTGAGTAGGTACTACTAAAACCTGCTTTGTACCAGCCCTCTTTAACTTCAAACTTGATTAGTAGACTTCCTTAGCTTTCCAATGACACCAATAAATGGCCTATGTCCTTTGGAAATGAAGTGTGCAATGATTGAATCAAAACAGATAACTTTGGAAGTCACAAAGTCAAGAAAACCTTCTATTTTGGTCTTGACACCTACTCAATGTTTTGCTCAGTGTGACCAGCACAGTAGCAATTGATAAAATTCCTTCTAGGGATATTCAATTAGCTTATTAAGCTACCATTTGGAAGTGGAATGATGTAAAATAATGAACTATGATAAGAGAAATAAATCTAGCAAGATTTGGTATACCCCCGACTTTTTAGGACTGTAGCAGAGATAGACCAGTGAGCACCTCGACGAGGATTTCTCTGAATTGGCTAAATGAAATCACTTCAAACTTTTTCAGCATGTAGATGACGTTGCGCTGAATCCCAGAAGCTTTGAATCACTGAATTTGGTGGAGTATTGACTGAGATATGCCCTTGACAAGTTGACAAACTTTGGAGTAGACTAGGAGAGAATACAGAGATGAAAAATGTAAATGTATCTATAAATTAACACTTGTGTACAATTCCATTGGCATGACTAGCATTGCCTAATGGTGTAGAGAGGTGTAGGCTATGGAGTAGTCCTCACACACACTCAATGACAGTAGAATGAAGCTCGGGAGTGATATCCCATCGTGACTTTTCATGTTCACCTTTTATGTGAAATGTGTAAGAATTTGAATTCAAATTCAAATTCTTGGCTCTCTCTAATCAAGCTTCTAAAACCTTGGAGATATTCTCTCAACCAAGTGAACTACCTTTTCCACGAATCATTTGGGTAGGTGATTACAAAAGATTCTAAGTCAAATTGACTTTTACAATGAGGTAAAGTGGTAAGTAATCACTAGCATATGTTCCTATGGTTCTTCATGCATGTAGAGTCTTCATGATATCTTCCAAGCCAAATGTGTAGGCTTGTGGTTTACACCAACAGCTCCCCCTCAAGCCAAACATTTTGGCTTAAGTCTTCATCCTCAATCTTCAAGTATATCATGTAATCCAATCATAGATTTGAACCTGCAAAGTTTGGTTCCATCCAAAGCTTTAGTCAGCAAATCTGCACATTGCATGTTGGTTGACACATAAGTCAGTTGAATATCCTTGCTTAGCAACTTCTCCCTTACATAATGGTAATGTACTTCTATGTGTTTTGTCCTAGCATGATAGATAGGATTAGCTGCAAGGTGAAGAGAACTTGTATTATCTCCAAAGATAATTGGAGGCCTAGTATATAGGTCCAATTCTGTGTACAAAAGCTTAATACAAATTGCTTCTTGAGTGGCATTAGCTAGCCCTCTATACTCTGCCTCTGTAGAAGACAATGAAACATTTGGTTGCTTCTTTGCAGACCATGAAATCGGTTTGTCACTTGCAAAAGAAATGTATCCTGAAGTGCTTCTCCTATCATCCTTGCATCCTGCCCAATCCGCATCTGAATAAACTTTTATATCAATATCTGAAGTGTAAGGAAAATACAAACCATGGTTCTGTGTACCCTTGAGATACTTCAATATTCTCTTGGCAGCCTCTAAGTGAGGTATCCTTGGCTTGTGCATAAATTGACTTAGCACACTAACTTCATATGCAATGTCAATTCTAGTTAAGGTAGCATAGTTCAAGCTACCCACCATACTTTGATAACTTCTAATGTCTTGGACTTCATCTCCTTCATGGGCACTTAGCTTTAGATTCACTTCCATTGGAGTGCTAGCTGCTTTAGCATCCTGCAAGTGAAATTTCTTCAACATGTCCTATACATACTTCTTCTGAGTAATGTATATTCCTGAATTAGTGTAAACTAATTCAAGTCCCAAAAAATACTTCAATAATCCAAGATCATTGATCTTGAATTCCTTCATCATCTGGCTTTTGATGCTTCTGATTCGATTGACATCATTGCTCATGACAAAACCTTGGTCTTGGAGGTATGTAGTTAGCCTATAATTCCATGCCCTAGGTGCCTGCTTCAATCCATATAAAGCCTTCTTTAATTTGCAAACATAAGTTACCTTCTTAGGGTCTTCATAGCCAGGAGGTTGTGACATATAAACCTCTTCTGAAATCCATCCATTCAAGAAAGCATTCTTGACATCCAATTGGTACATGTTCCAATTCTTTGATGCAGCCACACTAACCAACACTCTGATTGTTGGCATCTTGGCCACAGGAGAAAATGTCTCTTCATAGTCAATGCCTTGGGTTTGTGCAAAACCCTTGGCTACTAACCTGGCCTTGTACCTATTAGTTGTGCCATCAGAATTTCTTTTCAACTTATAGATCCATCTGGATCCTATTACCTTCATGGAGTCCTTCTTGGGTACTAACTCCCATGTATCACTCTCCTTGAGTGCTTCAATCTCCTCATCCATAGCTTCTTTCCATTCTGATTTGGTGATTGCTTCTTCATATGAACCTGGTTCTTCATTTGACAAATCCTTTGCAAGATAAATTGAATGTTTAGTAACAAGAGATGTATCATACCCATATCTGATAGGTTTTTTGCTTTCTCTTTGAGACCTTCTGATTGATTGAGTTGAAGATTCTGGTATGTACTCAAGCTTCTTCATCTTCATTTTGCCTTTGGACTTCCATGCCTTGAACTCTTCAAGGTTGATTGTATCTTCATCATCTAAACTTGACTCTCCATCCTGAGTAGGTTCCTCCTTTGTAAGTTTTGGAAATTCTTCTTCCAAATCATAGGGTAGTTTGATCTTCCTGCATTCATTCTCATACCAAGAATCATTCTCATCAAAGATCACATCTCTGCTTACCATAAATCCCTTATTGGTAGGGTTATAAAACCTATAACCTTTTTTATTTAAATCATATCCAATGAAAATACATTTTTCAGCCTTGGGATCTAGCTTTCCTCTTACCTGTGAAGGAATGTGTACATATGCTACACATCCAAAAATTTTGCAGTGATCCAATGATGGTCTCTTACCATGCCATGCTTCATATGGTGTCATACCATCAAGTGACTTTGATGGTAACCTGTTTATGAGATAGGTGGCAGTAGAAACACTCTCTACCCATAGATAGTTAGGTAATTTCTTCTCATTAAGCATAGATCTAGCTGTCTCAACAATTAACCTATTTCTTCTTTCAGCCACCCCATTCTGTTTAGGAGAGTACCTTGTGGTTATTTCACTTTTGATGCCTCTGTCCTGCAAGAAGTCCTCAAATTCATTGGAGAAGTACTCACCTCCTCCATCTGACCTTAGCCTCTTTAAATTCCTTCCTCTCTGATTTTCAACTAGTGCAAGATATTTCTTAAAACAATTAAATACCTCATCCTTGTGCTTCATAAAGTATAATACAGTCCATCTGCTATAATCATCAATAAAAGACACATAGTACCTTGAACCTGAAACTGAGGGGTCTTTGCTAGGTCCCCATACATCTGTGTGTACAAGCTCTAGATAGTCTTCATGCATATATCCTTTCTTGGAGAAGGGTAACCTGTGAGACTTACCAAATTGACAAGCACCACACTTGTAAATCATATGTTGCTTGGATACATTAGGTATCCCAAGCACACATTGGTCCCTGCACATTTGCTTCAAGGTCCTTTCTCCTATGTGCCCTAATCTCTTGTGCCAAATCTCAAGCTTTGAAAGTGTTTGATCTTTATAACTATATAATGCAATGTTCTTTGTATCTTCCAACTCAAAAGTGAAAAGTCTACTTGATCTTTCTCCTTTAGCTATCCTTTTGAATCCACGTCTTGGGTCCTCCACAAATGCTCCATATTGATTGAATCTGACCTGCAAACCTTTCTCTACAATCTGACCAACACTCATTAAGTTCTTTGTAATGGTTGGTACATAGAGTACCCTGCTTAACAAATTCTGATTACCATCACAAGTCTTCACATTTCCAACTTTAACTACAGAATGCTTTGTATCATAACCTGTTTGGACTTGGTGTTTACCTTTTGGTTCCTCAAGATCACAAAGTAGTGCAACATTACCAGCCACATGATTTGAACACCCTGAATCAATATAAAATAAGTGATCATCATTTGTACCTGACTTTGAAGTCATGTTCATGATCAAGAGAGAGTCATCCTACTCCTCTGTGTAGTTGTTGTAGTCCCTTCTAGTTTTGAATCCTCCTTGGTAGTTGCCATTGTAATTGTTGTTGTAGTTGTTGTTGTAATTGTTGTTGTGGCCTTGGTGTTGGTTGAACCTTCCTCTAGACTGTGAGTATCCACCTCTTTGGTAGCCTCTTCCTCTCTGATTTTTGTAATTCCTGTAACACTCATCTGTGGTGTGATTTGATAAACCACAAATGTTACATGGTGATGAGTTATAGGGTCTCCCCCTACCTTGCTTACCTCCTTTGCCCCTTCCTCTTGAAGATCTACCTCTCCCTGCATAGTTGGCTTGGGAGATAGAGCCTTCATCTTCCACCTTCTTACTCTTACCTTTATCCTTAGACTTCTTATCAGTGTATAGGGCAGAAGAGTTGTTACCTTTGGATGTATCTCCATTCTTTGTGAGCTTTGCTTCATGTGTAAACAGTTGTCCCATGAGATTTGTAAGATCTAGGGTGTGCATGTCCATGTAGAGATCCATTGCAATGGTGAAGCTTTCCCACTTGTCATCAGCCTTGATTCCATTAATTACCTGCCTCACAATCTGTTCTTCTTCAATTTCTTCTCCTATGCTTGCTAACTGATTTGCAACATCCTTAATCTTGGTCACAAATTCTGAAACAGCTTGCTTAGGTTGCTTCCTTAGTGTTGTGAATTCAATCCACAACTGATTTTTCCTAGCCCTTGTATTAGAGGAAAAATATGATGACAAGGTTTCCCAAGTCTCTTGGGAAGTCTTACAATTTCTGATATGAGGTAGAAGAAAGTCAGATATAGAGTTGAGTAGATAAGACCTTGCCAATGCATCTTTTGCACACCATGTATTGAGCTTTTCTTGTTCTTCCTTGATTGGCAATCCTCTTGCTTTGAATGAGGGCAATTCCTCATCTCCTGAGATGTATCCATAGAGACTCCTTCCTTGTAAGTAGGTGTTCATCCTTAGAGACCAAGCTTGATAACTGTTCCTATCCAATTTGTCAATAAATTAAGGAAAACCATCTCCCATTTTACCTTATTTTCTCTGATATCACTGTTGGGAAAGATGGATGGATGATCCAAGAGATTGAGTAGGTACTGCTAAAACCTGCTTTGTACCAGCCCTCTTTAACTTCAAACTTGATTAGTAGACTTCCTTAGCTTTCCAATGACACCAAGAAATGTCCTATGTCCTTTGGAAATGAAGTGTGCAATGATTGAATCAAAACAGATAACTTTGGAAGTCACAAAGTCAAGAAAACCTTCTATTTTGGTCTTGACACCTGCTCAATGTTTTGCTCAGTGTGACCAGCACAGTAGTAATTGATAAAATTCCTTCTAGAGATATTCAATTACCTTAGTAAGATACCATTTGCAAGTGGAATGATGTAAAATAATGAACTATGCTAAGATAAATTAATTTAGCAAGATTTGGTATACCCCTTACTTTTTATGACTGTAGCAGAGATAGACCAGTGAGCACCTCGACGACAATTTCTTTGAATTGGCTGACTGAAATGACTTCAAACTTTGTCAGCATGTAGATGACTTTGAGTTGAATCCAACAAGCTTTGAATCACTGAATTCGGTGGAGTATTGACTGAGATATGCCCTTGACAAGTTGACAAACTTTGGAGTAGACTAGCAGAGAATACAGAGATGAGAAATGTAAATGTATCTATAAATTAACACTTGTGTACAATTCCATTGGCATGACTAGCATTGCCTAATGGTGTAGAGAGGTGTAGGCTATGGAGTAGTCCTCACACACACTCAATGACAGTAGAATGAAGCTCGGGAGTGATATCCCATCGCTACTTTTCATGTTCACCTTTTATGTGAAATGTGTAAGAATTTGAATTCAAATTCAAATTCTTGGCTCCCTCTAATCAAGCTTCTAAAAACTTGGAGATATTCTCTCAATCAAGTGAACTACCGTTTCCACGAATCATTTGGGTAGGTGATTACAAAAGATTCTAAGTCAAATTGACTTTTATAATGAGGTAAAGTGGTAAGTAATCACTAGCATATGTTCCTATGGTTCTTCATGCATGTAGAGTCTTCATGATATCTTCCAAGCCAAATGTGTAGGCTTGTGGTTTACACCAACAATGTAGACATAGATCTCATAGCCCGAGAGCCCAACTTAGATACCACTATCCAAGTCTCTAGCGACCTATGAGCACTTAAATCAAACCTAGAAGCACACTGAACATTAGCTCTTTTCATATTAGAGCTTGATAATAGCATTGTTCTAGCACAAGCAACTCAAAGGCACTCGGGCTCGAGGGATACTTGGTCTATATTTCAGACATAAATTTCATAGTCAAAGGCAAATGTTTTCGTAGTTTTTTATTGTAACTCGTTAACAAGCGGAACAAAAACTAGTTAGGCCTAGCCGCTAGACAGCCACTAGTTTTTTTTTTTGAGAGTACAATGAATTGGAAATATACACTCACACACCCAACTTCCTAAGGTAGAGCCATCCATCATGAGAGTCTCATGAATATGTCCGGCCAAGACTTGAACTCAAGACTTCCTCCCACAGCTTCAAGGCATTAGCCACTAGGCTATGCGGCTCCAACTACTAATATGCCTACTAAAAAACAAACGAAAAAAAAAGCATAACATTTACCTTGAGGGGCAAAGTGACACTAGTATTACTACTGATTTGCCTATTGAAAAAGAAACTAACAAAAAAATCATAACATTTACCTTCAGGGGCAAAGTGACAAAAGTAAGGTAAGGTGAGGGAACATTTCATGAATCGATATTTGTTTTTTTTTCTTTAAATTCCCTAGCTTTTTAGTACTCCTCAGCTAAAAATCTTTCATGCAATTTTTAATACTCCTTGGCTAAGAAAGTTTCATGCCATTAATAAAATACTAAAAGGTGAGAACTAAACATTGATGAAGCCAGACGTGAAACTTGCAACACCGCCAAGGTTTAGATCTAATTAAGAATGCACGGAGTAGCCTATAATTTTTTTAGGTAAATTCATTCATTTTATAACCACCTTAACTAAGGCCATTTTATACATGAAAAAGCGTAAATTTGTTCGTGGTCTCATAGGCTCTATCGCAAGCTTTTTTCTGATAAACTCATTCATCATATAAACACCTTAGCTAGGCTCATTCTATACATGGAAAATCATAAATAAACTTGTTCTTAATGGCTTTTTCTGCAGAAAACGTATATACTAAGTTAGAAATTCCCTAGAGTTGGTTACTCTGCTAGCGAAAGTGTTAATACCTGTCCTCCCTAAAAGTGCTACCTCCTCTATCACCCACTCTAAAATGAATGCGTTAGTGAGAGTGAGAAGGCGCCAAAGAAAACGCTTAAGCCTTAATTGGTTAAATTAAAGTTTTTGCTTAACTGTTTACCTATCATTTAAGTTAAGAAAAACAAGACAAGCCAAGAACATAATGGTCTCCCCTTATTTACTTCATTGATGTGCCCTTTCTTTACTTTAGGTTAAATGTTCACTGTTAGGTTTTGGTCCATGCTTAAGCATTCCCTTAATGGTCCTCCCTCTAGGAAACACCATAGTAGACTTTGATAAGCACCTTTTATGTCTGATATTGTTTAGGTTTTGGTAAATGCTTAAGCAATACAAGACCATTAAGGCTTAAGCTTAACCATTAAGCTCCTTCTTAAGCCATTGACCAAGAGCTCCTTCCTAGTTAGATATACTCAATACTCCACCTACATGTGACCCCAAATGATCAATGGTACTCTAAGTTGTATGGCCCCCAATATGAGGAGAAGCCATTATGAGATTCTAGACATTTGTGATGAGGTCTGCAAGAGACTAGCAAAGGTACTAGATGATCTATGTGAGTCTAGTCAATAGGCTAGGTAGAGCATCTACTTTTGTCACACGAGAATTTTGGATGATAGTTCGTTATTCAACCAGCCCAGAATTATGATGATTCTGGTGGTCCAGTAGTTTAATGGTTCAGACTTGTGATTTATTGAGTCAGATAGTTAGGTAATTTTGTATGTTCTAAATTACAGATGATCTTGATGGTTACACCTAGATCATAGCATCAAGTGAGCCTGGTGATCATGCCTAAAGCATAGGATTAGGCACCCCTGTTATTGTGGTGAAATCTCGATTGTGTGCACTATAAAGCCCTTCATCTAGAGTCTGTCTAGAATGCCTTTGGAGCTCCATACTATGAGTGCACTAGTGGACAATATCATTGTTGTATATACATTATTTTTGGCAATTAGAGAATCTGATTTATCTATCTCTCCTTTTTGTGAATATTTTTGTCAATGTGTTCTGCTTCTCAGTACTCTACCTACCATTCATATTCTGCTACGTCACTATTCTTGATTATTTCTTTCATGGTATCAGAACTTAGGAGGCTTTGGAGTGTTGCGGAAGCAAAAAACACAAAAGTAAAAAAAGTCTTTGAATGACTTAAGAGAGAAGATGTGAAGCAGTGTGTCATCATCTAATGTTGGGAATCAAGGTGGTTCATCAGCAGAAGTATGTGAAACACAAAGTCGAGCATTAATGATGTCGATCATGCAAACATTGCAGATACGACCCCAACCTTCATGGAAGGTAAACTCGATGGTATTTATTACACCTTATGGAAATTTGAGATCAATTCTATCCTTGAATCTTATGAGCTGCTCAAGACTATACTTGGGATTGATTGTGAGCCTCAAGAAACACCTGGTTAAAATGCTCCTAGTCAAATGATTTCTTGCGATGTTGATCTTTTACGTGCTTGGAAGCATAGGAATGCAAATGCACTCTGTAATCCAGTTACAAGTACTTTTGATAATGTTCTAACTCTTATTCAACACACCACAAAGGCATGTGAAGCATGGAACATATTGAGAATTCAATATGTAACTCAGAATCAAACATAGATTCAAAACTTAGAGAATCACCTAGTAGTAGAGAGGTTCATTGATGGGAAGATGGCTGAAGTGTTTATCATTCACATAGAGAATCTATGGGATCAAATGGTGGGAGCAGGTGTACCAAAGTCAAGTCAAGATCTAGCTCGATGTTGTCTTCAAATTTTCCAACCAAAGTTTGATGGTTTGGTAACTGCCCTTAGTACTTAGATCTGACCACAACCACTAGCTTTTGAAGAATTATGTACCTTAATCATGGAGGAGGAGCTAGGGCTCAAGGCAAAGAATGACAACAACAAAGGAGAAGTTGCATTCTTGGTAAATGCTAAAGGTGGCAAATCGGATTCTTTGAAAGATGGTGACAAAAAAAGAACAAGAAGAAGTTTAAGGGAGAGTGTTTCCACTACAAGAAGAAAGGCCATAGAATCCAAGATTGTTGCACTAAGAAGGCAGAGGAAAAGAGTGGCTCTTCGAAAAGTGGTACGGGCAAGGAGTCTACCAACACTTCCAAAATTGAGCTTGAGTTTTTTGTTACAGTAGAGGAAATGTGTTCCTGAGCTAGAGATTTAGCTATAGATAACTCATGGGTATTGGATAGTGGTGCCTCTCATCACATGATGAGCAAAAGAGACCTTTATAGTTCCTTATAGCCTCTATAGGAACCCATCATGGTAAAGTATGCAACAATGCAAGTTGTCTTGCTAAGGGTAGAGGTACGGTGTCTTTCATTAACCATAATTGATAGAGAGTGTTAATCTCCAAAAGAATAAGTTATCCTTGAAGTTAGAGCACCTCTATATCAAGAATAACTTGAAAGCTTTAATAATTTGGAGGATCAATGCTTAATTACCAAAATCTTGAACAAACTGTGAAGAAGATGACTACACAGAAAGTCTGTTGGACATAACTCACTCATTGAATTATTAAATGTGTAAAGTTTTTTATAAAACTTTTCAAAAGGTGTCCTCTAAAGTCTTACCACCTCCTCCAAGTTAAATCATTTCAAAAGACTCAGTAGATCTTGAGAAATGATCTCAAGGAGTCACCTATGTCTAAAATTGTAGTTCATAACAGTCGAGTTTGACACTTGCAACTTCTAAGCTTGGTTCTCCCAAACTATAACCCGTTTATGCAAATGCTTTTAGCCATAGATTGCTTACCTTCCAACTTAGATTTTGACTCCTCACTTGTGGAAAACTTTACACTGTGCACTGAGAACTGATCATTTCTTTGACCATTGGGATTGCGCCTGTTTCAGAAGACACTTAACACTTCCTCACATATGAATGTTCCTACTCATAGTTCTCATAGCTTGTTTACAATTAGGCTCTCAAACTTTAACCATAGACTCATCAACTATGGAATTAGACACCTACAAAAGGATTCTTGAAATGATCAAGCACAAAAGGAGAACACACAAAAAAATCAGGCGCAACTTTTCTTCATTATTGAAAACTTTGCATATGAGTGATGAGAGAGATCTTACACACTTCTAAAGTGTCTAATGACTTACATAACTTCTAATTTCTTTATTTACATGCTCTCTCATCTTTGCCCCAACTTTTTACTTGTATATATAGGCATATATGTACAAGCTTATGACCATACAAAAGATATATATGAGCTATCTCTAAATTAATGTACATATGTATACACATCTTTATCTTTTGGACATGTACTTCCTTCATGCTTCATAAATTGATCTTTTCTTCAATCCTTGACTTCAAAACTTCAATTGGTGATTGATTTGCACCAAGATCTCCCCCTCAATCATCAATTGAGGTTTTCTCTATCTTCTTTATACCTGCCATGTCTTTAAATCTCTGTAGCTTTAGTCCATCCAAGCTTTTGGTTAGCATGTCAGCTATCTGATCTTTTGTTGAAGTATGTATAACTTCAATCTCCTTATCCATCACCTTCTCTCTTAGAAAGTGATACTGAATCTCAATGTGTTTAGTCCTGGCATGAAAAACAAGATTAGCAGCTAAATACAATGAACTCATGTTATCTCCATGAATAGTAGGTGTGCTCTGAATGATGTCAAAATGCTTCATAAGAGTCTTAAGCCATATCACTTCCTTTGCAGCTTCCACCATACCTTGTACTCAGCCTCTGTGGATGATAAAGCAACTATGTGTTGCTTCTTTGAACACCATGAAATTAACTTATCTCCCACATAACACAAGTATCCATAAGTTGATCTCCTATCATCAGGATTGCCTGCCCAATTTGTATCACTATAGATCTTAATGTTTGTATCTGATGTAAAACCATAATAAAAAACCTTCTTTGAGTGTACCCTTAATGTACCTCAACATTCTTTGTCCTGCAACCCAATGTTCTTTCCTAGGACAATGCATGAATTGAGACAATACTCCAACTGCATATGAAAAATCAGGCCTAGTTAATATAGCATAGATGAGACTACCAACCAAACTTTGGTATAGCTTCATGTCCTTGAATTCTTCTCCTCCATATCTGCTCAATTTGTGATTCACCTCCATTGGAGTAGTTGCCACTCTGCAATCATCCATTTTAAACTTGATCAACAAGTTTTTCAAATACATTTCTTGAGTTACATATACTCCATGTTGAGTGTGTGAGACCTCCATGCCCAAGAAGTATGACAAGTCTCCCAAGTCACTAATCTTGAACTCTTTCTCCATATGCTTCTTTAGGCTTTGAATGCCTTTCTCATCTGTACCTGTAAGAATTATATCATCAACATATATGCACATGTAAATGAACCTATCATCACTTGCTTTGACAAGCAAGCTACTATCTGCTTTCGATACTTGGAAACCAAGTTCTTTCAAGAACTTCACAAGTCTATAATTCCATGCCCTTGGGGCCTGCTTCAATCCATACAAAGCTCTCTTGAGCTTACATACATGATCTGGATACCTTTCATTTCTGAATCCTTGTGGTTGCTCCATGAAAACATCATCTGAAATGTAACCATTTAGAAAAGCATTCTTCACATCTAATTGACATAATTTCCAACCTTTACATGCAACAATGGCTATGAGTGTCCTTATGGTTGTCATCTTTGCCATAGGACTATAAGTCCCATCATAATCTATACCATATGTCTGAGCAAATCCGTTCACAACAAGTCTAGCTTTATATCTAGACACACTTCCATCTGCAAACCTCTTTGTCTTGTAGACCCATTTGCATCCAATGATCTTCTGACTATTTGGTTTAGGAACCAGATCCCATGTTTGATTCTCCAGCAATGCATCATAATCTTCCTACATAACTTTCTCCCAATTTTCCTTACCTTTTGCCTCTTCATATGTAGAAGGGTCTTCATCTGACTTTATCATATAAGCATAATCTTTGGTAGCCAAAAAAGAAGTGTCATAGTTATACCTTGTAGGTTGCCATTTGTGTCTTGATGACCTTCTGAGTTCTCCACTTCTTGAGGTTTGTGGTTCATCACACTCTGAATCAAATCTTGGCACTTCTTCAACTTCAACCTGTACTTCATTGTTCTCCTCTTCATTAAATATCTGAACCTTTGATTTACCTTTCTTTTGAGTCACAACTTCTTCATCACCTGCATAAATATTGATTGTACCTGCATACCAAGTACCTTGCTCATCAAATGTAACATCCTTTGACACAAGGAATTGTTTTGTGGATGGACTCCACAACCTATATCCCATCTGCTTATCATCATATCCAATGAACACATACTTTTCAGCTTTAGGTTCCAATTTGTGCCTTAATTGAGATGGCACATATGCATATGCCAAACATCCAAATACTTTGCAATGATCTAGAGTAGGTCTCTTACCCCACCATGCCTCATATGGTGTCATACCCTACAAAGCTTTACATGGTAATCTATTGACCAAATATGTGGCTGTATTTACAGCCTCAGCCCATAAATAATTTGGGCGATTTTTCTCCTTCATCATGGATCTTGCAAACTCAACAAGACCTCTATTCCTCCTTTCTGCTACACCATTTTGTTGAGGAGAGTATCTGCAAGTAATTTCCCTTTTTATACCTGCATGCCACAAGTAATCATTGAACTCATTAGAAAAATACTATCCCCCTCCATCTGACCTTAGTCTCTTCAATTTTTGACCTGTAATTCTCTCTGCATACACATGATAATGTTTGAATGTATTGAATACCTCTGACATATCCTTGATCGCATAGATAGTGATCCATCTGGTAACATCATCAACATAAATCACATAATACCTTGAACCATTGATGCTGAAATCCTTTGATGGTCCCCACACATCTGTGTGTACCAATTCAAGCTTCTCTGAATACATAAAACCATGCTTGGAAAATGATTGCTTATGAGCCTTACCTAATTGACATGCCTCACATCTGTATGTCATATGTTGACCTGCAACATTAGGCAATCCAAGCACTGAACCATTGTTAACCATATCTTTAATACCTCTTTCATTGAAATGTCCAAGCCTTTTGTGCCAAAGATCTAACTCAGAAATCTTATGTCCTCCATATGTAAACAAGGCATGAGCAATGTTACCTTGAATCTTCAATGTGAACAATCTTCCTTCTTTCTTCCCTGAAACAATTTCTTTATACCTATTGCTAGGGTCTTCCACAAAGACTCCTTCATTAGTGAACCTAACTTCATAACCTTTTTCAACAATTTGTCCTACACTTATCAGATTCTTTGGAATTGTAGGAACATACAAAAACTTACTCAAAAGAGTACTTCCATCCTTGGCCTTCACTGATCCAATTGACTTCACATTGTGCTTTGTGTTATCACCTGTTTGAACTACATGATTAGTTACCTTATTCTCCAAATCAGTCATCAAAGCTATGTTGCCACTCAAGTGATTGCTACACCCTGAGTTAATGTAGAAGACTCTTTGGTCTTCACTTTGCCTTTCACAAGTTGCATTCATAATCAATGTTGAATCCTCCTTCTGATCTGAAGCATAATTGTAGTAGGTATTGTTGTATTGTTGGCTTTGGAATCCTCTACCTGCATTTCTTCCAAAATAACCTCTACTACCTCTACCTCTGAAATTACCTCTTTGATTTCTGCCACCTCTTCCTCTTGAATTAAAGTTCTGATTATATCCACCATTATTCTGAGTATTATGCCAACCATCATGAGCTAAGTGATTTTTCTTACCACAAATCTAACAAGCTTTGCCTCCATCTTTATTACTTCTACCTCTTCCTCTACCTTTGCCACCTCCTCTCCCTCTTAGGAAGTTAGCTTGGCTAGTTGTAACTTCATCTTCATTTGCCTGTTGCTTCCCTTTGCTATTCTTCTTCTTATCCTTTGAATACATTGCTTGACCTGCACTTTTATCACTTTCACCTTTGAGATCCTGCTCAAAGGTTAGCATGTGTCCTAGCAACTAATTCAAATCAGGAGTAAAATGATCTAGTGATAATTCAGTAGACAAAATGAATGGCTTCCAATTGTCATCAACTCTCAAACCTGTGAGGATTTGCCTTACCAATTTATCCTCCTCAATATCTTCATCAACTGCTCCTAATGCATCTACAATGTCCTTGATCCTTGTTACATAATCTGAGATGGATTGAGAGGCCTTCTTCTTGAATGTGGTAAACCCTGCCCACAAGGATGCCTTAATTGACTTTGTAGTGTTTTGGAAATGCTTCTCCAAAGCATTCCATATATCACTTGCACTTTCAAGGCCTCTAATGTGAGGTAGCAAGTTCACTAACTCCCATATAGATAATGCTCCTAGCTTGAGCATCTCTCTTCATCCAAGTCTTCAAATCTGACAATTCATCCCTAGTTGGAACACTAGGATCTCTGAACTGAGGCTTTTCCTCTTCACTTGTAATATAACCTATCAAGTCTTTGCTCATAAGATGAGCTTCCATCCTCATTGACCATGCTAGATAGTTCTCTCTATCCGAAGAGAATCTCCCATCCTTTCTTCACCTATGTATTAAATCCTTCAAGCTCTATGAGGAATAAAGCTACCTTTGCTTCTAATGAAGTTCCTTTTGTCTTCCTTGATATCTTCTGGCCTCCTTTTGAAGCTTTCCTTTCAAGCTTTCACCTTTTGTATCTTCAAATGTTGAATTCTTTATAACTGCAGCAATCGGGGTCCTCCTTTCTCCAATTTTGATGCTTCCTGCTCTGATACCACTGATGGAGAGTGTTAATCTCCAAAATAATAAGTTATCCTTGAAGTTAGAGAACCTCTATATCAAGAATAACTTGAAAGCTTTACCAATTTGGAGGATCAATGCTTAATTACCAAAATCTTGAACAAACTCTGAAGAAGATGACTACACAGAAAGTTTGTTGCACATAACTCACTCATTAACTTATCAAATGTGTAAAGTTTTTTTATAAAACTTTGGAGAAGGTGTTGTCTAAAGTCTGCACACACCTCCTCCAAGTTAAATCATTTTGAAAGACTCAGTAGATGTTGAGAAATTATCTCAACAAGTCACCTATGTCTAAAACTATAGTTCATAACAGTCGACTTTGACACCTGCAACTTCTAAAGCTCGGTTCTCCCAAATTATAACCCATTTATGCAAATGCTTTTAGCCATAGATGGCTTACCTTCCAACTCAGATTTTGACTCCTCAGTTGTGCAAAACTTTACACTGTGCATTGAGAACTGATCATTTCTTTGACCATCGGGATTGCGCCTATTTCAGAAGACACTTAACACTTCCTCACATATGAATGTTCCTACTCATAATTCTCACAGCCTATTTACAATTAGGCTCTCAAACTTTAGCCATAGACTCATCAACTATGGAATTAGACACCTACAAAAGGATTCTTGAAATGATCAAGCACAGAAGGGGAACACACAGAAAAATCAGGTGCAACTTTTCTTCATTACTGAAAACTTTACATCTAAGTGATGAGAGAGATCTTACACACTTCTAAAGTGTCGAATGACTTAAATAACTTCTAATTTCTTTATTCACATGCTCTCTCATATTTGCCCCAACTTTTTACTTGTATATATAGGCATATATGTACAAGCTTATGACCATACAAAAGATATATATGAGCTATCTCTAAAGTAATGTACATATGTATACACATCTTTATCTTCTGGACATGTACTTCCTTCATGCTTCATAAATTGATCTTTTCTTCAATCCTTGACTTGAAAACTTCAATTGGTGATTGATTTGCACCAACAATAATGAGGACATTAGAAAGATTTCAAATGTGCTATATAATCAAAAAATCAAATGAAATTTACTTTCAATAGCTTCTATAACTAATTAGGTGTCTTTCAACAAGACAAGAGCTGAGAGTTTTGATCGAGACAACAACGTGGTTGGGACCGGCATTAGGAGGAACACCTTGTATCAGTTGTATGCTCCTATAGCCACAACAGATGTGGGCACAAGTAAGCTTTGGCATGATATTTGGCCACATAAGGTACCCAGTACTGAAAGAGATGCACCAAAAAGGTATGGTTGCTCACCTGCCTTCGGTTGAAGAGATGAAAGAACCATGTGAAGCTTGCATGATGGGAAAGCAATAGAGGAAGGCATTTCCACAAGTAAGCAAGCATAGAGCAAGCAATCCTCTAGAGTTGGTGCATGCTAACATTTGTGAAAGAATGCCTAAACAAGCCTTGGGAGGATCTTCCTACTTCATGTCACTTGTCGATGACTATAGGAGGAAGATGTGGGTATATTTTCTTCTTGAAAAGGCTCAAGCTTTTGGTAAGTTTGAAGAATGGCTTCAGTGTGCTGAAACTGAAATTCAGAAGAAGATGAAGAAGTTTAGGATAGATGGTGGTGGTGAGTTCATATCAACAATGTTTGATGATTCTTGCAAGGAAGGAATCAAGCTTGAACTGATAGTGGTGCATAGCCCTCAACAGAATGTTGTTACTCAACGTTGAAATCAAAGCATCATGGAGATGGCAAGGTGCATGTTAAAGGGAAAATGATTCCCTTATCATTTTTGGGCAGAGGCAATCAACACTCTTGTTCACATCCAGAATGAAAGCTTCACTAATGCACTTGATGGAAAGATTCTACAAGTGTAGAAAGCCTTCTGTTTCCCATTTTAGAGTATTTTGAAGTGAGTGTTATGTACACATTCTAGATAAAGAAAGGAACAAGCTTCAACCAAAAAGCACCAAATGTATCTTCATGGGGTACAGTGAAGAAGAGAAATCTTGCAAGCTTTATGAACTAGAGGCAAAGAAGATCATAGTGAGTTGCAATGTGATGTTCAAGGAGGACTAGCCACATGTGGTGGAACAAGAAAAGACATCTTCCACTATATCATCAGACAAAGAAGTAATCCACTATGAACCTAGCCCAAGAGCTAGCCCTTCTATAGAAGAGAAGGAAGCATAATCCTTAGATGATGATATGGAAAGTCATGAGCCTACTATTGGTACATTTAGCAAGCCTAAATGCTTGGCTAAATATTCAGGACTACACCTTGATTTATGTACCTCACATAGAGGATCACATATGAACTCCTACTTATACATTTAATTATATTCACCATGGATAAAATGTAAAACATGAAGAAGGAGAAGAATCTCATGAATTCAGAAAGGTAAACCAATGAATCATGTGGTAGGAAGAATCATTTCAATCACCCCTAAAGTTCTTAGGTGAGGAAAATTCAAAATTCAAACTCAAGTGATGAGTATAAATAGAGGTGGTTTAGTCGTGGGGCATGAATGCCTTCCAAGAGGATTGAAGCTACATCATTGAGCATACAATGAGCTCAAATCATGTATGAGCATGCCACTACACTTCCCTTGTATCATATGTTCATTACCATACTAATTTGATACAATTCTTCTAATTCATTTCTGTCTACTATTCTTTGTTGCATTTCCATTATTTCAATGATCTTGCAAAAACAACTTCTCTGTGTGTACTTGATCATTTTCTCCACTTCAACTTGGTGTAATTCGAGTGAAGTTTCTACTATATACCTACAAAGTTTCATTGGTTTGGTTCATCCAATTGAGAGATATGAACTGTTGGAAATGAGGTAGGCCCATGGCTCATATCACAGGTCCATGGTTCCATAGGTCCAGCATATACAACATAGAATCTAGCAATCTTCCAATATTGACAAAACATGAACATCCTGCACTTAATCATACAAATGATGAGACAACGATAGAGAAAGAATAGACGACATGTGTAAGGTGTTATGTAAGCCACCCCTTACTCATAGTATCATATATACCAATGTTCAATGTACAACGTGGGAGCAAAACTCTCAACCACTCTATGTGATGATAAATAGATGGATGAGTGAATGTACAAATGTAACAAACATATTCAGATTTATGGGCAGAAATCTGAATATACATGAGATGTGTGACCTTATAGGCTATAGAAGAGTGAATATGAGTGATCGAAAGAGGAAGGATCAGTGTAAAACTGACAATCAACAAACCCTCATCTAACCTTAGGCTATGGAAGACCCTAAGTCAGATACGTGTGTGAAAAGATCACATACTTAAAAAGTAGCAAAGAGTGCTAACAAGTTTGTTGCCAGAAATCCTCAAACTCATGTGAACACACCTTCTCAAACACCTCATCCAAATATGCATAAAGCTTATACGTATTGATTCTCTTGTACCTATGCCAAATAGGACTCCTCCTAATATGGATGCTACTGCCTCCATAAAATCCAAGTAGTACCTATGTGCATAAAGAGAATATGTACCTTAATACTTAATATAAGATGTAAATCTTATGTTAAACACCATCCAATGTCTTTGAAGTAGCCCAAAATGTTCATGTAAAAGACAATCTTCATATACACCATGTAGATGGCCGATCCTCACCATCAAGCTACTAATCACCAGGTCCTTTTTCCATGAACAAGAGATAACCTCCTCTCCATGAGCAAGAGTGTGAGCACACTCTTCATCTTCTCCAAGAAGAACTCCATAGCTGCTCCTCAACATGCTTCATGTTAGTACCATGGCTGCCCCATGTGCTAGAAGAAACACCACCTTTATTGAGGTACAAGCTGAAGGCTTGTGTTGAAATCTAGGTGAAGGATGTCTTGAAGTGAACCCAATCATGTTCTTTTATAGTATTTTTTTACACTTGAAAATCCCTCGTCAGTAAAAGCTCCACGATCACTCTCTTCAAAAACGCCATCACAAATCATATTTGAAAATTTGTTGCAGTCCGTTTTTGATAAAAACAAAAGCTTAAAAAGCTCTTTAATTTGCGAACGCTGCCACCGACGGGAATCGAACACTGGTTGCTGCTCTAGGAGGCTGCTCACGTAGCCAAAAGCTCAACCCGTTTTCTTGTAGAAGGAATAATACAAATAACTACATATGCTATGAATTGTGCAAATTTTGACCATGTGATATGTACTATTTGAAATTGTATTCCAATAATCCCCCCTACAATGTCATATTGGTACAAACTGAACTAGATCTGTAAACCTTATAATCACAAACTACTAACTATCACAAGCTTCAATCTTGTACTCCCCAAATTGACCTTCAAACCTTCTCTTTGAAAGTCTTCTTCAAACTTGAATTTGACTTTCCTTCAAATTTGAATTTGGTGAATATGAACCATAATACTTGAGGAAATATGCAAACTAGATATCCAATAGTGTTCTCATCAAGCAATCACTGCTTGACAACAAATGTAGCAAGTACTGACTCTGTACCTTGCTATCTCCTGTCTTCATAAATCTGAAAACATACACTAGGATCCACATATTTGCATTTACCTTCCAAAAAGGTTTCTCAACGTACTTCTGCTGCGTCATGTAAATACACTAAACAAAATCAGGAACTGAATCCTGGAACCTGTGACTTACAACTCACAACTTAGTGTATTATGAACACTGCTGGTTCATCTCTGACTGTACTCAAGTCAAATCAACTCAGCTCAATTGAAATCAACTGAAATCAACTGAAATATGAGTCTCATCAAAAAAATCTATGATGTCATCATGTCATCATCCTTGTTCTATCTATAAGTCTTTCATACCTCTTTCCTTCAGAACCTGGTATAAACATAAATGTGCGCACTTCTCAAACATATCTTTCTAAAATATCAAGCTTCTCTTCAATAGAATTTTGGAACCTTCTCCTGAACAGGAATGTCCTAACAAGAACTTTCTCCAAACATTCTTCTTCTTCCTTCTTCTTTCAAAGCTGGAACATAAAGAGAATCTGACAAAGGAAATATAGGAACACCTAAAATAGGAATACCTAAAGGTATGACTCTACATTCTTTTAGATATGGCTTAAAATAAGTCTTCATGTTTCATCACCCCCTTGGATGATTTAACACTAGTATCCAGTATTCTTCAAATATATCAGACTTTATGAAATCTGGAACGTGTTCCTTCATAAATCTGATGTTCAGTGATCAATACCTGTATCTGAAACAAAATCTTTGAACCCTTTTTATTCGCACTGTACATATGCCAATAGCTTTCCCTGTCATTTCTCAGCTTCCAAAATCTAGAATAAGGTTAGCTGATCTATCATAAAAACCTTGATGAAAGCATTTTAGGATTCATAACCTTTTTGCAACATAACAAGTATCTTCTTCTATCTCTCTGCAACACAAATCTGATAGAACTTGAATCTTTGACTTACTTCTTCCAATGCTATGAACCTTACACAAACAAAGGATAGATAACTGACTCATAAATACTTAAGATCATACAAGATCATACAAGATCAATGATCTCTCCTGTGTAGAATCTGCTCTCATCAAACCTTCATGACTAAATGTTTGATTTATTTACCTGAATGTCTCCAAGTGTCCATGCTTCGCACAAAGTTGTAAAACTTTTCTTCAAACAATCATTTCCAAGAATCTGCAACTCCTACGTGAAACATAAGTGGACAAACTTCTCATCTTGAGAACTCCAAAAGCTGCAAGTTGATACTTCATATCTTTCATATTCTACCCAGGTGAAATGTGACAATACTTGCTTGACTTTCTTTTGGCTAACTCCACTTCTCAATCAAGTGATAGGATATGATGGAACACCTTTTTTAATACAAACATGTATCCAAAAGTCTAGACAATCATAGAAAGTAGATTCTCCATTGACTTGTACATCAACAATCTGAATTTTCTGAAGTTTTTTTAAAATACTGAATATGAGGTAACTTTTCCAAACATAAAACCTCAACCCAAGTCTTCAACATCTGCTAGAGAAAACTCTTTTACCTTAAGAGTTAGATAAAGAAGAAATATACTTCTCTGCAACTTGTCATATACCAAGTAGCTTTGTATTGACACTCTAAGAATTCTTTGAGGGAACATATCAGCTACCTGCTTAAAAAATCTTCAACATAACTCATACACATATGAGTCAAAACATATATCTGCTGTTTTTGTTTCTCTCAATGCAATTCTTTGTCAAATCTACTAAATCATGACCAAGTGTAATGCAAGACAAGAAACTGCTTCTTCTTTAGACTTTCTTCACAAGATGTTCTCGTAGACTTGTCTTTGGATGTAGAGGATAAAATAGGAAAAGTATATGGAAATTATATGAAAAAAGGAAGCCTTACTTTTCTTTTGGAAATGATGGACTTTCTTTTTCGACATCTTTCTTCCACCTAATGATGATGTCGACATCTTCAAACTTCTCTTCCATACCTTTTGTTCTCTTCATCTTGAAGTAGCAAGGACTCTTAACTTCTCAAATGAACTTTTTTCTTCCTCTAGTGCTAAGAGTAAGAGACAAAACAAACATGGTATACAAATGGAAGTGAATATAGAATCATGTTTTACCATCTCCTCATATCTCTGAAAAACCTCTGTTTGAAATGCCTCAAATGACTAAATTCACCAACCTTTTGTCTGAATGATGAATTTCCTTTCTAGAGTTACCTCTCTAGATCACATTTGTACCTTGATATCCAATCAACTTACAACACAAAATTGGCTGAAAACAAAAAAACTCATCCCATCTCCAAATTTGTCGTCTTAGATGAGCTTTCTTTCCATGAAAGAGATCACTCAAAACTCTCTAGAAAAACCTCTAGATACCTGTTTTGATGTAGCCTTTAACTTTCAAAAGACTGAAAGTTTATAAAAGCATTCCTTGAATCCTTCAAATCTCTTCATAACTGCTCTTCTAAGATATGACCTGCAAATGATAATCTGACAGTAGAAACTGGTACATGTGATTTGATGTTGATATGATTCCTTCATCTTCTCTAAACCATTGTTCTTCCTTGAATTTGAAGTAGTCTTCTCTTCATCAAGTCTAGGTCTTCAAATAATACTTTTTGTAAAGTATTTGCATACTCTTCCAAAAATATTTGGCTGCTAACAGATCATCAACTTCATACTCCACACTGATGAATACACATGTGACTGAATTGTCTAATTCTCAAATCTCTACTCATCTAGATTAAGTGTGGATGTCGTGACAAAAGCTTGTTCACTAACAAGACTGCGGAAAATTACCACGACTCAACTAGAACTAAGATAGAGTGATATTAGAACACCTCTATAATCATCAGTAGCTTAGTAACCTTTTGAAACTGAAAAACTTTATAACTGTATTTAGTGAAAATTGAAAATTCACTTTACAGAAAGCTTCGCGTTTCCTTCAAGCTTCAATTCTGAACTTATTTACTTCCGACTTTACACTAATGCATTTGCTTACAGTTAGATAATCTTTCCGTTACTTAACTGTGCCAAAAAACATGTTTTGAACTCACTGTAAGTTCATTGGAACTTCACCAGAATTCTATCGGACTGTCACCGGAATATCACCATAATCTTACCGGAATCAACTGCAATTCTATTTGTAATTACTTCAAATGATTGTTGATGAAGTAAGGAAGTAATACCTGAGCTTCCTTCAGTTAATGAACTCTTTCTAAAGTTTAAGAAAAAACTTCACCAGTTCTGGATGCCTTTTTACAGTCAGACTTTGTACTGTGTACTTGTCTCGTTTCACAAAACTCTTTTGATCAACTTATAGTTGAGACTCCTAGCTTCAAGATGAGCTATCACTCATGAAAAACTTTACACTGTGTTACGAGATCTAACTCTCAGAAGTACCGGAAAATGTTTACTGAGAAAAATTGTAACTGCTAACTAACTTTCACAGTAACATGAAATTACTTAGATTTCTTCACATACAAAGAATGTGCTTAATTTTCCACATGAACATGTGTTTTCTATTAGAGAAGATGTGTACAAAATAGCTTGGCCTCACTTTGCTCATAGCTATGGAAAACTCTACTATTCTGAGTAGTTATTCCTTACCATCCCTCTCAGATGAATACCCGACAATTCAGGTTCTATTATTCATCTCTACATTCGCAATCTCTAGCGTCTTCTATATCACTATCCTCAGTTTCTATATGCGCTATTCTATTCCGGTTCTATGCGCTCTCTCTTATATACATTTTGATCCGAGATTCAAACTCGTAATTCTGGAAGTTTCTACACCTTATATTATAGGCATGAATTTGTCCCTTCACTAAGGCTTAATTTTCTGAATGACTTTGTTTCTGCTTCTCTTTGTCTTTCTTCGTCTTTATGTATGTCTGTATATCAATTTTATGAGTGATTCTTCAACAGCTCCCCCTCAATCACTAATTTGCATTCTCTCATCTTTCATATATTCTTCTTTTCTTTTATACCTGCCATTTCTTTGAATCTGCTTGTCTTTACTCCATCCAAGCTCTTTGTCAGAATATCTGCAATCTAATCTTTTGTAGGAGTGAATACTAATTCAGTCTCCTTCTCCATTACCTTTTCCCTCAGGAAATGATATTGAATCTCTATGTGTTTTGTTCTTGCATGAAATACTGGATTTGCTACAAGATACAATGAGCTCATATTATCTCCATGTATGATAGGTATACCTTGATCAATACCCATGCTTTTGAACAAGGTCTGCATCCATATCACTTCTTTCGTTGCCGTCACAAGTCCTTTATATTCTACTTCAGTTGACGATAAAGCCACTGTGTGTTGCTTCTTTGAACACCAGCTTACACGCTTATCTCCTAGGTATATCATATACCCATGTGTTGACCTTCTGTCATCTTGCCCAGTCTGAGTCACTGTATGCTCTGAGCTTTATATCTGACATATAAGGATAATATAATCCTTCCTTTATAGTTCTTTTTATATATCTAAGAACTCTTTGTCCTACAACCCAATGTTGATCCTTCGAACAATGCATAAAGTGTGAGAGAACTCCCATTGCATAACTGAGATCAGGTCTTGTTAGCGTAGCATAAATCAAGGTTCCCACTAACGACTGATACTTCCTCATATCTTCAAACTGTGCACCACCATATTTGCTGAGTTTATGATTTACTTCAAGCGGTGTTGAAGCTTCTCTGCAATTCTCCATGTTAAACTTCTTCAGTAAGTTTAGGAGATACCTTTCTTGTGAAACATATACACCATGATCTGTATATGTAACTTCCATTCCTAGATAATATGATAATTTTCCTAGATCACTGATCTTGAACTCTTTTTCACGCAGTCTCTTTACCTCTTTGATTCCTTCATCTGAGGTTCCTGTGATTATTATGTCATCTACATAAATACAAATGATACTTCACAAGTCTGTAATTCCAAGCTCTTGGAGCTTGCTTCAATCCATAGAGAGCTCTTCTTAATCTGCAAACATGATCTGGGTAACTGGAACTTACAAACCCTTCAGGTTGTTCCATGTAAACTTCATCTAATATATATCCATTTAAAAATGCATTCTTTATATCCAGCTGACTTAGCTTCCATCCTTTTGATGCTGCTATAGCAATCAATGTCCTTATGGTTGACATCTTTGCCACCGGACTAAATGTCTCATCATAATCTATGCCATGCATCTGAGCATAGCCTTTACCACCAGTCTAGCTTTGTATCTGGCTATCCTTCCATCTGCAAGTTTTTTAACTTTGTAAACCCATTTATTTCCAATCACTTTCTAACCATTTGTTTTTAAAACAAGTTCCCAAGTCTTGTTCTCTTCCAGCGCATTGAACTCCTCCTTCATTGCTTCTTCCCGTTGTTTCTTACCTTTTGCTTCACTGTAATTATGAGGTTCTTCATCTTCCTTTACTAAGTAAGCATAGTTTTTCAGAGTCAAATAAGAAGTGTCGTAGGAATACCTTGTTGGTTGTTTCCTTACTCTGTTTGATCTTCTTAGCTCATATTCTTCATGTGTATCTAAATACACATCTTCATCAAATCTTGGTTCATCTTCGTTTCTCATACCTGATCCAATCCTGGACGTACTTGCCTGCATATGATCTTCATCTCCATTCACCTGCATATGTGATTTTCCTTTTTTGTTTCTTCTTATCTCTTCTTCAAGTGTTTCAACACTATGCTCTTTATCTGTATACCAGCTCTTTCCTTCACCAAATGTCACATCTCTAGAAACAATAAATTGTTTGGTTAAAGGACTCCATAACCTATAACCCATCTGCTTTTCATCATATCCGATGAACACATATTTTTCAGCTTTTGGTTCAAACTTATGTCTGAGTTGTGATGGTACATAAGCATAAGCAACTGATCCAAACACTTTACAATGATCAAGTGTTGGTTTCTTACCCCACCAAGCTTCATAAGGGCTCATCCCATTCAAAGTTGTACATGGTAATCTATTTACCAGATATGTAGTATTTACAGCCTCATCCCAAAGATAATTTGGACAATTCTTCTCCTTTAGCATTGCTCTTGCAAACTCAACTAGAGTTCGGTTTCTTCTTTCTGCTAATCCATTTTGTTGTGGTGTATACCTACAAGTTATTTCTCTTTTGATACCTGCATTCCACAGATAATCATTGAATTCTTGAGAAAAATATTATCCTCCTCCATCAGACCTTAGTCTTTTGAGTTTCTGTCCTGTAAGTCTTTCAGCCTATGCATGAAAATGCCTGAAAGCTTCAAATACTTCTGACTTCTCTTTCAAAACATAAAGAGTTATCCATCTTGTCGCATCATCAATAAAAAGAACATAATACCTTGAGCCGCTGATAGATCCTTCTTTTGTTGGTCCCCATACATTTGTATGTATGAGCTCTAACACACCATCGTGTTTGTACCCTTTCTTCCGAAATGGTAACCTGTGGGCTTTTCCCATCTGACAGGCTTCGCACTTGTGAATCATATGTTGATTCTTCATATTTGGTAATCCTCTCACGGATTGTTTCTCCACCATAGTTTTGATTCCTGTTTCATTAAAATGTCCTAACCTCTTATGCCAGAGGTCTAGCTCTGTAAATACTTCATCACCATGTGTGATCAAGGCTTGACCAACATTTCCTTGTACTTTAAGAGTAAAAAGTCTACCTTCCTTTTTACCATGGACAATCTGATTGTAATAATCCTTCATTTGTAAACCTGACTTGAAAACCTTTTTCTACTATCTGATCCACACTGATCAAATTTTTCAGGATTGTTGGAACATACAAAACATTTGTTAGTAGGTCAGCTCCATTCTTACACTTTACCTTTCCAATTGACCTTACATTATGTTTTGTGTTATCACCTGTCTGTACTGTATGATTTGAAATACCTCCTTCAAGTTCTGATAACAATTCTATATTTCCTCACAAATGATTTGAACAACTAGAGTCAATATAGAATACCTTGAGGTCTTCATTTTCTGACACACTTATCGAGTTCATCATCAACGTCATATGATCATCATTTTGTGTATCATTCGCATAGTTGTAGTAGGTAGTGTTGTGAGACTGATTCTGTCCCCAACTTCTTGCTCCACCTCTACCATATCCGCCTCTTTGGCTTTGTCTACCTCTTTGATATCTTCCACTTGTACCTCTACTGTTATTGTTCTGATTCTGACTTGATCCTTGAGAATTATGCCAGCAATCATGAGCCAAATGATTGCGTAATCCACAGATCCAACAAGTCTTCTTGTTGTTAGTATGATTACCTCTTCCTTTACCTCTTTTTCTGACGTTATCTCTTCCTCTTGCATAATTTGCTTGATCAATCACTTCTTCTTCATATTTTTCTTTACCTTTATCACCTTTCTTCTTATTCTTTGCATACATAGCCGAACTATGTCCTTTATCTCCATCTGTCTTCAAATCTTGCTCAAACGTTAGCATCAGTCCAAGAAACTCATTTAAATCTGGTACAAAATGATTTAAAGAAAGTTCAGTTGAGAGTACGAAAGGTTTCCACCTTTCATCTCCTCTCAAACCTGCAAGCACTTGCGTTATTAACCTGTGGTCTTCGATATCTTCATTAATCGATCGAAGACTGTCCGCCAAGTCTTTCATCTTAGTGACATAATCACTAATGCTTTGAATTTGCTTTTTCTTGAACGTTGTAAACTCTGACCATAAGCTAGCCTTTCTAGCTTTCGTTGTATTTTGGAAATGATCTTCTAAAGCACTCCATATATCTTCTGCTTTCTCTAGACCTCTAATATGCGGTAGTAGATGATCTGTAACGGTATTGTAGATATAAGCTCTTGCCGTTGCATCTTTCTTCTACCACAGCTTCAAGGCTTCTAACTCTTCTTTCTTTGGTTGACTGTCGTCTTCAAAATTCGGCTTCTTTTCTTCTCCTGTCACATATATCATTAAGTCCTTGCTCATAAGTAAGGCTTCCATGCGCATTACCCATGCGGGATAATTATCCGTGTCCAATTTGTCAATAGAGATATGATCTGCCATAATCTTCTTGTTTCTGTTACTTTCGGTGAGTATAATGTTAAAAGGTTTTACCTTTTACAAACCTTTACCCTTGAGAATTACTTTGGAACGTTTCTTGACGCCGCTTGTTGTTGATCATCTCAACTCTCACCTTTCTTGTGAAAGTTCTTCAGATTCTCTTGTATCCTTACTTCCTTTTCTACTTCTAAGAAACCTTTTTTGCTCTTCAGAACCTTTCTGCTCTGATACCACTTGTTGATGTCGTGACAAAAGCTTGTTCACTAACAAACTGTGGAAAATTGCCACGACTCAACTAGAACTAAGCTAGAGTGATATTAGAACACCTCTATAATCATCAGTAGCTTAGTAACCTTATGAAACTGAAGAACTTTATAATTGTATTTAGTGAAAACAAAAAATTAACTTTACAGAAAGCTTCGCGTTTCCTTCAAGCTTCAATTCTGAACTTATTTACTTCAGACTTTACACTACTGCATTTGCTTACAGTTAGATAATCTTTCTGTTACTTAACTGTGCCAAAAAACATGTTTTGAACTCACTGTAAGTTCACTAGAACTTCACCGGAATTCTACCGAACTGTTACCGGAATATCACCATAATCTTATCGGAATCAACTGCAATTCTGTTTGTAATTACTTCAAATGATTGTTGATGAAGTAAGGAATTAATACCTGAGCTTCCTTCAATAAATGAACTCTTTTTGAAGTTTAAGAAAAAACTTCACCAGTTCTGAATGCCTTTTTACGGTCAGACTTTGTACTGTGTACTTGTCTCGTTTCACAAAACTCTTTTGATCAACTTATAGTTGAGACTCCTAGCTTCAAGATGAGCTATCACTCATGAAAAACTTTACACTATGTTACGAGATCTAACTCTCAGAAGTACCAGAAAATGTTTACTGAGAAAAACTGTAACTCCTAACTAACTTTCACAGTAACATGAAATTACTTAGATTTCTTCACATACGAAGAATGTGCTTAATTTTCCACATGAACATGTGTTTTCTATTAGAGAAGATGTGTACAAAATAGCTTGGCCTCACTTTGCTCATAGCTATGGAAAACTCTACTATTCTTAGTAGTTATTCCTTACCATCCCTCTCAGATGCATACCCGACAATTTAGGTTCTATTATTCATCTCTACATACGCAATCTCTGGCGTCTTCTATATCACTATCCTCAGTTTCTATATGTGCTATTCTATTCCGGTTCTATGCGCTCTCTCTTATATACATTTTGATCCGAGATTCAAACTCATAATTCTGGAAGTTTCTACACCTTATATTACAGGCATGAATTTGTCCCTTCACTAAGGCTTAATTTTCTGAATGACTTTGTTTCTACTTCTTTTTGTCTTTCTTCGTCTTTATGTCTATCTGTATGTCAAATTTGTGAGTGATTCTTCAACATTAAGTGTGTATGTCAAATGTCAAATGTTAGAAGATGCTCTTAAATCTAATATTGTAAAACTGGAAGTTCGAGAACTTGGGAATCTGAATGAGCCTTAATGTATTGATGCCAAAGACCTACAGCTTTGAAACCAAAACCTTAGAGCTCTGATACCAAATGGTGGAAATGAGATAGGCCCATAGCTTATATCACAGGTCCATGGTTCCATAGGTCCACATATACAACATAGAATCTAGCAATCTTTCAATATTGACAAAACATGAACATCCCACACTTAATCATACAAATGATGAGACAACGATAGAGAAAGAATAGACGACATGTGTAAGGTGTCAAGTAAGCCACCGCTTACTCATAGTATAATATATACCAATGTTCAATGTACAACGTGGGAGCAAAACTCTCAACCACTCTATGTGATGAGAAATAGATGGATGAGTGAATGTACAAATGTAACAAACATATTTAGATGTATGGGCAGAAATCTGAATATACATGAGATGTGTGACCTTAAAGGTTATAGAAGAGTGAATATGAGTGACCGAAAGAGGAAGGATCAGTGTGAAACTAATAATCAACAAACCCTCATCTAACCTTAGGCTATGGAAGACCCTAACTCAGATACGTGTGTGAAAAGATCACATACTTAAAAAGTAGCAAAGAATGCTAACAAGTTTGCTACCGAAAATCCTCAAAACTCATGTGAACACACCTTCTCAAACACCTCATCCAAATATGCATAAAGCATATACGTACTGATTCTCTTGTACCTATGCCGAATAGGACTCCTCCTGATATGGATGCTACTGCCTCCATAAACTCCAATTAGTACCTGTGTGCATAAAGAGAATATGTACCTAAATACTTAACATAAGATGTAAATCTTATGTTAAACACCATCCAATGTCTTTGAAGTAGCCCGAAATGTTCATGTAGAAGACAATCTTCATATACACAATGTAGATGGCCGATCCTCACCATCAACCTGCTAATGACCAAGTCCTCTTTCCATGAACAAGAGATAACCTCCTCTCCATGAGCAAGAGTGTGAGCACATTCTTCATCTTCTCTAAGAAGAACTCCAAGAAGAACTCCATAGCTTCTCCTCAACATGCTTCAAGTTAGCACCATGGTTGTCCCATGTGCTAGAAGAAACACCACCTCTATTGAGGTCCAAGCTCAAGGCTTGTGTTGAAAACTAGGTGAAGGATGAGGCTTGAAGTGACCCAAATCATGTTCTTTTATAGTAATTGTTTACACTTGAAAAGCTCATGTCGGTAAAAGCTCCATGATCACTCTCTTCAAAAATGCCATCGCAAATCATATTTGAAAATTTATCGCGGTTCGTTTTTTATAAAAGCAAAAGCGTATAAAGCTCTTTAATTCACGAACGCTGCCACTGACAGGAATCGAACACTGGTCAATGCTCTAAGAGACTGCTCACATAGCCAAGGCGCGCAACCCGTTTTCATCATCTTGCTCCTGAAATGTTGGGATGACCCCTTGAGTTGCTAAACTTATTTCTCAGTGTATGATTCCTCTAAATTCAAGGTGTAGCTTTTATACATTAGACATGCACTTGAACTATAAGTGTGCAAAATCGGTCTGGTTAATTCATACTAGGTTGTGAGATTTGAGCAAAACATTGAGCACTTCTATTCCCAAAATAGAAGGTTTCTTCACAGTTCTAGTACATCCAAATCACTTTTTTTGATGAAAAATTTTGGAAGTGATATTCCAAAGTAGCTAGTGGGTCTAAATGCATTATTGTAAACTCAAGGAGTTCTATTAAGCATCCCTAGAGCTAACTTGGCAAGTGTAGAGCAGGCTTTGTGCAACACCAACTCATCTCTAGAGCATATCAATCCAACTCCTCAGAGTGGTATCAGAGCAACAACAAATCAACATGGGAGATGGATTTCCTTCATCCATAGACAATTGGATCAAGGTAATTACTCATCTTGGTCACTTAAAAGGGAATCATATCTTCAAGGGAGAAACTTCCATGGGTACATTTCTAGAGATGAGATGATGCCAATCCTTAGAAGCAAAGGACAACCAACTCAAGAAGAACAAGAGAGGTTAGCCACATGGTGCTCAAAGGATGCTCTAGCCAGGTCATACATGCTTAACTCAATCTCTATTTTTTTACTTCAACACATTAGGAATTGCAAGACTTTGCAAGAGACTTGGAATGCTTGTGAAGCATTCTTCTAATCAAGCACCAAGGCAAGGAAAAACCAATTATGGATGGAGTTCACTACACTCAAGAAGTTGCCCAGACAAAGTGTGACATGTTTTGTCACCAAGAGGGACATAGCAAATCAACTTGGAGGCATTGGAGAGATCATTTATGAAACATAGATAGTAAGCCAAGTGATCAATGGAATGAAGGCAGATAACAAATGGGAAGCTTTCGGCAAAGCCATAGACTTATACATGGATATGTAGGTTCCTGATTTCAACACCCTCATGGATCAATTATTCACACAGGAGGCAAAGCATATGAACAATGGAGACAATTCAAAAGGTAATCAATCCTCTGACCTATATATAGATAAGAGCAAGAGTAAGAATTGTAAAGACAAGGGTAAAAAAATCTGATGATGAAGGTAGTACCTCTCAAGAAAACTTTGCAGGTAGAGGTAGATGTTCAAGAGGAAGAGGCAAAGGAGGAAGACAAGGAAGGGGGAGATATCAGAGCTCCTCCGCAGGTGTCATATGTAGCTTAACTAATCACATTACTGTGAACTGTTTCAAGAATCCTAGAAACCAAAGGGGAAGAGGCTACAATAGAGGTGTCTATGGAAGCTCAAGAGGTAGATTCAACAATAACAATGGTTACAAAAATAACTCATACAACAACAAAAATTACCAAGGAGGATACAAAGGAACGAGAGACTACAACAACTATGCAGATGATCAATCTCAATAGGACTCATTACTTCTAATGAATATGACTATGGAGCAAGGTAAAGCAAATGAACATGTATTCTATATAGACTCACATTGCTCAAATCATGTTGTAGGGAATGTAGCTCTACTCTCAGAGTTGGAGGATCCAAGGAATAGACATGAACTCCAAACAAGAGATGACACAAGGCATCCAATGGAAAAGATAGTTAATGTAAAGACCTCAGATGGTGATATGAACAACCTATTAAGAAAGGTATTGTATGTGCCAACCATAACCAAAAATCACATAAGTGTTACCACATTGTTGAGAAAGGATTGCAAGTCAAATTTACAAAGAATGGAGCATTTGTTCAGGGATTCAAGAGGATACCAAGAGGAGAAACCACAATGGAGAGATGCCATGGAAGAAGAGATAGAAACTCTTCAAGAGCATCAGACTTGGGAATTAGTTCCTAAGAAACCATATGTGAAGGTTACTGGATCAAGGTGGATTTACAAGGTAAAGAAGAATTTTGATGGCTCAATTAATAGGTACAAAGCAAGGCTTGTGGCTAAAGGGTTTGCTCAAACCCAAGGTATAGATTATGAAGAGACATTCTCACTTGTGGCAAAGATGCCCACAATTAGAGTATTCATGAGTGTAGCATCTTCTAAGAATTGGAATATCTATCAAATGGATGTTAAAAATTCCTTTATTAATGGTTGGATTTCGGAGGAGGTATTCATGGCTCAACCTCCTAGCTTTGAAGATAAATCATATCCAGAAGATGTATGCAGGTTAAAGAAAGCCTTGTATGGCTTGAAACAAGCTCCTAAAGCTTGGAATCATAGATTGGTCACTTATTTTTAGGATAAAGGATTAATGGCGAGCAAGATAGATCCTTCCCTCTTTATAAAGAGGAACCATTCAGAGGTCATATACCTTTCTATATATGTGAATGATATAATCATTACAGGTAATGATGTAGATGGAATGAAAAGGATCAAAGCTCAGACTAAAGAAGAGTTCAAGATCAATGATCTTGGCCTACTCACTTACTTCCTAGGTTTGGAAGTGGTATATATAGAAAGAGGTATGTTCCTAACTTAGAGAAAGTACATTGGAGATATGCTCTCCAAATTCAAGATGGAAAAGACAAAGGTTGCAAGTACACCAATGGAGGTAAATCACAAGCTAACTGCTCATGAAGGTGAACTAATTGAACATGTGACTAGTTACCAAGGTCTTGTTGGAAGCTTGAAGTATGCTACTCTAACTAGAGTTGATATATGGTATGGAGTTAGTGTGCTAAGTCGATTCATGCACACTCCAAGGAAGCCTCACTTGGAATTAGCCAAAAGAGTTTTGAATTATTTGAAGGGCACAATCAATGAAGGATTATACTACCCTTATACCTCTAATAGAGATTTCAAGGTTATACTACCCTTATACCTCTGATATAGATTTCAAATTGTTTTCAGATGTAGATTGGGTAGGATCCAAAGATGATAGGAGAAGCACATCAGGATATCTCACTTTTGCAAGAACAAAATTGATTTCAAGAAGCTATGTGGATTAGGACCCTATACTCTCATTTAGATTTCAATACTCCACACATATTTGGAGTTAACATTAGTTCATTGCATCTTGCTGCTTTTCCTATCTATCATGCCATAGACTAAAAACATTGAAGTTCAATACCATTATGTCAGAGAAAAGATCATTCTCATATGTGTCCACACATCAACAATGTGCAGATATGATGACAACGGCATTAGATGAAAGAAAATTGAATAGATTCGAATCAATGATTGGTTTGCAGCAAATCATGAAGGACTAAAGGCTCAAACATCTTATGCTTGAGGGGGATCTATAAGTACATTTAGCAAGCCTAAGTGCCTAGTAAAATATTTAGGAATACACCTTGATTTATGTACCTCACAGAGCAGATCACATATGAACTCCTACTTATACATTTCATTGTATTCACCATGGATAATGTAAAAGTGAAGAATCTCATGAAGTTAGGAAGTTAAACACATGAGTCCAAAGAATAATTTGAATCACCCTAAAACACTTTTAGGTGAGGGTAATTCAAAATTTAGACTCAATTGATGAGTATAAAAAGAGTTGGTTTAGTCATGGGGCATGGGTGCCTTTTCTAAGAGGATTGAATCTACATCATTGAGCATGTAGTGAGCTCCAATCATGTATGATTATTCCACTACACTTTCTTTGTATCATATGTTCATTAGTATACACAATTTGATACAATTCTTCTAGTTCATTTCTACCTACTATTCTCTATTGCATTTCCATTATTTTAGTGACCTTGCAAAAACGTTTTCTCTATGTTTACTTGATCATTTTCTCTGATTCAACATGTTATAGTTAGAGTTAAGTATCTACAATATACCTAAAAATTAAAGTTTCATTAGTTTTGGTGCAGCAAGTTGCGAGATATGAACTAATGAAGTGGACTATGTTTGTACATCATCTTGCTCTTGAAATGTCGGGATGACCCCTTGAGTTGCTAAACTTATTTTGCATTTTATGATGCCTCTAAATTCATTAAATGACTTGTGTTAGTTAGCTATACACTTGAATTAGATGTATGCAAAAGCTCTCTAGTTAATTCGTACAAGGTTGTGAGCTTTGAGAAAAACATTGAGCACTTCTATTCCCAAAGTAGAAGGTTTCTTCATATTTCTAGTACATCCAAATCATCTGTATTGATGTGAACTTTTGGAAGTGATATTCCAAAGTACCTACTGGGTCTAAATGCATTATTGTGAAGCTAGAGGAGTCTATTAAGCAGCCCTAGAGGTAATTTGGTAGGTGTAGAATAGGTTTTGTGCAACACAAGCTTATCTCTTGAGCACACCAATCCTACTCCTCATTCCTCTTGTCACTCAAGTGGAAAGGCCATTGCCATGTTGGGTGAGGTAGCTCTATGATTTTGCAAATCCCATCCCACAGTCAATTGAACAGATTGCGGATGCTCCAACAATGAACAAATTATCCAAAACAAAGAGGCAACATGCCCTTATGACCAATGATCAATGAAAGAGCTTTCTATAGATGGGGAATTGAATTTATTAGACCCATAAATCCCCTAGCAAGAGCATCTGGTGCTCAGTATATCATAGTAGCAACCAACTACTTAACAAAGTGGGTGGAAGCCAAAACCACTAGGAAAAATGATGCTGAGACAACAAAAAAAGTCTTATTTGAAAACATTTTCACTAGGTTCACACTGCCCATCAAGATAGTCAACGATTGACACATGCACTTGATTAATGAAGTCATTGAGTTATTGATGAATGAGTTCTTAGTGATTCATAAGAAGTTTGCTTCACCCACAAGCTAATGGACAAGTTGAAAGCTCAAATAAGGTTTTATGCATAATCCTCACCAAGATAGTCAACAAGGGAAGACTTGACTAGGATAAACAATTGCACCATGCAATTTGGCCATTCTAAGTAGGTTATAAAATGGCTATAGGAACCTATCTTTCAATATATTTTATGGAAAAAATGAAATCTTTCCAATTGATTTCTTGATTCCTAATCTTCTAGTAGCCAAGAAATATGAATGGACAGGACATGAGCTAATTGGACCAAATTAGAAATTGCATGAAAATAAATTACAAACTATATCAGACATTTATGTTGCTAAGAGAGGACAAAAAGACTCCTATGATGCCCACATCAAAGATAAAGGCATGAGAGATGGAGACCTATTGTTAGTCTACACTTTGAAAGAACATGCTAATAAATTCCAATGAAGAGGATATGGACCTTTGATTATAAATTGCATTTCCTCTCATGCAACTATCAACTTAGCTACATTGGATGGAGACATATTACCAAACTATATAAGTGGTTGCAGAGTTAACCAATACATGGAATCCATCACTTAAAAAATGTTGACAAGACTCTTAGGAGCTCAAAAGGGAAAAACGAAGAGGAGAGGATAAGAGAAAAAGGGAAAATAGAAGCGCTAAAAAGAATTAGAAAATGGAAAGAATGGATCAAAGAACATGATGAGAGATACAGAGGAGGTGAAGAACCCATTTCCATGGCAAATTATTGTACATCAAACATCAAAACCCACGGTTACAAAGCAAGCAACCTTATTTAAATCTAGGGATTAAAGAAGAAGAATATTTCCGTGTAGATTGTTTGATTGATACAGGAGCATCGCTAAGCAATTTTTGTGCTTCTTTAGTTGAAAAATTAAAGATAGCACTCACTCATACAAATGCGTATAAGATTGGCATTGGAAATAACCTTATCAAGAGCTTAGGAGAAGTAAATTTATCCTTTCACTTAGGGAATAACGCAATGCAGCAAAGACTTTTTGGTCTACAAAGGTTTTGACCTATTAGAAGAACTAGTCTAGGACAAGATTGGACGTATGAATTTGAATTTACCCTAAATCTTTCTCAAGGATATATATCTGCTAAATTAGGACATAGAGGAGTCTTTAGTATCTTAGACGAAAAACCTCTAAAGACAATTGAAATGAAAAACGTTAATGTATCCAATCAAGGTATGCGTGATTTAGAACTCATATGAAACCCTCAATTTAATGATTCCATTATTAAACCTATGTTAATTGTCAACCCAAACTTTGTTTCTACTACAAATGAACAATCCTACCCTCCTTCTCAAGAAAACATTTCAGAGAGCCATAGTCAGGTCATTAATTCTCATGAGAAGCATAGAGAGTTTCCTACAACCTGGGTATCAAGAAAAACTAGCTCAAAGTCAAACACAAAAATAAAAAAAATATGGATATGCAAAGATCAACTTTAGGAGTATGAATGCAAGTAGCAACAATCACAAATGGCAAACCCTAAATGAAGGAATTCATTCAAAGTAAAAAGAGCACAACAAATAAACTCAAAGGCAATTCAAGTGTGGATACCAAAACCACTAATTGAAGGTCAAAGACAATAGAAACAAATTTGGATACCAAAGAAGACATGGGAGAAAACCAATGAAGAAATCACATTACAAAAAAAATGCTACCTTGAGATCTCAAGAGAATCATGGATGACAAAGGCCAAAGATATTTCGATATCAAGCTCAACATGTGATGATCGAGGATGAAACATATCACTTTTTCATTTCTCTAACATCTATAGTGGTCACACTGATAAATATTATGGATACTTTATAAGATTTACTAGATTCATCTGCTAAGAGTGATGCACACTTCTTTCTTGCCATCTCACTCATTTGAAGGCATTGGTTTTTTCCTTATGTACCGTTCTTTATGTATTGCACTAGTTGTATTGTTGTATTATGCCATTCTTGCATATTCTTTTTATGTAATAGAAGAAGAAGAAGATCATTCTTCCTTGCCTCAATATATTTGTGTGCTCCTCTTAGATTGTGAGAGTGTGTGAGTGAGCTCTCTTTCTTATCTCCTTCCTCGTGACATGGTATCATAGCCAATGTAGATGTAGAGAGCTCGTGAAGAATGCTGATAGTGAAGAGTAAGCAAGAATGCATGGAGAAAGCAGGATTCACAAAGGAATGTCATATTGCTACAAAACTTTGTGTGAAGGTAGAAGGCATCAAAATATTTTCAAGTATTATCCCTTTAGGGTCACTCATTTTGCTCAAATTTTTGTTTCATGACCATCTCAACCTTTGTTTTGAGCCCATAAGGTAGAACCCATAGAAAAATCAAGTCTCTTTGCAAAACTGTCATGTGTTCTTTTTGGAAACACTCAAATATTCTAGATCCAAAATTTCAAGCGACCCCATGTACTATTGATACACAAAAATTGTGTTTTTTTAGATCAAATTATCACATCATGGTGTGATAATATTTAAGTAGAGGTACTGCTTCTAGTGCTTTTGTAGTGTTGTGGATAGTTGTTGAAATGGTAAGTGAAGATGGAATAAGTCAGCTTAAGAGCAATAAGCTGGAAAAGAACAACTTCCATGTTTGGATATTTAAAATGAAAGATTTCTTGATGAGGTATATTGCAAGTACATCAAAGGAGAGAACCAAAATGCTCTATAGTTACGAGAGAGGAATCATACTACAGACCAATTAAGAGCATATGAAAAATGGAATCAGGGAGCACAAAAGGTAATGTATTGGCTATTTGTTAGCATACAAGATAGCATGGTTGGGCACATACAAGGCTTGGAACACTTTGGTCACATTATATGAGACCAATAGAAAGGCATGGAAATTGCAACTCAAGAACGAGCTACATATGCTTGAGAAAAAGCACATGTTAGTAAGTGACTACACCCTAAAACCCAAAATCATATGTGAGTCACTTGCATCTATTGATGTTAATCTAGATAATAATGACAAGGTGGAATTGTGGCCTCATGGGTTAGGAACTTCATATAAGCAATTCAAAACTTCTATGCAAACCAAGGAGAATATTCCAAATTTTGCTGGGTGTCCATGTTGATTATTGAAGAAAAGATTCTAGGTGTGGACTCAAAACTCCCAAGGAAAACCTAGATTTGAGGAGGTATTCTACTCTAATAGAGGAAGAGGTAGACGTAGGATTTTTGGAAGTGGAAGAGGAATTAGTAACCAAGACCAAGGTCAACATCAAAATCGTGTAGGAGGTAGAGAACAATTCTGAGGTAGGGGGAGTTAAAGAGGCTATAGAATTTTCCAAAGAAATAATTCAAATAATGATGGTAAAGGATGATAAAATTGTGGTAAACATGAACACTTTGAACATGATTACAAGTTGAAGAATCAAGACAACAAAAGGCAACAAAATAACTATGCATCCATAAGTGTAGATGATTCTAATAAGTTGTTCATGGTCCAACATGACATGATGAATATGATGTGTGCCAATGTTTCAATATCAGATGGTAATGTGTGGTATGTTGATTTAGGTGCTTCAAATCACATGACTAGTGATGTACAATGGTTTAGTATTTTGCAAAAATTGAAAGTTCCTGGATATGTTGAAACAAGTGATGACACATCACATCTTATCGAGCATACAGGAAACATAGCACTATCTATGGAGGATGGGAAGGTCAAACATCTTGCTCATGTGGTGCATGTTCCAAATATAAGAAAGAATCTCATTTTTGGTTGACAAATGGATGACCACGGATTACAACTCAATTTCAATGTTGATGGATTATGTAGAAAATTCCTTTTCCTACAATCCAAGAAAAGTGAAGATCGAATTTGATCTACTTTTAGGTGATTTATTGATTCATTGTTTGGCAAGATCAACCAACTCAAATTTCTGGAACTTGAGCTCTCTTTTTCTCCCTTTACATGTTTAAAGCTCTAGGCTTTTACATTGGTAAATGATCCATAAAAAATCTTTAAAAGAAATAAAATAAATGAGCATAAAGAAAAGAACACTTCAATGGATATTTTGATATAATCCAAACGATAGCTTTTTGATGTAGAACAAATCCACCTCAACCATAGTGTAAGCTTGGTGTTCCAACATAAGGCAACAACCCACAAAACAAAATCGATTTGGGTTAAGAAAGGAGATCAATCCTCAAATCCTAGTTCTCCACTACTACATGGAAGATTGATTGTCAAAGGAAACAAAGTGGTTAGGACATTCACCTTAAATGTGAAAATTCCTTAAATGAATGTAACCATGTTTGCAGAAGGTGCATGAGTTATTATTGATATAGACATCTACCACAAAAAAATTGAACATGCAAATTCTAGAGGCTGAAATTGATCCAGTCAAAGGAGATTGTCAATGGACTACCAAATTTCAAGGTTCCATAGATGCAAAAAGTATGTGTAGCATGCCAATTTGGTAAACCATCAAGAGCATCAAATTTGCATGACGATCATGTTAGTGAGAATGTGCTAGAAATAGTATATATAGATGTTTGGGATCCTAAAAAGACCACATTTAGGGGTGATTGCAAGTTTTATTTCACGTTCATTAATGATCATATGCAAAATGAATGGGTATGTCACACTATTGAATATATCATGAACGAAACTCTCACTGCTACTATAAATCAAGTTACACTTGAAGAGATGTTTACAGGTAAAAAGCGAGACTTTTCACATATGAAAGTATTTGGTTGCATTGCATATATACATGTTCCAAATGAGTTGAGGACGAAGCTTTATCCAAAAGTAGAAAAATGTATCTTCATTGGATATTTCCTTGAAAAAAAGGGACATAAATGTTATAACTCACTCACACAATAGGTGAAGGTAAGCAGGGATACGATGTTTGATGAAATGTCAAGCTTCTATGCACATGCCAAAAAAAGGGCTTACTCTTGTCTCAAATGATAAAGGAACCGTTGGAAAATCAAGTGCGAAATCTCAAGTTTTGAGTGGACTTGATGCATCACTAAGCAATAGTTCCAACTCAATCCATGGAGTGGAAGATTGCATGGAAATTTTAGTCCAATAAATTCATCAACTACATCAAAGAAAGATAAAGAAAAGCTTTTTTCTAGTAGTAAAACATCTATAGGTTTTGAAGACATTGATGGAGATTCAAACGGTTCAAAAAAGAGCCTTGGTGAGGAACTTGCATTGCCCTCTATGAAGACACTTGGAGTAAGAAAGGCACATGTCGATGATACAAGGAGAAGTGATTGAGGATGAAGAAGGTGTGGGAGAATGTAGAATTTAGTGCAACGATTGACACATGAGAGTTACATGGCTTGTCATTGTGCCTACATGGCCAAGGTAATACAAGATGTTGAACCTTCTTATTTTGAAGATGCAATTGGAATTGTAGATTGGGAGAAATCTATGGATGAGAAGATGGCTACACTTTATGGAAATGAAACATGGAAGCTGGTTCCATTATCACAAGGAAGGAAACCCATAGGCTGTAAATGGGTTTACAAGGTAAAGCACAATGCTGATGGTAGCATAAGTAGGTATAGAGCATCATTGTTAGCAAAAGGATATGCATGGATATTTGGCATTTATTATGAGGAAAATTTTAGGCCTATAGCCAAAATGTTTATTGTCTAAGAGCCTGTTGCATTAGCTACAACATAAGGATGAACTTTACATTTAAAGATGGATGTAGAGAATTCCTTCTTCCATGGTGAGTTTCAGGAAGAAGTATACATGGACCAACGACAAGGATATGAAGATTCAAAGCACCCTGAATATGTTTTCAATTGCAAAAGGCTTTATATGGGCTTAAACAAGCCTCTCATGCTTGGCATGCAAGGATTTTTAATTACTTAGCCACCTTTGGATTTTATATGTGTGATGTAGATTATTCATTATATGCAAGGAAGGATGATGATGGCATGACGATTGTGGCTATTTATGTTGATGACTTGATTGTAGGATCTGATAATGAAGAAATCATAAAGAGGTAAAGCAAATCCTTATGCAAGAATTTGACATGAAAGATCCTAGTGTGTTGTGCTATTTTTTGGGCATTGAGTTTATACATACAAAAACAGGTATATGGATGTCGCAAAGGCAATATGCCTTTGGTATGCTGCAAAAGTATGGTATGGCTAATTGTAAGAAAATCTCTATGCCATTAGATTAGAATTTGAATTTGGATACTACATTAGGTAAAGCATTGGAAAATTATATGTAAAATAAAATTTTGGGAAGTTTTATATATCTCACAATTACAACGCCTGATCTAAGATACCATGTTTGACCATGAAATTGCATTTAGATGCTTTGAAGTTCAATCTATGTTATGTGAGTGCCACTTTGGATTATACATTGTTTTATGAAGGTGGTGTAGACTTGCAAGTTCATGGAGACACTGATGTAGATTGGGCTGGTAGTATTTTACATAGAAGATCTACTAATGGCTTTCTATTCTCACTTGGGAGTGTAGCTATTACATGAAGTAGCAAGAAGCAACCCACTATTTCTTCGTCGAGTATAGAGGCTGATTATAGAGGTGCTTCAATGGTAGCATGTGAAGCATCATCGCTAGAGATGTTATTTGGAGATTTAGGTGTGGAAGTGAAAAAGTGGATCATCATCTATTGTGATAATCTTAGTAGCATTGAGTTAGCACAAAATCCTATTTTTCATGCTAGAACAAAGCATATCAAGGTACATTATCACTTCATAAGAGAGAAGGTATTAGTAGGTGATATTGATCTTGTTTATGTGAGGACAAATGAGCAAATCTCTTCTATCTTAACTAAAGCACTTGGAGCAGAGAAGGAGAAGAAGTTTCGAAAGACGCTTGTATTAGAGGACATGACGTTGAGCTTGAGGGGGAGTTTTGAGATATCAAGCTCAACATGTGATGATGGAGGATGACACATATCACTTTTTTATTTCTCTGACATATATAGTGGTCATGCCTATATATGTCAGGGATACTTTAGTAATATTTACTAGATTCATCTACCTAGAGTGATAGCACACTTGTTTCTTGCCAACTCACTCATTTGTAGACATTGGGTTTTACCTTATGTAGTGTTCTTTATATATTGCACTAGTTGTATTGTTGTATTAGGTCATTCTTTTATATTCCTTTTATGTAATAGAAGTAGAAGAAGAAGATCATTCTTTGCGATCATGCCAAGTTGAATGATCCTAGGGTATGCACAATAGGGCCACACTACAAGGCCTTGTTTTTCCTTATGTACTGTTCTTTATATATTGCTCTTGTTGTATTGTTGTTTTAGGTCATTATTGTGCACTCCTTTTATGTAATAGAAGAAGACAAACAAGAAGAAGATCATTCTTCCTTGTCTCAATCTATGTGTGTGCTCCTCTTTGATTGTGAGAGTGTGTGTGTGAGCTCTCTTTCTTATCTCCTTCCTTGTGACATGGTATGAGAGCCAATGTGGCTATAGAGAGCTCGTGGATAAGGTCCACGATGAAGAGTACGCAAGAAGGCATGGAGAAAGCACGATTCACAAATGACCTTAGATTGCTCAAAAATTGGTGTGAAGGTAGAAGGACTCAAAATATTTTCAAGAGTTATCCCTTTAGGATCACTTCTTTTTGTCTGATTTCTATTTCGGAGCATCTCAACCTCGATTTTGAGCCTACAAGGTGGGGTCCACAAAAAAGACAAGTCAATTTGCAAAATTGTAACCAGCCTCTCATTGAGCAACACTCATGTATTCTAGATCCAAAATTTCAAGCAATTTCATCTATTGTTGATACACAGAAACTATGTTTTTCTTGAGATCGAACGATCAGGTCATAGTGCAACATCATCCAAGCAGAAGTACTACTTGTAGTGTTTTTCCAGTGTTGTGAATTGCTATAGAAATGGCAAGCATAGATGGAATGAGTCAGCTTACAAGCGATAAGGTGGTGAACAACAACTTTCATCCTTGGAGATTTAGAATGACGAATTTCCTTATGGGAAAAGTCTATTGGAAGTACATCGAAGAAGAGAACGAAAATGCTTCACAGTTACCAGAGAGGAATCGGATTACGGACCAGTTAAGAGCATATGAGGAATGGAATCAAGGAGCACAAAAGGTAATGTATTGGCTATGTGTTAGCATACAAGATAGCATGATTGGGAACATATTTGATGCCAAAACTTTGAAAGAGGCTTGTAATAGTTTGGCCACATTGTATGAGACCAATACAAAGGCATGGAAATTCCAAATCGAGAACGAGTTGCATACACTCAAGAAAAAGGACATGTGAATAAGTGACGACATCCTGAAAATCAACATCATATGTGAGTCACTTATGATGATGATAAGGTGGAAATGTGCCTTCGTGGTTTAGGAGTTGCATATAAGCAGTTCAGAACTTCTATACATACTAGGGAAAATATTTTGAATTTTGTTGATCTAGTGTCCATGTTGATTATTGAAGAAAAGAATCTTGTTGAGCACTCAAACTCCCAACGAAAACCTAGTTATGAGGAGGAATTCTACTCTCGTAAAGGAAGAGGCAAATGTAGAGGTTTTGCAAGTGCAAGAGGAAATAGTAACCAAGACCAAGGTCAACATTAGAATCATGTAGGAGGTAGAGGATAGTTTCAAGGTAGGGGGAGCCAAAGTCTTGGTATGCTAGCTCCTTCTTGATCATCACTCTCATACAAAATATTGTCTATTACTTTATTGTGTATCTCATCTTCTTCAAAGACCTCTTCAACTCGAAGAATGATCTCTTCCTCCTCGACTACCAAATGAATTTCAAAGTCCACTACACATGGAATTTCTTCCATGTATATGTTCTCACAATTTTTTCTACTACATGGGGAGACTTGTAAAATGAATAGCCACTCTGGTTCTTTCAAATCTGGCATAAAGACGACCTGTTCATAGTGTTTGAGAAGTACAAATGTATCTCTTTCATCTATCCATAGCTTTGTGGAGTCTACTTGAAGCAAACCACTCTTATCCCACCTCACTATCATGTTTCTTCCAGAGGTGAATACTTTGAACCGTTTCACATCAAACAAAAAGTAATTAAACCTCCTAAATGATAGCTTTAAGATATCTTGAATCACACCATAATACTCGAGCTAGTATTCTTGAGCATTGTCGTCTCTTGCACTAGCTCTACTTTTTTGAAAAAAGTTCACCATCACCCCATTATCAAAAGTAGACCTATTTTTGTCGATTCGTGCAATCCAAAAGTGCCGTCCATGAGACCATAGTGCACCATATTTAGAATACTCCCAACCACATCCCTTTGCAAGTTCCTGCTATTCTTTAGAGATATCTTCACCCATTGCCTTTGCTTGTGAAACTACTGTATCTAGCAATCTACTCATTGGAAAGGGTGGAAGAGGTCAAAAACCTTCCGAAAGAGGCAAAACATGAGTGGAACAATTCTTTTGAAACTGAGCTCTTCCCTTTGCATTTGTCTCCTTGCCAAGCTCATACCTCTCTAACCACTTCTACATAGGCTCAGAGTTAATGATGCAAAACTTCATTGCCTTCTCTTTTAAAGCTATGTCCATTTTTCTTTGCATCCCTTTACCTTGAGGTTCATCACCTACGAGATGAACATCTTGATTGCTCCTTAAGCAAGGAATTTCTAGGCCTGACATGCGTAGAAACTTTGTTATGAATACAAGAGACTCTTGTATGAGCCATCCCTCTACCATACTAGCCTCTAGATGTGCTCTCTGATGAAAAAACACTTTTAATGTCTCCATGAAGTGCTCTAAGAAGAACACCCATTGACTATGGCCAGTTCTTGCTATTGCAACTTCATCAACCACATGAATGAGTAAATGAAGTTGAATTGTGAGAATACTTGTGGGAAAGTATTTCTCTACCATCGAAGATAACCTTTATAGCATTAAGTTTTCCACTCTCTATGCTATCTCTCCTTATCTCTTTAGAAGAGATCCACCATACCAAGGAACTGACTTTACAAATGGTTGTTTGCACATCCTCTGAAAGGCAATCTTTTAGAGCTACAAGGAGCACAAACTATAAAAACTTTTGCCAATCATTAGACTTGAGCCCTTTGAGATTGTCTCTTTGTGTGAAGGTAGTCTTTAGATACCTCATGCATCCTAGTAGGTGTCTCAAACTTTCAAATCACCTTCTTCACTTGTTGCTCTTCCTTCTTGCAAAGCACCCAAGGAGCTCATGGTAGCAATATTTTTCTATTGGGCTTGGTAATTGCCCACAACTCTTGCATATGACCTAGCTCTTCTAAGTCCTCCCTTTGTGCTTTTCTTTCCTTCTTTCTGATCAAAGTCTTCTAGAGAATCTTTCCCATATTCTTGAAAATGTGCATCATGTCTACCAAGTGATTGATCAATAACTCACTCTAATAAGGGAGTTCCAAAAATATCGACAGCCATTTCATGCCAATGACTGGTGTTTTTGCATCCCACAGCTGCTTCCAATCGCTTGCTTTCATTTTGGCATTGATCTTGTTGGATAATTTTCTCGTCACGTAAAAAATCATTAGGAAAATATCTATGATGTCCTTCATAGATACTTTTCTGAAGTGCTTTGGAGTACCATGTTTCAAGTCATGGTCCGCATAGGGGATGAGGATGGTAACCTGAGATCAATAAACATGAACATTCACCATAACCAAGCCAGTCATGCATCCTCCACATAAGTATGCCTTGCACTCGCATGTCCCATCTTCTTATAGGTTGAGACATGTAGTGCACAGTAATCCCATCCCATAAAGTATGCATCTCTTCAACAAGTGTTGCAAGGTATACATCCATGTTTTTTACCTTATACTTACATGGCACAATGAGAGCTAATAATAAATGGCCCTTTTGCATGGCCAACCATGTTGGGATGTTATAATTGAACAAACATACAAGCCATGAGCTCCATGAAGAGTTGTGTAAACCAAATGGATTTACTCCATCCGTAGCTAGGCCTAGATGAGAGTTTCAAGGCTCACTAGCAAACTGTGGCCGCTTACTATCTATGTGTTTCCAAGCATCAAGGTCAGCATGCACTCACATTACACCATCTCAGACTTGATTGTTACATATCATGACATTAATTAAGCTATAAAATTGCATTTGAACATGCTCTTAATTCTTGGAATGATAGGAAAGTGGTGAAGAACCTTTGTAGAGACTACTTTGCCTAGAAGGTCTTCTCTAAAGCTATTTGCTCCACACTTTGGACATATGCGGAGATGTGCAATTTCATTTTGAAAGAGAATGAAATCATTTGTACAAGCATGAATCTTGGTGTAGTCTATTCCAATGGATTGTAAAAGTTTTTTTACATCGCCACGTGTTGGAGGCATGTCATGGCCATCTAGCAGAAACTGATCTTTAAGAGGCATGTGATAAGCACATAGAATGATATATATAAATCTTTTATAATAATCCATACTTACCACTCTTGACTAGAACAAACCATTCCACGTTCACATAGATGCCTCCAATTTTGTTATTTGATGTGTGTTAGCACAATCCATAGATGAAGGAATCTAGACATATCCATAGCCTATGGTAGTAGAAAGTTGAACGCAACATAAAGGAATTACATGACAATAGAACATAAAGGACTAGGCATAATATACACAGTAAATTAATTTCAACATTAGCCAATAATTTCAATTTTCTTTTACTGATCATCAAGCCTTAATGTATTTGTTCAACAAACCTTTCAATACAAGACAATAGTAAGATGCTTCCTTTTACTAATGGAATATGATTTTTAAATAGTGTTCAAGAAAGGGAAAATCCACCTATGGGCTAACCACCTCTCACAAGTGACTTTAGGAAAATCTTGACATGGAGTGTCGGATGAACTTCTTGATGCCTATCTCTTCAAAATACAAGTGGTTCTTGAGTGGGAAAAAATCTAGTATCCATATTGACTTTCAGAACCCTAAACAAAGGTTTAAGCAATACTAAAAGAGAACTTATATGATCACAAATGTATCAAACATTAGCGGGTAGCATTTATAAGCAAGACTACAAAGGAGTATTATGTTGATGTGTGGATGAGGAAGAGTACCAAAAGTGGTTGGATCAAGCACATGTATATGCACTTGGACATCATTACTCTAACAAAAAAACCTTGCAAACTATGAAGCACTTAGGAGTATATTATCCCACAACGGAGTCAGATGTTCATATTTTGATAAAGCATTTTCTCAGTTAAATTATCATACCTCTACTAGAGTATGAAGCTCTTTTATCACATCTCTTTATGTTGGTGCAAACCAATCACAAATTGATTGTTTATGAAGACTTAATGAAGTCAAGAAAGTGCGTAGATGAAATAAAAGACAAGTTTTGTTCTAGATAAAGATCAAGAATAATGAAGATGACATAGATGAAGAGCTTAAGATATGAATGTACATATGTTCACTTGAAACGATCCTAATTGGTGTACCATAGTTAGAAGTAAGTTAGGCAATCAATAATACAAGTGAATAGCAATGTATAGTCATGATCTATTTACGAATCCAAGGCCATGTAAAGACAACCAAATGACATTTGAAAAAAAAAGAGATCACTATCAATTTGCAGATAGATGTGTCAAAACAAGTTGGTAGTTTAGAGTTTCGTCTAGTTCTTATCTCTCTTAAGATGATCACATGGATCAAGAATCCTTGTACACAAGTATAATTCAATAGTTAAAAAAGTTATGGTCAAATTTTTATGACCTAGTTCTTCACATAATTTGTGTATGATTCATAGGAACATTCACATGTTGATAATGTGAAGTGAAGATGTAGAAATGTGCAACTCATTGATCAATGTTTTGCATTGATCTGGTCTCTTAAATTTTCATGATTTAAAATTTAAAATTTACGTTTGGATTCAATCAAGCTTTGGCTAAAACCATTTTGCATAATGGTTCATATCCTAAGAAAAATGTGCATTAGAAGTCACCTATGTCAAAGTCGCTATATGTAGACATCTATTTTAAACACTTCTTTGATCTTAATGTTTTTTGTAAATAAAGGAAGTTCGGCCTTAGCATACTCTCCCCAACTTGAATTAATTAAAAGAAAAGTACAAGAGAAGGGGACTAGTGCCCATGGGATCCCCCGAATCCCACAGAGCAGGGGTAGCTTTTACAGAGTTTAGATGGAATTACAAAGAAGGTTAGTCACCCTCTCATCACCCTCATGTGCGGCCCACATGGGTGTAAGCTTGTTGTAGGGAGCACTTGATAATGCCTAAAAAAGGGGGGGATTTCTTACAATTAGCGATCCTTTTGCCAAGGAGGAATAGTGATTACTCAATCGACCACACTATAGGGGAGTCACTAAACTTGCCAGCACATCTTTCCCGCCAGATCTTCCATAGGGCTTCCCAGCGGAGCATGCATCCAAATGATATGTTTCTGAAGTCTAATTTTCTTTCTGACAATCTACCAGAGCCTTCATGGTGGACCGTACAAAGCTTACATGAAGTTATAGAGGAGGTTGATAAACCACGCATCCCCATCATGCGGAGCCCACTTGGTTTTAAGCTTATTGTTGACATACTGTAGCTCTTTGTGATGTCTGAAGGGGGGGTTTCTTATAGTTAGCAATTCTTTTGTCGAGAAGGAATAGAGACTTCTCGATCCACCACTCCTGGGCAGTATTGCCAAAGTTGTAAGTGCATCTTTCCTGCCAAATCTCCCAAAGGATCTCTTCCCTGATCATTCCACAATGCTGTAGAGCAACCCATTACTTCACCAATGAGGGCTTGCTTCCAATTGATTTGTTCTTGGAGTCCCAGAGAACGACCAAGGACCCTCCATAACTGAAGGGACTTAGGGCACGCAAAGAATAGGTGACCAATATCCTCTTTGCTATGGCAACATCACTTGCACCAATGCGGAACACCATAGATCTTGTTAGCTTTTGCATTGGTCCAAATTCCACAATGTAAAATTTTCCATAGGAGGACCGACTTTTTGTTTTCAATGAGAGGGTGCCAGATAGACATAAATTTCATATTCCATCGAAGTCGTGTCCAGTTGAGACACCATTTCTTGTTGAGACTAATGTGAATGTCATTGCAAGCTTTGACATAAGGAAGCTTGGAGAGGTGATTACCATTAAACCATTTAAGGCCCATTAGGTCCAGAGGGACCTGTCCCATCAATAATCGGATTTTTGGGTGGTCCCAAGCATGGCGTCTACTCAATAGAACATTCCATTTCTCGTACGTGACTGCAACACTAGGGTCAAGGTCCTCAAAGTCCACCCAACTATTCATGTCCTATTTCCCGAGATGTTTCCATTGTTTGAATCCCTTATTGTAGAGTCTCTTGGCACTTAAGACATTCCAAGGCTCCACATTTCTCGTGCCTTGCATTGGGAACCAAATAGAGTCATTTTGTCTTATACCTGCAGCCCACTTCTAATTTCACTGATTCAGATGTGAGGTTTGAGTCTGTTCCAGCTCAACCACAAGGAACTTACCAAGATTGGTCCTTTGGGTGAGACTGGAATTGGAGAGAATAAGAGGGTGAGGATGTTGAGGTTTTTCAATCCAGGGTAGCCCACTAGAGTAATTATGTTCATGTTTCTGAAAATTAATGCAGCCCAAGAGGAATCTCTATTGCACTAGGCCTTAATCATCCACTTTGCCACAAGTTTATTGGCCATGCTTCCAATGTCCATAATACCCAGACCTCCACTCTCCTTTCGACTAGTGCATATGGACCATTTGATTTTAGGCACTCCCCTTCTGTTATGGTCCCTAGTCCAAAGAAAGTTCCTACAAGTACTTTCCAATTTGGCTAATTCTTGATCCTTCGATCTGTGGCAAGAAGGAAAGTATATGATTGCGGATATGAGGAACGTGTTGATCACCATGGCCCGGCCAGCAAGATTGATTTGCAAACCCCTCCAATAGTTAAGTTTATTATTAATTCTAGCGAGGACCCAAGCCCACCTTTGTTCCAGAGTAACACCGAATCCCATGGGGATACCAAGAATGCGAATGGCCTAACCTGATTGAATGCTTTGGCATCCCTGTAGAGTGAGGAGATTGGGTTTAGTCCCTTTGATAGCCTTGAACACTGTCTTGGAATGGTTAATTCTGGACCCAGAGGCCACACAAAAAGTGTCAAGGCACCACCAAAAGGTTTCCAGGCTGGTATCGTCATTGTGAAAAAAGGCATTTTTGTCGTCTACAAATAGCCTCATGGTCATTTGCCCAAAGTTATGCGGCAAAGTGATGCCCCTTATGAGACCAATTTCCATCTGCTCCACAAGCTAGCTAGGTCCTTTTGTGGCGATGGCGAAGAGCAGTAGGGCCAACGGACAACCTTGCTTGATGGATCGTTTCAGTTTGATTGCCTTTGAAAGTTGCTTGACATTGACTTTGGTCGAAGCATTACCAAGGAGAGTGGAGATCATCTTGAGGATTCTTTGACTACACCCAAGGTCTTTCAGCAATTTTAAAGTGTTTATGCAACGTTTGGTCTATATTTCATATAGAAGTGTTGTTAACACAAGGCAGACATGACATTGGAGATTTTAAAGGTCTCCATTAGTGGTATCAGAGCTTGAGGAATAGATGAAGTCAAGGGATTGAAGACAAGGTCCCAACTGCTACAAATTTTCAAATTAAAGCTAAAGGAAATGTTAGAGTCCTAAATTTTTGCAAAAGAATTTTAGATGGAGATGAAGTATATTCAAAAGGATTCGAATAAGTAAAGAATTTCTTCTAAAGGTACAATTATAACTATATTATCATCGTTTCTCAAAATCGATAACAAAAGGATGGGAGCTAGCATTCAGATAGAAAAGCTTGATAGAGAGAAATATCCATCATGGTCTATGAGGATGGAATCTCACCTTATGGGCAAAGAATTTATGGCTTACATCACAGGAGAGTAAGAGAAACTAGAATTTGAAGATCCTAGTCTTCAAACTAGTGAAGAGCTTGCACATTCAAAGATTTGGATGCAGAAGGATGCTCAAATAAGGAGCATAATCTACATGGCTATTGATGGTTATCTCTTGCAACATATTAGAGGGCTAGAGTATGAAACTGATATATGGAATTCTTTGGAAGAACATTTCCAAAATACAACCAAGGCAAGGAAGGCCTCACTATGGGTAGAATTTAAAACCTTGAAAATGAAATCTTCACAATCAGTTTCTGACTATTTAACAAAGATTAAGGATATTGTAGATATCTTAGGGGTAGTTGATGAAGACATTGAAGAATACAAATTAGTGAGCTAAATCCTTACAGGATTAAGAGGTGATGAAAGATGGAAACCTTTCATATTGTCAATTGAATTATCATTGGATCATTTCACTCCAGACTAAAAACTATTGTTAGGACACATGTGGACATTTGAAAAGGATATCAACAGTGAGAATGAGAAAAGTGTAAGTCATGTTATTTATTCAAAGGACAAGACGAGGAATGCTAAAGGCAAAAAAGAATCAAATGAAGAAGAAATCACCTCGAATCAAGCTAAATTCACTAAAGCTAAAGGAAATAGTAGAGGTAAAGGAAAATGTGGAAAAACAATGAAAATGGTAGAGCTTGTTGGATTTTTGACAAACCAAATGATGTGGCTAATGACTATTGCCACAACCCTAAAAAAATGGCAATTACAACCAGAATTTCAATCAAAGACAAAGAGGAAGTAAAAGCCAAGGAGATAACTTTAGAGGAAGAGGTGGTAGGACTACATATCGTAGAGGAATTGAAAGAAACATCCGAAATCAATCCCACAACAACACTTATTACAATTATGCATCAAATAAAAAATGCTTGAATTGATAGACATAAATGTATGGGGTCCTTCAAAGGACTACAGTACCAATGGATCTAGATATTATGTTTTGTTTGTAGATGATGCAACAAGGTGGATTAAAATTGATGGGATCAAGGATAAATCAAAAGCGCTTAATACATTCAAAAACTTCATTCTTATGAAAAAATGATTACATGCCAAAAGCTCAAAAGATTGACATAAGATGGAGGTGGAGAGTATTTCTCCAATGAATTTAATGATTACTTGTGGAATGCAAACATAAAGAGGGAAGTAACATGCAGGTAATCTCCACAAAAAAATGGAGTTCTAGAAAGTATAAATAGAACTCTTTTGGTTTTTGCAAGATATATAATGAGAGAAAATATTTCCCCTAATTACTTATAGGTAGAAGCTATCAACACTACAACATTTCTTATGAATAAGTTACCTTGCAAAGTTTAAGAAACTAAGAATTATGACCACCACATGCTAGAGAGATGATTCTCCTCCCAACCTTATGCCTGTATATATAGTTGCTTGAATCAATGAGGACCACAAATGTAACTAGAGTCCACAAGTGCATGTGCAATCTCCTCCACTCCTTTAATATCTTCCACTAGAGTCTACTAGTGGTTGAAGTGATCTTGACCACTGATTTCGTACCTTTCACTAGAGTCCACTAGTGGTTGGTGTACTTGCCACTCGAGTTAAGTCTCCCTGGACTCAAGTTAACTCATATTAACTTGAGTTAGAAGGCTCTAGAGCTCTTTAGGTAAAACTCTCTCCCCATGCTCCCCATGGGGTTTGAACCCAAGACCTCCTCCTTCACAACCTTGAGACTTAACTAGTAGGCTAAGTGGATCACTTGTTTAAGGGAGCACATGAACTTATGCTTAAGTTTAGCCTCAAGATCTTCGGCCATATACTTGAGTGACCAAATGGTGTCTGATTTCAAATCTTTTTGAACGAGCTCAACCCTTAGATCATATACTTACTTTATGACATTCTTGCTCCCTTGGAAAATATCTTCATCCCCGAACAAAAAGCTATATATAATAACTGTAGGCAACTCCTGTCACTCTAGCACAATGGTGAGTACCAACGTGAGGATATTCGCCTCATAAATGTGAATCCGTGGAGACAAGATGACTAGTATGAAGACTGTGAGCAAGTGATGGCACAAGCACATGAGTGAAAGCACACAAGCATGCACACACATACACACGCACACATGTGTGCACAAGGTAAGGGCAAAGAGTGGAACAATGGAAGGACTTCTATCACAAAAGAGCTCTCTTACAAAGCTCAAATCTACAACAAGCTAACCTCAAAAATGAGCTCTTCAGCCCTTTTTATAGTTTTTTGAGTGGTTTTCTCCCTATCTAGACCTAATGTCTAGCCTAGTTAAAAATTAGGTTCCGTGGCTTATTTGGGGGCTCAAATGGAGTCTAAAAATTATAAAAATTGGCAGGGTGATACTTCTAATACTCCTCAAGCTTGAGGACTCCTCAGCTTGAACAAAATGGAGTTACAAAAATGGAAAATGGTATTTAGAATGGTTTTTACTGATAAAAATCACTATTTTTATAGGGATTTCATATGAAAATTAAACATCAGCTTCTTGGAGCTCCCTACATGCTCCTTCTTGTGTGTCCACTTCCTTGATGTGCTTCTATGCTTGTAGTTGATCTTGACTATCAACACTCCCCCTCCTCTTGAGTCTGTGGTCCCTGATAGACCCTTATTGTAGTGGTTGTTCCATGTAGTACTTTTAGAGGTAGACTTCCGCATGTCTACACCTGAGCGGTTTGCCTTCCACCTGTAGTAGGGTCGCTTGTCTCATTCTTCATGTGTAGTCTCTCTATATATACTTCTTCCTTGATTCCAACATGAGAGTGTATTGTCGAGCTTTAAGAAATTGTGAGCTACTCAAAAGAGGTTATCATGGTTGATTGTGAAGCTCTTAGCTGTGGATTGCTTCCTTGCTCTTGCTGTTGTCATGTTGATGTCCTCTGGTTTTCAATGATGGTTTCCCTATTTTTCATGCCAAGTACTTGTGACCCATAATGAATGATGGATAAGTGCGTTAGTGCATGGGTTGGAAGAAGAATGTGCCTTGTGCAGAGCCTTGTAATGTAGCCCTATGCATGCATACTTGAGAAATGCATTGGAAGAATTATGGTGCAAGAAGTTGGTTCTTGATCTAAGTGATCTAGGGTATGCCGACAAAGAGGTTTCCTAATCGATCATGGTTATGGTGTTGTTGAAGCATACAATTCTTATTGTGGTGAAAGGTATGTCCATCTTCATCGCTTTGCATTGTACTTCAATCATGGTGATTGACCATTGGCTTTTCTTTCTTGTCGATGGATGTCTAGTCTGATGGTTCACTTTATGAGATTCTTCAAGCGCACAGTCTTGTCTCTCTCTTTTTTTTCTCTTTTTTCATTTGCTTGGGATGGCAGAAAAAGATTAGGTATCAATAAAATATTTTACATATGGCAAGTGTGTCTCATGTGCTGGGATTTCTCAATGGTGTCTATGCACGTCCGTGTAATGTGGTTATATATTAATGCATACTTTGGAAATGCATGACCTAAATGGTGCAAAAGACAAGGTTATGCCAAAGGCACATGGTTGTTGCTAGTTGAGGCTTCTAATGTTACTTGCATACTTGATGCAATCTTTGTTTGGAGGTGGCGATTGGATCTTGAAATGATGCAATCCTCCCTATAAGGATCTATTTTAGAATAGTAGTTGGCCTTATAGAGATCACCTCTAGCCTCTTCCTCTTTTGATGGTTGCTAAAACTTGATGTCCAACGTGGTTGGCTCTTCAGTTCTGTGGAAGTTATTGGTACTTTTGGCTTCCAAACCCATATCCTTGATGATTTTATTCTTACTTTTGCTGAAGGTTTGAGTTTATCTTCTTTTGTTCTTTGTGCTCAGTTCTTACCCTTTTCTCTCCTTGGCTTCTTTGTTGAGACCTTTTGCATGGTGGAGAGCATAGGTGATCCCCCACAATGGTGCCAAATTTGGTGTCACTCTAGCACAATGGTGAGTACCAACGTGAGGAGATTCACCTCATAAATGTTAATCCGTGGAGACGTGAGGACCGGTATGAAAACCATGAGCAAGTGATCACACAAGTGCATGAGTGAAAGCACACAAACATGCACACAAATACACATAGAGGCGCACAAGTTAAGGGCAAAGAGTGGAACAATGGAAGGACTTCGATTACAAAAGCGTTCTCTTACAAAGCTCAAATCTACACCAAGCTAACCTCACAAATGAGCTCTCCAACCCTTTTTATTGTTTTTTGAGTGGTTTTGGCCTTGTCTAGACCTAGTGTCCACCCTAGTTAAAAATTAGGTTCCAAGGCTTATTTGGGGGCTCAAACGCAGTCTAACAATTATGAAAATTGGTAGGGTGATACTCCTAATACTCCTCAAGCTTGAGGACTCCTCGGTGCTTGAAAAAAAATGGAGTTAAAAAAATGGAAAATGGTATTTACAATGGTTTTTAGTGATAAAAATCACTATTTTTATAGGGATTTCTTCTAAAACTTTGACATGTGCTTCTTGAAGCTCCCTACATGCTCCTTCTTCTTGTGTGTCCACGTCCTTGATGTGCTTCTATGCTTGTGCTTGACCTTGACTGTCAACAACCCCTGAGCCTCATGTTTTTAAAGCAGAAGAACATGGTCATGTTCTAAAACTAGAAGAACATGTCTCACCTCTGTGGTGGGATCCCTACCCAAATGATTCAAAACACTATCTGGCTTTGCACTTTGATAAACTGGTCAAAGTACAAATTAATGAATGAATTATAAGGGTGGATCTAAAAATATACCCAACCATTTCATTGTTTCTCAATGTACGATCTAGGTACAAACATATGAAATGGATGGATTCCAATTATTAGTCCATTTCTGGGCATAAGTGGTGCATGGACTTAGTAATTAAGGTAGGATGTGTATCCCTTACAATTCTTCAAGAACTCTTGATTCATATGAGTTTGATTTGGAAAACTTGAAGTTTGATTGGCCCAAACATCTAACTTGGATGTTTATACAATAGTTCACTCCCAACCAACAATTACTTGTTTTTTTCATCCAACTGGAGGACTAATTTTTCCTAATGGGCTTGAAAATCCTACGTAAACTATAGGAGAAAGTTTTCCATTTACTTTGGTTAAACCTTAATATATCTTAACCAAGTCAAATTCAAAATGAAAATCATCCAACTTAGGACAATTTTCTCAAAGACTTTAGCTAAAAGTTCTTGGGAATTGTCAATCTTATGAGCAATTCCTAACTTCACTGTTCTAGAGTGTACTATACTCTAGGTCATGAGAATTATGCTAGTAAATGGAAGCAAACCCAAATGAGTAAGTCAATCTTGGACTTGTCCTTGAATTTAAACTTCTCCTTTGAAGTTTTAATTCCTTGATGATCAAGTCTAACTTCAAGGTTCATTCTAAGACTAAAAGACAATTATCATCCCATAGTCTGATGCCCCATACCATCTTTCCCACATCAATCTGAGTATAGAATGTGGTGTCCCATACCATCCTATTTTATATTCACATTAATGTATGGGTGATACTTATCATAAGGTCTAATCAAATCTTGATAGAGCACCATTTTACTTCAGCTCTTTGAAAGAATTTTGAATTTTTAGGCATTACCTCCAACTTGATCTTTTAGGTTTTCATTCCTTCACATGATCATTTCACAATCTCGTGCTTTTACCATGGAAAATTGAAAACCTCTTCATAGAATATCTATTCTTCTTTGCTCACGTTCTCAAACAAAAACTAGTTATAATTCCAAGTACTTGAATTTTCACAATTTCAAGTCCAATTGGTTTATTCTTGTCCAATTTATAGCGAGAAGCGCTTTTTACTTCTTATCTTTAGATTCCTTTCTTACTGATGTTTTAGGTACCTACCCCGGTTGAGACTTTACACGAATCTCTCTACTGCTTAAGTCTAAGCATCCGCTCATGCATTTTGGATTATACCAAAATCCCTTTAAGGATAGGCAAACTTTATGTTGTACCTTCCATAGACTTAATTACCATTGGCACAGTTGCAGACTACACACTTGGAATTTTTTGTTCTGTTCAAACCTGGAATAGCTTACTCGTTTCACACTTTACATTGGATAAATGGAACTTGAATGAAAAATTCATAAAAGAAATTTAATTGTTGATACTTGGGTAAACATTAAAGTAGTTCCATTTGCAAGTTCTTGGACAAACCTTGCCAAGCTTGATCAAATCTTGTTGAACTTGTGGCAAGAATAAAGACTTAGTCTTTATCTTTAAGATCTCTTGAACTATCGAAAGCTCTTTTGCTTACCCATGGGATTTTAGAGATCTTTTCCTAACTCAAGTCCAAGCATGTACTGATGCCTTTCAGATTCTAAAGCTAAGAATCTTTGATACACCTTCAGGTGATATAAACCATTGGACCTTAAGTAACAATTTTGGTGGTTTGGGACTTCTGAGGAACTACTTTCCATCTAATGAGTTTGAAGAATTTCATTCTCACTACTTGGGAGAATGTTATTCTTCAAGGACTTGAGATTCATTCTAGGGAGTCATAAAACCTGAAGAAATGATTCATCTTGGAATCTTTTGCAATGCAAAAAGGATATTTGAAAGAAATTCTTAGACTTTCAAACAATATCAGAAGCTTTAGTGATTCGATTGTGTTCATTTTCCAAGTATTAAAGTAGAGGATAAATATCATCCTTAGGATATGGTTTCCCATTACACTATGAAAGTTTGACTTGAACTTTCATTTATGTGATATTGCTTCGTGTTCTTGAGTTTGATACAAGACTTATTCTTATTGTAAGAAACTAAGAGTTACGACCACCATGTGCTAGAGAGATGATTCTCCTCCCAACCTTATGCCTGTATGTATATCAGCTTGAATCAATGAGGACCACAAATGTAACTAGAGTCCACAAGTGCATGTGCAATCTCTTCCACTCCTTTTATATCTTCCACTATAGTCTACTAGTGGTTGGAGTGATATCGACCAATGCTTTAGTACCTTCCACTAGAGTCCACTAGTGGTTGGTGTACTCACCACTCGAGTTAAGTCTCCTTGGACTCAAGTTAACTCATGATAACTGGAGTTAGAAGGCTCTAAAGCTCTTTGGGAAAAACTCTCTCCCATGCTCCCGATGGGGTTTGAACCCAAGACCTCCTCCTTGACAACCTTGAGAAGTAACGACTAGGCTAAGTGGATCACTTTTTTAGATTGAAAAGGTTTTGGATTGAAAAGGTTTTAGATTGAAAAGGTTTGGGATCAAAAAGGTTTTAGATTGAAAACATTTTAGATGGAAAATATTTTAGATAAAAAATCTTTTAGAATAAAACTATTTTTTATTGAAATTATTTTAGATAGAAAAGATTTTACATTGTATTTTATTCATCTAAAACTCTTTGAGATTTAACATGATCACGTTGATAATTATTCATATTTGAATTTTCAATTTTTTACTTTTAAGACTACAATATATCAAATAATATGATAACACTTGATCACTCATCATAGAATATCATCACGACACTCCACATCAAAAGATTTGAATCAAAATCCACATAATATGAGTAGACATCTTAATTTCTAAATTAAAAATCATTTGACATCATCGATATCATAACATTTGAAATAAAATCCATGTAATATCATTGCACATATTAACTTTTGAAATCCACATATAATTTTAGCTTTTAAGGTTTAGGGTTTATGATTTAGGTTATAGGGTTTAGGGTTTAGCGATTAGTGTTAAGGGTCTACAGTTTAGGGTTTAGAGTCTAGGGTCTAGGGTCTAGGGTTTAGGGTTTAGGGTTTTAGGGTTTAGGGTTTAGGATATAGGGTTTTGGGTTTAGGGTTTGAGCTTTAGGGTTTAGGGTCTAGGGTTTAGGATTTAGGGTTTAGGGTTTATGGTTTAGGGTTTAGGATTTAGGGTTTAGGATTTAGGGTTTAAGGTTTAGGGATTACGATTTTTGTTTTAGGGTATAGGGGTTAGTGTTAGGGATTAGTGTTTAGGGTTGAGGGTTTGGGGTTTAGGGTTGAGGGTTTAGGGTTTAGAGTGTAGGCTCTAGGGTTTAGGATGTAGGGTTTAGGGTTTAAGGTTTAGAGTTTAGGGTTTGGGGTTTACGATTTAGGGTTTACAATTTAGGGTTTAGGCTTTAGAGTTTAGGGTTTAGGGTTTAGGGTTTAGGGTTTAAGGTTTAGGGTTTAGGGCTTAGGGTTTAGGGTTTAGGATTTACGCTCTACGATTTAGGGTTTAAGGTTTAGTGTTTAAGGTTTATGGTTTAGTGTTTAGGTCTAGGCTATAGGGTTTATGGTTTTAGGATTTAGGGTTTCGGGTTTAGGGCTTAGGGTTTTGGATTTAGGATTTAAGTTTTAGGGTTTAGGTTTTAGGCTTTTTGTTTTAGGGTATAGGGGTTAGGGTTTAGGGATTGGTGTTTAGGGTTTAGGGTTTGGGGTTTAGGGTTTATTGTTTAGGGATTACGGTTTAGGCTTTAGGATCTAGGGTTTAGGGTTTAGGTTTTTGGGTTTAGGGTTTAGGGTTTAGGGTTTAGGGTTTAGAGTTTAGGGTTTAGAGTTTAGGGTTTATGGTTTATGATTTAGGGTTTTTGGTTTTAGGGTTTAGGGTTTAGGGTTTAGGGTTAAGGGCTTAGGGTTTAGGGTTAAGGGATTGTGGTTTAAGGTTAAGGATTTTAGGTTTAAGGGTTTAGGGTTTATCATTTATCATTTAGGGTTTAGGGTTTAGGGTTTAGGGTTTAGGGTTTAGGGTTTAGGGTTTAGGGTTTAGGGTTTAGGATTTTGGATTTTAGGGAATATGGTTTAGAATTTAGGGTTTATGGCTTAGGGTTTGAGAAATTTCCCACTTAATACAAGAGAGAGGCACATTTTTGGATACAAGGAACTTGCAAAACTCTGATGTGGTTTCAAGAGAATAGATAAAGTGGTGGAAGAGTACATGTATGAGCTATGTGTGTTGTATTTAGGAATATGGATTAAAAATGGAGCTCATGCCAAAGAGATCCATCTCATTTATGTTTCACATTTCTAGATATTTTGAGTCTTTTCAGATTCTGATAAACTAATTGGTCATAGTTTTGAATAAATGAAGTGGATTATAATGTGATATCATGTTTGGCTATAAAGAAAGCATCTTGTATTATGCCTTGTGGATCTATGCAAGCACATAGTAAAAGAAATGAGTGTTTATGTAGGTCTTATTGATCAAACATATTTAAAAGTTTCTTTATCTGAAATCTTTTGGATCTAAAACTTTTTTAGATTTAAAGCCTTTTCAATCTAAAACCTTTAGGGTTTAGGGTTTTATGTTTTAGGGTTTAGGGTTTAGGCTTTATGGTTTAGGAAATTTCCCACTTAATAAAAGAGTGAAGCACATGTTTGGATATAGGGAACTTGCAAAACTTTGATGTGGTTTCAAGAGAATAGATTAACTAATGGAAGACTACATGTTTGAGCTACATGTGTTGTATTTAAGAAATTAATCTATGTGTTTTCTCCAAGCATAGAAAGGAAGGAAAGCTAGCCCCACTCATCAAGATGTTCATAACGGATCATCCCACTTACACAATTTTATAACCTTTGTAGCCAAATGTGAGTTTTGATGCATAGCTCATCCTCATGATATTCTCACAAAACCTATAACATTAAGCTTGGAAAATATTGTGGGCATGTTATAGTGATTTCCTCATGGCCAATTAAGCCCTTCTGCATGATTTAGCATTCATTTGATTGTCTTTCTAGACGTTCTATAATTTCAGGTTTCAGGGTATAGGGTTTAGGGATTCATGTTTAGGGTTTAGGGTTTAGGGTTTGGCATTAAGGGTTTAGGATTTAGGGTTTAGGGTTTAGGGTTTAGGGTTTAGGGTTTAGGGTTTAGGGTTTAGGGTTTAGGATTTAGGGTTTAGGGTTTAGGGTTTAGGGGTTAGGGTTTAGGGTTTAGGGTTTAGGGTTTAGGGATAAGGAATTTATCGTTAAGGGTTTAGGATTTAGGCTTTAGGGTTAAGGCTTTAGGGCTTAGGGTTTGGGGTTTAGGACTTAGGGTTTAGATTTTAGGATTTAGGGTTTGGGGTTTAAGGTTTCAGATTTAGGATTTAGGGTTTAGGGTTTGGATTTTAGGGTTTAGGGTTTAGGTTTTAGGGTTAAGGGATGGGGTTTTGGGATTTAGGGCTTGGGTTTAGGTTTTAGGGTTAAGGGTGTGGGGTGTAAGGTTTGGGGTTTAGGACTTAGGGTTTAGATTTTAGGGTTTAGGGTTTAGGTTTTAAGGTTTTGGGTTTAGGATTTAGGGTTTAGGGTTTTGATTTTAGGTTTTAGGGTTTAGGGTTTATGGTAAAGGGATTGGGGGTTTGGGTTTGGGGTTTAGGGTTTAGGATGTAGGGTTTAGTGTTTAAGGTTTTAGGTTTAGGGTTGAGGATTTATAGTTTATGATTTAGAGCTTAGGATTTAGGGGTAAGGGATTAGGGTTTAGGGTTTAGAATTTAGAATTGAGGGTTTAGGATTTAGGGTTTAGGGTTTAGGGTTCAGGGTTCAGGGTTTAGGATTAAAGGTTTGGGTCAAGCCTTTAGGTTTTCGGGTTTTATAGTTTGAGGGTTTAGGTTTAAGGGTTTAGATAGATAGATAGATAGATAGAGAGAGAGAGAGAGAGAGAGAGAAAGAGAGAGAGAGAGAGGCAGGTGAATACATTGTTTCTTAAGTTGAAAGGGCATATATAGATGCTACAAAAGATTTTACTAAGGGAAACAACATGTGGACATAAACAAAATAAGAAAGAGTAGCTTCTGTTATAGTTTTCCTTGATTATGACTATGGACATGCGTGCTTAATTGACCATGTCTTATTTCAAAGTAATTTGGTTAATGCAAATTATATCTAGCATATGGAGCCACTAAATAGAAGATATCCATTGGAACATAAAAAATTATGGGGAGGTTTGAGAAATTTCCCACCTAATATAAGAGTGAAGCACATGTTTGGATATAGGGAACTTGCAAAACTTTGATGTGGTTTCAAGAGAATAGATAAACTAGTGGAAGACTATATGTGTAAGCTACGTGTGTTGTATATAAGAATATAGATTAAGAATGGAAATTGTGCCAAAGAGGTCCATGGCATTTACATTTCACACTTTTAGATGATGTGAGTCTTTTGGGACTCTGATCAACAAATTGGTCATATTGTTTAATAAAGAAAGTGGATTATAATATGATATCATGTTTGGCTATATAAAAAAGGGCATTTTGTATTATTCCTTGTGGATCTACACAAGCACAAAATAAGAAAAAATGAGTGTTTATGTAGCTCTTATTGATGAAACATATTTAAAAGGTTTTTTACCTAAAATCTTTTAGATCTAAAACTTTTTAGATCTAAAACTTTTTAGGTCTAAAACCTTTTCAATCTAAAACCTTTTCAATCTAAAACCTTTTCAATCTAAAACCTTTTCAATCTAAAATCTTTTTAATCTAAAAATTTATTCTATCTAAAATCTTTTCGATCGAAAACATTTACAATCAAATTTTTTTTCAATAAAAAATCTTTTCGATCGAAAGATTATCGATCGAAAAAAAGGGCATACGAATTTTTATTCAAGGATATTCGGAAAATCTCAAATTTTTCACATTTATTCGATATTTTTTCATTATTCGATCGAATAAATGAAACTTAGTAAGTATTTTGATGATTGGCATCTTTGCAACTAGTGAATTTTTTTCTTCATAATCAATACCTTGTCTTTGTGCATACCCTTTGGCCACAAGTCTTTCTTTCTACTTGTTTATAGATCCTTCAAATTTTTTCTTGGGCACTAATTCCCAAGTTTGATTTTCTTGTAGATGGAGTCTTGGGCACTAATTCCCAAGTTTGATTTTCTTGTAAAGTATTTATCTCTTCCTTCATGGCACTCATCCATTCAAGCTTCTTCTTTGCTTCCTCATATGATGAAGATTATTCAAAGTTTGAGTCTTATGCTAGATATATAGAATATTTAGTAATATTGAAGTATGATAGACAAACCTTGTTGGCTTTATCTTTTCTCTAAATTAGAGTCTTTGGAATTGAAAGAGGAAACAATAACCAAGACCAAGGATAAGAACATAATCATGTAAGGAAGTGGAGGACAATTTTGAGGAAAGGGGAGCCAAAGAGGCCACAAAAATTTCCAAAGAAATGATTCACATAATGAGAGTAAAGGATGTGGTTGTGGTAAATCTTGTCACATTGAATGTGATTGTAGGTTGAAGAATCAAAATAATAGAAGGAAACAAAAAAACTATGCATCAACAATTGCAGATGATTTGGAGAATTTTTTCATGATCCAACATCACATGATGAATATGATGTTTGATAGTAGTTTGTAGAAATTTCTAGTTCTTGGATTTTTCAAAATAGGTGATGATACATCACATCCTATCAAGCATACAAGAAACATTACACTATCCATGACAGATAGGAAGGTAGAACATCTTGCCGATGTACTGTATGTTTTGAATATACAAAGAATCAAGATTCTATTGGAAAAGTGGTTGAACAAGGATTACAAGTCAAGTTCAATGCTTATGGATTATATGTAGAAGAGTACAAATAGAATGGAAGATTGATTGCCAAAGGAAAAAAAGTGGGTATGATGTTCACCTTAAATGTGAAAATTCTTGAAATGAATGCATCCATGTGTGCAAAAGGTGCATCAGTTATTGTTGACATAGAGATTTGGCACAAGAAAACTGGACATGCAAATTTGTAGAGGTTGAAGTTGATGTAGTCAAAGAAGCTTGGCAATGAACTAACAGATTTCAAGGCTATAGAGATGTAGAAGGTATGTGAAGCATGTCAATTTGGTAAATAGTCAAGGGCATCATTTTTGCATGACAAGCATGTTAGTGACAATGTGATAGAAATAGTACATACAGATGTTTAAGGTCCTACAAAGACCACATCTATGCAAGGCTACGTGTTTTATATCACTTTCATTGATGAGCATACATGGAAAGTATGGGAATACTTCATGCAAGATAAGAGTGAGGTGTTGAGTCACTTCCAAATATTTTAAGGCTATGGCAAAAAACTAGACAAAGAAGTATATTCAGAAATTAAGATGTGATGGAGGAGGTGAATACATGTCAAATGAGTTTAATACCTTTCTAAAAATTCATGGAATTTGAAGAAAATTTTCATGCAAGTACACACCACAACATAGTGGCATTGCTCAACACAAAAGTAGACATATCACAAAAATATCAAGAGCCTTGATGGGTGAGAAAAATATGCCTCATTATTATTGGGCAGAATTTGTGCATATTGCTCTATACATCATGACTAGAACTCTAATTGGCGTTGTACATGTTCTAGATAAGTTGAGGACAAATCTTGATCCAAAAGAAAAAAAAGGTATCTTCATTGGGTGCTCCCTTGAGAAAAAGGGATATAAATGCCACAATGCACTCACATGATAGGTGAAGGTAAGCAAGGATATGGTTCTTGATCAACTTTCAAGGTTCTATGCAGATGCCAAAGGACTTAATCTTGACTCAAATGAAAAAGGAAATGTTGAAAAATCAAGTGCACAATCTCATGTTTTGAGTGGACCTGATGTGTCACCAAGCAATAGTTCCAACTCAAATCCATGGAGTGGAAGATTGCATGGAAATTTCAGTCCAACAAATTCATCGATTACATCCAAAAAAGGTAAAGAAAAGGTTTCTCCTAGTAATAAAACATCTCCAAATTTTGAAGAGATTGATGGAAATTCAAGTAGTTCAAAAAAGATCCTTGATGAGGAACTTGGATTTCCCTCTATGAAGACTCCAAGATTAGGAAATGAATATGCAAATGATATAACAAGAAGAAGTGACCCAGGACCAAGATGATCTGAGAGGATGTGGAATTTAGTGTAACAATTGATGCATGGTAGTTACATGGCCCATGATTGTGCCTCCATGACCAAGGTAATAGAAGATGATGAACCTTCTTATTTTGAAGATGAAATTGAAAATGCAGATTGGGAAAAAGCTATGAATGAGGAGATGGCTACACTTTATGGAAACAAAACATGGAAGCTGGTTCCATTGCCATGAGGACAGAAACCAATCCATTGCAAGTGGGTTTACAAGGTAAAGCACAATGTTGATGGTAGCATAAGTAGGTATAAAACACAATTGGTAGCAAAATGATATGCATATATATATGGCATTGATTATGAGGAAACTTTCAACCGTGTAGCTAAAATGTGTACTGTTAGAGCACTTGTTGCATTAGCTATAGCAAAAGGATGGATTTTGCATCACATGGTTGTGAAGAATGGTTTCTTACATGGTGAAGTGCAGGAGGAAATATACATGGACCAAGCACAAGGATATGAGGATTCAAAGCACCGAGACTATATTTGCAAATTGCAAAAAGGTTTGTATGTGCTTAAACAAGCACTCGTGCTTGGCATGCAAGGATTGCAGATTACTTAACCACCATTGGATCTTCTAAGTGTGATTTAGATAACTCATTATATAGAAGGAAGGTGATGATGGCATTATGATTTTGGCTATTTATGTTGAGTGACTTAATTATACGTGTTGATAATGAAGAAAGCATCAAAGAGGTAAAGAAACACCTTATGTAGGAATTTGACATAAAAGATCTTGGTGTGCTATGCTACTTTTTGGGAATCGGGTCTATACATAAAGAAAGAGGTATATGGATGTTGCAAAGGCAATATGCCTTGAGTATGCTATAAAAGTATGGTATAGCTGATTGTAAGCTACTTTCTATGCCATTAGATGAGAGTTTGAAGTTGAATACTACATCAAGTGAAGCATTGGAAAATACTACTACATACTAGAAAATTGTGGGAATTATGATATATCTCACAATTACAAGGCTTGATCTAAGCTACACTATAGGACTTTAAAGTCAATTTATGCAAGATTTTTAGAAAGCTGCACTCTATGATATGTGAGTGTTACTTTGGATTGTGCATTGTTTTATGAAGTTGGTGTAGAATTGTGTTTCATGGATACTAAAGTATTCTAGATAAAAGATCTACTAGTGCCTTTATATTCTCACTTGAAAGTGCAAATATTACATGGAGCAGTAAGAAGCAACCCATTGTTGCTTTGTCAACTACAAAGGCTTAGTATAGAGGTGCCACAATGGCACCATGTGAAGCATCATGACCAGAGATGCTAGTTGTAGATTTAGGTGTGGAAGTGCAGAAACCTATCATATTTTATTGTGATAATCTTAGCAGCATCCAGTAAGCACAAAATCTAGTTTTTCATGCTAGAACAAATCATATCAAGGGACATTATTTCTTCATTACAGGAAAGTACTACAGGTGATATTGATCTTGTTTATGTGAGGGAAAATAAGCAAGTTGCTAATAGTTTCACTAAAGCACTAGGAGTAGTCAAGCTCAAAAAGTTTTGAGAGATGCTTCGATTACAAGACATGACATTGAGTTTTGTTGGAACATCAAGCTTACACTATGCTTGAGGTGGATTTGATCTATATCAAAGGCTATCACATCAAAAGAATATCCATTGGAGAGTTCTTTTCCTTATGCTCACTTATTGTATTTTTAAGAAAAGATTTTTCATGGATATTTTACCATTGTAAAAGCTTTGAGTTTCACACATGTAAAATTAGAAAGATAGAGCCCAAATCCCACGAATTTGTGGTGGTTGAGTTGCATTCAATCAAGCAATCAATCATGTAAAAGTATATCAAACTAGATCTTCACTTTTCCTAGATTGTAGAAAAGTGAATTAATTCCCTCCAACAACCATTCCCAACTTCATTTGAATTCAAAATTCATTTGTCAAACTCATGGAGAACTTATAGAGTCTATATAACGATTTGAAATCACTTGTACAATACATGGAAGCAATATACATACATTTGTGACCATCATTGCCTTGCTCCTCCATTTCTCTGCATCATCTTTTTCGCCAATAGTAATCTTGCAGAGGTTGCTGCTCTCTCTCTAGAGCTCCAAATTGAGTGAAAAATGACTTCTTAGAAAGCTATTATTGTCTAGTTTATGCTTATAAATGCTCATAGAAATTGGTTTATTAGATTGGGAGAAATCGCAATTCTTCTGTCTCAAGTTCAATCTCTATGTATTCCTGAAAAATAGGAGGTACCACCATTGAGTGTCTGATTCATTCCCATAGCATACCCTGCTTATTCCTTATACTTTTGTGCATTACATACACTAAAAAATATGTGTATCACTACCATAAAAGGATTTTTTCTAATTGTAATCATGCTGGTTGCTATGGGCATTTGAAGTTCATTGTCTCTTCCATAGATAGTAAGTTTTTTGAGCCAATCGACGTGCGAACCTATCTATGTTGTATTGACTCCTTCTCCTTAATTTTTCAAAGTAAATAGAGCATTTCTTTGCACTAATCGCATGCTTATAAGGTCTATTTGAGTCTTCCGAAGCTCAAGGGCTAATCTTATGTCGGTTGGTTGAACCAAAATTCGTCGCTTCAAAATGCACTTTTCTACCTCCTAAAAGCTTCTCCAAGTTTTTTCAGTGGTATCATAGCTAGATCAAGATGGGTGATGGCTTTCCCTCAATGATCGAGAAGCTTGATCGACACAACTATGCGGCTTGGAAAATCAGAATGGAGGCCTATTTGCAAGGTAGAAATCTTTATGGAATTGTAGCAGGTGATGAAGCTATGCCCATTCCAAGATCCAAAGGAGGACCTACACAAGAGGAGATAGATAAGCTCACACTTTGGTGTGCAAGGGATGCTCAAGCAAGGTCGTACATACTAAAATCTATCTCTGACTTTCTATTACCATATATTAGAGGATGCAAAACATCTCAAGAGACTTGGGATGCCCTCGAGACTTTCTTTTCTGCTATTACCAATGCAAGAAAGAATCATCTTTGGAAGGAGTTCAACCAAATGAAGAAGACACCTAAACAAACCATCACAGAGTTTGTTACCAAGGTCAAGGAGGTTGCGGATCAATTAACATCCATTGGAGAGATGTTTGGAGAAGGAGCTATCATGAGGCAAATTCTCAATGGCATTCAAAGTGATAAGCAATCGCAAACCTTCATGACAGCTTAGGATCTCATCATGGATGTGCAAACTCCAGACTTCAACATCTTTCTTGGAAAAATCTTCAATCAAGAGGCCAACAATAGCAGAAAGGAAGGTAACTCCTATCAAGGTCATTCAACTAGTGTTCTATATGCAGATAAGAAGGATAAGAATGAGAAAGGCAAGAAGAAGGAAGAAGATGAAGAAGAGACTTCCCAAGCCAACTTCGCAAGCAAGAGCAAGTGGAAACGGAAGAAGAAAGGACCAAAGCAAGAGAAAGCCAAAGGTTAGAATGTTCAACCTTATGCCATATGCGATAAGACCATCCACAACACTCAGAATTGCTAGTTCAATGGGAAGACCCAGAAAGGAAGTGGAAGAGGGGGATATGGCGGCAATACAGGTTGTAAGCCGCTGGAAAGGAACTCATATTTCTTGTAAAATATATCCTAAAAAGTCGCACGCATGAAAAGGAGTAGGGCAACATTGTACCTTTTGATAAGATTAATGAAAGAGTCGCATTAAGCACAAGGTATACCTGCCCGACTATCATCTGGGCAAGGAGCCGAAAGCGAGCACTGTTGCAGAACTCTGTGTAACTGAGTCTGTCTCGTTGATTAAGTCTAATAATTAAGTGAAGTTAATTGAAGTGTTAAGTAATTTGATTAATGCGCTACGTGAAAGAGTTACATGGTAAACTTTCTGATGTGAAAGTGCGTTAACGTCGTATTCCGAGTAGTATTGGAAGAGAATACACTAGTGCTTAATGCAGTGAAGTCATATAATCTTACTCTATAGTTGGGAAAATACAAATAGGGCCTCTCTTTACAGACCCCTCACCATCCCAAGAACCCAGACGCGAATTAAACCTTAACAGTAAAAAGATTTCAACATTTAACACTGGTGCCGTTTGTGGGAAATGGAGTAGCCGTTTGCAACAAAGATTAGAGATTGAGAAAGAATTCTTGGATATTTGCCTGTAACACATTCCGACGAATCATACCCTAAATACCGTAGAGATCAACATCCCTGGGCAGTTCCGAACCTATTAGGAACACCCCCTGGTGGTAGAAGTACAGGACAGTTAAGTTCAGTTGTAGAAGGTTCGGTATAGCCAACCAGCAGCAATTCCGGTGGTAGTTCGGTAGTACATGATGAGATTCTAGTGAATTCCGGTGCAAGTTCGGTACCTTTGGGAGAAAGTACAGTGATTTCTGGTTGTACAGAGACGCAATGCGGAGTCAGTTCCGCACTATCGGGTCAGAATTCGGCCACTTTCGATGATAGGTTTGCGTTATCTGGTGAGAACATTTCCGGTGACAGTGCAATCTGGTCCGGTGAGAATTTGGCGAGTTTTGGTGAGAGTTCCGTATTACCTGGTGGTGATTCAAAGTTTTTTGGTGAAACTGCAGTGCTGTTTGGTGGACACTTACTACACTCACCATTTTTCGGTGCACGATCAGCTAATTTCGACACTCAAGCCGAGGAAGGGCTGATAGATTTGGAGTTAAGTAAGCGGTTCTATGACATCTTAAGATCGGAAAGTGAGCAGGTTGACTATACAGTTCAGGAAGATCAAGAGATATCTCCTCAAAACTCGGAAAATAATAACAATGCCACCAACAACAACACCATGAGTGGCTCACAGCATCAACAACAACAACAACAACAGCAACAACAACTACAACAACAACAACAACAACAGCAGCAACATGTTATCCCACCGCGTCCGGTACCAGTAGGGGTCACGTATACAAAATTTGGAGGATTTCTGGGGGATGATCCAGATGCGCATCTGCAGACCTTTGAGATTAATTATGCAGTTCTAAACTACCCAGCAGGCCTTGCCTACAAAGCTATTGTGTTCCAGGCAACCTTGATTAATGAAGTTGCACGATGGCTAACCCAATATGATTTGAACCACTTTCGACAGTATGATGATGTAAAGGATGCCTTTCTACAACGGTTTCATTTGAAGAAGAACCCCGCCAAAATTTTTTACTACTTGCAGAACAATAGGTAGAAACCACACCAAACTGTACAGGATTATGCCACGCTATTTCAAACACATCTAAGACAGTTGCGACCCACGCATGCTAATCTACCAGATGAGATTATCACTCAATGGTTCATCAATGGATTAAAGCCCTAATTGAAGCAGATTATGATCATAAGGTGTGTGGGTGGAATGACTTTAGATGCCATAATTGCTATGGCGTTACAATTAGAGAACAAAATGGGCGGATTTACCGAAGACCTGGAGTGGTTGAAAGCGTCTAGGCAATCTAACGAGGACCCTTTGAAACAAGTTTACTGTGCCAAATGCAAAAACCCAGGGCACAGTAGTTCAACATGCACACTAAACCAAATGTATTGTGCCATCTGCCACATAACAGATCATACCACGGAGACTTGTCCGTATAATGCCAAAGTATAGAACAGAGCAGCGATTAATGCCATCATTCAAGAGCAGGGACAACCGGCTAGCCATTATGTACCACCATAGATGAGGAACACCCCGTACCAGGGATATAGGAATTATTGAGGAGGGCGGACGAATAACTTCAGTCAAGCTCGATGGAATGTAGGCCCGTCAGGAGAAGGTACATCTAATCCAACTCCTAAATGTAATTTGTGTGGGGAAATAGGGCATATCCGGAGGTTCCGCAAAGATGCAACGGGCTATGATAAAAAGAAAAAAGAATGGCAACATCCGATGGTAAATATGGTGTATGTCTCACTCGTGGATATGCAAGTAGCAGCGGTACAAACATGATTGGGCAAGCAACTCTAGCCAACTGCACAGATCTTTGAACCAGGAATTCCTGAACACTAGAAGGTGTTCACAAAGGCAAGCAAGTGGGCTATGTAGGAACAAGTTATTTTCCCTGATCCAGTTCGGGTGACATAGCAAAGTATTCTGCCGGGGGTACTAGAGAAGCAAAATTTGACTCCTACGGTGCCATAGTCTATACCGGAGACCGTACCGAAAACAACCAAAACTGATTCGGTCTGGGATGGTCTGTCCAAGGCATCAATTACATTTTCCTTGGGTCAATTATTGGCTTTGGTCCCTGGAGTTCGACAACAATTCCAGCAGCAGGTTAGTCCAGGCTCTTCGAGTGCTCCGGTAACAGCTACAATCCAACCGGAATTTGACCCAATGGTGGACCATACGGTACCACTGATTTTGGTATGGTACAAAACTCACAAAATCACACAAGTCTTAATTGATGGCGGATCTGGTGTCAATATTGCCAGAGCAGCCCTTTGCAAACGGCTGGGGTGGATGCAAATTGAACCTGTTCAATTCTTTGTACATATGGCTGATCAATCTCGAGTCCATCCGATGGGCTTGGTGCAAGATATTCCGATTACTCTACAAGGTTCTATTTTCAAAATGACCTTTGTTGTGCTAGATTTACCAGAATCGAGCTTGGATTACAATCTGCTCTTTGGACGTCCCTAGCTAAAACAAGCTAAAGTAGTGCAAGATTGGTCAGCGCATGAATTAGTCTTTAAAAATAATCACCAGAAATATGTTGTCCCGTTGGAAGACATGAAACCCTGTGACTTACATGCACGACCATACTTAGCGGAGCCTATACACATGTTGGATGGTCTCTCCAATGATGAGGAGGAAGCTTTTCTTACTGCCAATAAGGATCTGATGGCATTTGGCATGGTAGATTTACAAACGGTGGCTGATAACTGGAGTTCGGCAGCCTGTAGGGTGATACCACTGACCGGAGCGCATGAGTCCATCACAGATCAGACTTTGGATGAGGCGATGCTTCAACAATTACTCCAGTCCAGAGGCGATGAGGAAAAGCCCCGGTAGTTCTATGTACCGGAAGATCAGCTGATCACCTGCAATTTAGGTGACCAAACCAATCCACGACCAATAAAAATAAAAGCAGGACTGTCTGAGACCTGCTAGGAGCACTTGTTGCAGCTCCTATGTGAGTTCACGGATGTGTTTGCATGGGATTACCGGGACATGAAGGGGTTGGACCCGCGGATTTATCAACACGGAGTGGTGCTAAAACTGGATGCAAGACCCATCAAACAGCCCAGTTACAGGATGAATCCTAACTATGCGGCACAAGTTAAAGCTGAACTTGATCGCTTGTTGAAGGTGAGATTATTGTGCCTATTGAGCACGCGGAGTGGATCTCTCCCATTGTTATAGTTTCAAAGAAAAACAAGCAGCTGCGGATATGTGTGGACTACTGAAAGCTTAATGCTGCAACTGTACCCGATCCATTTCCGTTGCCATTCCTGGATACCATGTTAGACAACGTGGCCGGTCGAGAGATGTATTCCTTTCTAGATGGATACAGTGGTTACAATCAAGTCCGAATGGCCGAGCACGATATACCCAAGACCGCATTTATTACAACTAGGGTGTCTATGCGTGTACTGTAATGTGGTTTGGACTGCGTAATGCTCCTAGTACATTCCAACGTTGCATGCAAGAAATATTTTCCCCTTATCTCACTACATTTATGAGAGTGTATCTGGATGATTTCTCGTTATTCGGGGATACATCGGCACACTTGTACCATTTATGGTGTTGCTTTTCCAAGTGTCAAGAATATCGCTTGTGTTTGAACCAGAATAAATCGATGTTCTTTGTTTCTTGTGATAAGCTGCTAGGACATGTTATTTCCAAACAAGGCATTTAGGTGGATCCAGATAAAGTGAAGGCCGTCTTGGAGGCTCCTGCTCCTAAGACACCTAAAGATGTGATGCAGTTTTTAGGCCGAATCCGGTGGCATGGGCGGCATCTACGTTGGCTTGCTCATCTGGCTATACCACTTAATCGGTTGATAACCAGTAGCCCGCGTCAGTTTGAATGGACCGAAGAGTGTCAACTTTCTTTTGACCGATCAAAAACACTGTTAACTGAGGCTCCCATTTTACAAGCACCAAATTGGGAATTTCCATTTCATGTTTTTATGGATGCATCCGACAGTGCCATTGGAAGTGTGTTGATGTAGCAGACGGATAAATGGTTTCCTCTGGTATATTATGCAGGCCGCAGATTGGCCTCGGCAGAGCATAACTATTCAATTACTGAACGCGAGTGTCTCAGTTTGGTTTATTCTGTAAAAATATTTCGGCACTATCTGTTGGGAAGACGCTTCACCTTCCACGTCGACCATGCAGCATTGGTGTATCTGGTGCGCCAACAGCACTTGGGAGGATGGCTAGCATGATGGGTCTTGTTGCTTCAAGAATTTGATTACTCCATCGTCCATCGACCAGGTTCAGCACATGCTCTTGCTGACTTTCTTTCTGAGTTGGATTCCGGTGAGCCTTCGGAGGGAATTGATGATACAACACCAGCCATCTACACAGCAGAAACCATACCGGATGATCAATCTGTTCTTGACTAGTGGATGTCTGCCAGGTATGATTTCTTCAGCTGCTCGACGAAGACTAGCCACGTACAGTCGACGCTTTCAGTTGATTGTCGGGCAGTTGTATTACATGGATCACTCGGGAGTATTACTCAGATGAGTTCCCCCACATGAATATGCTTCAGACATTAACATGGCCTATTCTGCCCCCACCAGAGGACATTTTGTTGCTGATCTGACTCACTGGAAGATTCTCGAGAGTGGATTGTGGTGGCCCACTATGTATCGTGACGTGACCAAGTATATACAACAGTGTGACGAGTGCGAGCATTCCATGTAGCCTTTAAAGCGACACTACTTTCCTCTCCAACCCATTGTGCCTCTGGAACCCTTTCAGAAATGGGGTTTGGATTTCATAGGACCAATCACACCTCCGGCGACAGTCACCAATAATAGATATATTCTGACATGCACAGACTACGCTAATCGATGGGCCGAAGCATGGGCTCTGCGATCAGCTAGAGCAGTTGCGGTTGTTAAATGTTTAATGAAGGATATCTTTCCGCATTACGGGTTACCCTTGGAGATCGTCACTGATCAAGGTATGCACTTTGCAAATACATTAATGCAAGTGCTTACGAAGACATTCCAGATTGTGCACAAATTCAGTTCTCCTTATTACCCATGAGCAAATGCACTTGCTGAGAGTACCAACAAATCTCTCTTAAACATCTTGCGGAAACTGGTGTTAGATTGCCTAGAGCGATGGGACCAATTTCTACCTGCTGTACTATGGGCTTATCGTACTACATACAAAGTGGCGACCAGAACAACTCCTTTTAAGTTGGCATATGGATTGGAAGCCACTGCTCCAATGGAACTAGTGGTTCTCAGTTTGCGTGTGGCTCTCGAATGGAAGCTCTTACCAAAAGAATCTTTTCCCTTTCGATTGGAGGCTTTACGGTCCTTGGATGAAGAGCATCTGGAGAGTTTCTTGGTGATGCAGGAAGTGCAGTTGCGATAGGCCAAAACCCACGATCGTTTCCTCAAAACTCCCATCTTTACGGTAAACCAATTCGTTCTCTTCTATAACGCTAAGTCGAATAGATCCGTCGGGAAATTTAAGCTACAGTGGTTTGGCCCTTACCGTATTGCTGAACAAGTGGGACCCACAACTTTTTGGTTGGCAACCTTAACCGGTGTCCTTCTTCAAAAAGTGATTAATGGTTCCAAGCTTCGCCCCTATCACCTGTCGTCTACCAACTCATGAGATGTCTTCCGTATTTTTACTCTTTTTCGCTTGTCACTTGATTTTCTGTTCTGCTCTCCATGTTTCGGGTGACCTACTGACTGTAATCTTTCCATTTTCTTATCTAACCATGATTAATAGCTGCCTCTGTGTCACTGCGTCTGTTAATACATGCATGTCGCCATTATGTCGGTATATTTCCAATACTGCATTATGATTAGGGTTCTTGTCGCCTATTTCGTTGTAGTGTTTTCTACTTAAGCTTGTTCCTTTCGCTATTAGTTGCTATTGTGTTTTTTTTTGTGTGTTTGCGACCCGTGTGTGCTCTGTGTCTTCGTTTATCTCTGTGTGCACCATGGAAGCTCTTGCTAACATAGTAACCTTCCGTGCTGGTATCACTCCGGATGTGAGTGAGTATTTGCACGCTTGGGGATTGTTGGCCTTCGGTGAATTGCCTTGGCATTCAGTGGAGTGTCACCCCTTCCATGCGGAGGTCATTTTTGCCATTGCCGCCACACCTGCTACAGAGCAGTGTTGGCCAATCACGTGTGTAAACCCCCCTATTGTAGTTACTCTAAACACGGTTGCTGAGGGATTCCGTCTCCCTCGGGAAGGGTTGGAAAATGGACCACTCCTTCCTCTCGTCACCATGAAGGAATTGTTTCCTTGGCACTCATCTAATGAGTTTGCCATTCTTTGCCGACCTGAACCAGAGCATACCGCTCTGCAATTTCTTGTAGCAGCGTTAAACCTGCAAAAACGTATATATGGCATTTCTAGACCTTTTTACTCGATGATTGACACTGTCTCACGAGAGGGTGTCAATTTTACATCTTTTTTCTTTCGGTGCATTCACCGTGAATGCTTAGCAGTTACAAAACAATTATCCAAGCATGACATTCCTCGCACTCGATTATCCCATCTCCTTACCCTTCTCCTTCCGGTGCTCCAAGCCGCGCAACCTCCCCACCCAATACTATTCTATTACATGAAGAATCTACACGGATGCTGGAAGACGACGGTGATGAAGACCTGCTTCATTTCTTCCACCAAAAACACCGACGCATTATCCCCTCACAAAGTCAGGTGCAGGGTTCCAATGTAGTACAAGATGTTGACGAATTCCATGACACCACCACTTCTTTACAGGTTGACTCTATCCCGTCTTCTCCTAATCCGCACTCGGACAAGGACATTATTATGGAAGATGTAGCTGAAGTCTCATCGTGGGAGGAATCTCCTCAACTGGATGCCGAGGTTGTGAAGGAGACAATGGCAGATACCACTGTTCTGGAGTGTCAACCTCCTTCTTCACCAACCGCCACTGCCCAAGTGGATGCAGTTGACGCCCAAGCAGATGCAGTCATTGTCCAAGCAGATATCCAAGCAGATGCAGTCAAGCAAATGACTCGAAATGCAGAGGCAATTACTGAATCTGCCTCGTCAGTACCACAGAGTGAGACTGGAATAGTTTTGGTTCCGACGGACCTTATCCCTCTTCCTCCTCCAACTTCCATTCCTGGTGCTGCTAAAAGTCTTCTCGGTGCCCCTTCAACTGCTGTTCGCGATGCATCACCTCATCTCTTATACCCTCCCGATTACTCTCCACCCTCCTCACCTCATCTAATCTCTGCCTCAACATCAAAACCTTCTCTTCCCCCTCCAGTCGTAATGTTCACGGAATTGGCATCCATGGGCCAACTTCTTATTCAATTTTCGCAAGAGTTTTCCTTTCAGATGAAGATGGCCACTCAGACCATTCAACAGGAGTTGCAGAACAAAGTTGACCTGCTCGAAGCGGATATTTCCCCGCTCTAGGAAGAAGCACTTGCGGTTAAAGCTGAGAATCATGCCTTGCAGACTCAGCTCCCGCAACTCCAAGAATAGTTAGTAGAAAAAGATAACATTCTTGCTCAACGAGACATCGCACTAGCTGAATTGAAGGAGAAGAACGTTCTCCTTGCTGCTTGCGATGAGGAAATTTCACAATTGGAACAATTTGTATGTGATAAAGAAGATGCCCGCATTGCGCCAGGAAATCTACTGGAGGAGACACGTGTAGATCTTGCTGTGGTAGAGCAGAAAGGACAAGAAATGGCAGACCCAACCATGCAAACCAGTGCAGAGTTAAAGAAGGTGTCTAAAGATCTTTTCTAGAAAGCCGTGACTTGGAAGCGGAGACTGACCGGACTATTCAGTTAAAGAAAGAGTTGGAAGCTATTAAAAAAGAGCAAGATGCTTATTATAAAACTATTCAGTTTCAAGCTCCGGAGCTGGAAAGACGAGAAAACATTTAGGAGCTCAAGTGGGCAGGCTCTCGAGAATTGATGGAGAGATAAATGAAATGAAGCTGAGAAGAGATGCTGCCATCGCCAATGCGTTCTACCTTCAAGAATCATTTTTGCAGACGTAGAGAAATTTATTAATGAGTCAAGTTGTTGCTGCTAGTTCTCTTAGAATTGATGCACAACTTATAGAACCAGATATCTTGAAGGATATGTTAGATTCTTTAAAGCAGAAGATTACCCAAACCTTTAAATTAGCTAGAACTCTGTATATCCACGGCATCATTGATGAGCCTTAACTGTAATTTTTATTTTTGGGTTCGAGTCCACCGTGCCTGCTAGTGTAAGCCGCCGGAAAGGAACTCATATTTCTTGTAAAATATATCCTGAAAAGTCGCACACATGAAAAGGCGTAGCACAACGTTGTACCTTTTGATAAGATTAATGCAAGAGTCGCGTTAAGCAGAAGGTAGACCCGCCGAACTGTCGTCTAGGCGAGGAGCCGGAAGCGAACACTGTTGCAGAACTCTGTGTAACTGATTCTGTCTCATTGATTAAGTTTAATAATTAAGTGAAGTTAATTGAAGTGCTAAGTAATTGATTAATGCGCTATGTGAAAGAGTTACACAGTAAACTTTCTGACGTGAAAGTGCGTTAACATCATATTCCGAGTAGTATTGGAAGAGAATACGCTAGCGCTTAATGTAGTGAAGTCATATAATCTTACTCTGTGGTTGGGAAAATACAAATAGGGCCTCTGTTTACAAACCCTTGACCATCCCAAGAACCCAGATGTGAATTAAACATTAACAGTAAAAAGATTTCAACATTTAATAGAGGTAGAGGTGGACACAACTTCAACAACAACAATAGAGGCTATAATAGAAGGGACTTCAACGATTATTCAGAAGATCAACCACATGAAGAATCATTGCTTCTTATGAATCTAAGCCACAAAGAAGGTAAAGAAGATGATCATTTGTTCTACATAGATTCAGGATGTTTGAATCATGTTGCAGGCAACATTGCTCTTCTATTTGATTTGGAAAGTCCAAAGCATAGACATGAAGTGCAAAGAGGGGATAACACAAAGCACAATGTGGAGAAGATTGGTAATGTCAAAGCTTCCAATGGTAGGACAAACATTCTGAGTAAGGTTCTCTATGTATCCACATTCTGAGTAAGGATGTTTGAATCATGTTGCAGGCAATATTGCTCTTCTATCTGATTTGGAAAGTCCAAAGCATAGACATGAAGTGCAAACAGGGGATAACACAAAGCACAATGTGGAGAAGATTGGTAATGTCAAAGCCAATGGTAGGACAAACATTCTGAGTAAGGTTCTCTATGTATCAACTATCACTAAAAACCTAATAAGTTAGGCCAAATAGTAAAAACAAGGCTTGCAAGTTAGGCTCACCTAGCATGGAGCTTTTGTGGAAGATCCATGTCAAGGCTTCAAGAAGATAGCTAGAGGTGAGAAGCACGGTAGGATATTTCCTTTTTAAGTAGGAGAAACCAAGAACATAGCTCTATTGAACTTTGCGTCTCAAACCCTAAGTGAGCTTGAAGTGTAGCATAAGAGACTTGCTCATGTGAATGAAAGAACCTTCAAAGATATATGCAGGGATCAAAGTGTTCTAGGACTATCGAACATATCAAAGCAACACATGATCAACAGGTGTGATGCATGTCAGATTCCGAAGGCACAAAGACAACCATTCAACCACAAAGGCTACATCCACAACAACTTATTGGACTTAGTACATACAGATGTATGGGGACCAAGTTAAGAACCTTCATTGGCAGGATCAAGGTATTATGTCTCATTTATTGATGACCATAGTGGATGGAGTATTCTATACCTTATCAAGATTAACAATGAAGTGTTTGATTGCTTCAAAAAGTATCTAGCACATGTGGCAAATCATATAGGTAGATCACTAAAGAAGCTCAGATATAGCACATGAAGGAGGGGAAGAATACTTTTCCAAAGAGTTTGATGCGTTCTTGCAAGATAAAGGTATCAAAAGGGAAGTGACTACCAAGTACTCTCCTCAAATAAATGGAATTGCAGAGAGGAGAAACAAGACATTGGTTGGATAAGACCAAACAATGCTTGAAGAGAAGAATTTTCCACATTATCTATGGGCATAAGCTATTTTAAATGTTTTGTACCTTGTCAATAGACTACCATCCAAATCACTTCAAGGTATGACTCCTTATGAAGCATGGCATGGAAAAAAACGTAGTCTTGGACATTGCAAGGCTTTTGGTTGTTTAGCTTATGTTCATGTACCATCACAAATAAGAGGTAAGCTAGATGAAAGGGTAACAAAGGCAGTGTTTATTAGATATGATTCAACTCAGATGGGTTACAGGTTCTATAATCCTTCAACCAAGCAATTCACTACAAGTAGAGATGTTGTGTTTGAAGAACACAGGTCTTGGTATGATGAAGACAAACAAAAGGTAACTCTACCATATGATCTTGATTCTGATTCTCATCAATTAGGAAACAAGCATGATACACAAGTCCAGGATCCAAGGAGTGATGCAGATGATGACCAAGATAAAAGAGAAAAGTATTACAAGGTATGGAAGTCAAGAGGCAAAGCAAAGATGCAAGAGGGTGGAGAATGATCCAAACAAGCATCGAGAAGATCAAGAAGAGAGAAGAAACAACCAAAAAGGTATGGATATGATTCCACATTTGTTACAAAGCATTTTATCTACTTGGAAAAAGATTCAATTTTACAAGAACCATCAACCTATGAAGAGGAAAAGGGAATGAAGTGATTTGATGGCAATGCACCACAGTGCACTCTCCTTCCTAAGAGCTCCATGATGGTATGCTCAGCGTAGAAAACCAAGCTCGTAAGGCCACACACAGTACTTCGCACAAATGCTGTAGAATACATAGAAACCACAGTACACAGGGGAGCACGAAGACAGACTTCTTAGGTCTTACAAATGTGGTCGAACTTACAGTTTGTGACTGACCAAGCCACTATATGTTTTATTAAAGAACATATACAGGGAAGTGGCTGGTGGCCATTTGGCCTTTCACATGGACACTTATGGTAACGATCTCCCACTAAAGGCCAATATGGCCAAAGTAACTATGGGAGAAAAATAAAGAATGATAAAGAATACCTGAGTGTAAGTATACAAACAATACCTCCCACCTAATGGGCATGTCACACAGTATACAAGTGACTATGTAAGATCAAGAATCAAGTAACCCCCATCAAGTGACAACAGTGTCGAAAGCTATCCTATGGTAGAGCTTTAGACAAAGCATCAGTAGCATTATCTCAAGTGTGAACCTTCTTAAGAATAATGCGCTCAGTGACTAAGCAATCTCTAATGAAGTGATACCTCACCTCAATGTGCTTTGTTTTTGCATGATAGATCAGATTCTTAGCCAAAGCAATGGCACTTTGACTATCATTGAGCAAGTGAGGTACATATTGAGGTAAACCCATATCACAAGCAAGACAAGAAAGCCACAATGCTTCCTTACATGCCTCACTTGCTGCAACATACTCTGCTTTTGTGGTGGAAACAATTGTACATTCTTGAAGACTAGATCTCCAAGAGATAGCACCTCCAACAAAATGAAAAATGTACCCTGATGTAGACTTACGATTGTCTACACAACCAACATAGTGAGAATTTGTGTAACCAATAATGGATGCTTTCCCTCTACCTAAGCATAGACACTTGTCCTTAGTGCCACTCACATATCTCAAAATCATCTTGACCACTTCCCAATGTTTCTTGCCAGGATTAGACATATATCTGCTCACAACTCCCACTGCAAATGCAATGTCTGGTCTCGTAGGTACCATAACATACATGAGACTACCAACAACGGACTGATAGGGAATTTTGGTCATGAATTCCTTTTCCTCATCTGATTTGGGGCAGTCATCTTTGCTCAATTTCACATATGTGGATAAAGGTGTACTCAATGCCTTTCCACCCTGCATATTGAACCAGTGAAGTACTTTGGATATGTACTCACTTTGAGACAAGTATATGCATCTTTTACTCCTATCACGAGTAATGCACATGCCAAGAATATGTTTGGCATCCCCCAAATCCTTCATATCAAATGTCTGACTCAACTTCTTTTTGAGAATTGACAAATCGACTTCCCATCAATCAACATATCATCGACATAAAGTATCAAGCATATCAAGCTGCCATCACAGCATCTCTTTGTGTAGAGACAATGATCCTCATTGCTTCGAGAATAGCCTTGAGATTTCATAAAAGCATCAAACTTTTGGTACCATCGTCTAGGGGACTGTCTAAGACCATACAAGCTCTTCTTAAGCTTACAAACTAGACTTTCCTTGCCAGGAACTACATAACCCTCTCGTTGTTCCATATAGATCTCATCTGTAAGATCTCCATGCAAGAAAGCAATTTTCACATCCATTTGGACTAGTTCTAAGTGCTCCATTGCAACGAATCCAAGCAACATGCGTAGGGTAGTCATCTTGACCAATGGAGGGAAGATTACCTCGATATCAACACCATGTTGTTGCTCAAAACCCTTTGCAATGAGTCGTGCTTTATACTTTGGAGAAGCACTATCTGATGTGAATTTTAGCTTATATACCCATTTACATGGTAAAGCTTTCCCGCCCTTTGGCAAAGGTACTAAATCCCAAGTACCATTCTTGTGAATAGAATCCAACTCACTCTTCATGGCACACTCCCACTTGACATGATCCTCTGTCTACATAGCCTCTTTGTAGCAAGAAGGCTCACCAGCATCTGTTAGCATAACAAAATCTAAACCTCGAACATATCTATCAGGTGGATGTGAGACACGTGCAGAATGTCTCAATGGTTGTTGGACAGGAACATGTGCAGAATGATCTGAATGGACATTCTCTTGAACATCCCTATGTGCAACATTTTTATGCATGCTAATCAGAGGTCTATTATCCTCAAACACCACTCTTCTCACTTCAACCTCCTTAATGGGTTGTTTATGCATCTTAGACTCATTGAAAATGACATCACTACTTCTGATCACTATTCATGTTTCAGGATCCCATAAGCAATATCCAAATTGTCCTTCTTGACCATATCCAAGAAAAATGCATTTCTTTGACTTATGGTCCAACTTTTGTCTAGATTCTTGGGTATATGAACATATGCTTCACACCCAAAAACTCAGAGATGATCATAATATGGTGGCTTCCGTGTCCACAACTCTTGTGCCACTTTCAGACCTTCGGCATTACTAGGTGAAAGGTTAATCACATGAAGTACAATTAATACTGCTTCTGCCCAAAAGCCTTGTGAGGTTTGCATGATGCAACATAGAGACTACTCTATTTTGAATAGTTCTATTCATCCTCTCAGCTACACCATTCAATATTGAGGTATAAGGAGCTGTAAACTCTCTGTGAATCCCTCTAGACTGATAGAAAAGGCTGACTTCATGTGAGGTATAGTCACCCCCATTATCTAAACATAAAGCCTTAAACTTAGTTCCTTTTTCAGTCTCAACTGAAGCAAGCCATTTTCTGAAAGTAGGGAATACCTCATCCTTCGATTTGATAGGATATACCCAAACTTTTCTAGGAGCATCATCTATGAAAGTGACAAATTAAAGAGAGCCACCTAAGGACCTAGTGGGAATAGGGCCACACAAATCTATAGGAATGAGATCTAAAGGCTGAATTGAAGAGTCAATGTGCGTTCTATGCACATTTCTAGTTTGCTTTCCATATTGACAATGCTCATAAAATGAAAAATCAGAGAAAGATAGCACATGTAAGTAGCTAGAACGAGAAAGATTTTCCATTCAACTATGAGATATATGGCCCAAATGACCATGCGAAATACAAGCCATAGGCTATTCAGTAATAGCTAACAAATGTTCTTTCTATGATACAAATAAAGGATAAAGTGAGCCAACTTTGCTTCCTTTTGGAATAATCATATTGGCCTTTGGTATGCGAAAGGACTGAGCATAGAAGACCACCTTGTAACCAAGGTCATCAAGTTGACCAAGTGACATCAAATTACGTGATAACTGAAGTACATGGCATACATTATGCATAGTAAATTTTGACTCATCAATGAACTGCACAACCACATCTCCAATCCCCACAACATCACATTGGTAAGAGTCACCAAGTCTCATGGTACCAAGAGACTTTGCTGCATAATTAGAGAACCATTCTCTATGTGGTGTCACATGGAAAGAAGCACCAGAATCTAGCATCCAGGTGTGGGAAGGAGAATCAGCCATAAGAGCCTTAGTTGGCATAGTACTATCAAGTGTCAACACATCAACATCATCAGAAATAGCATTAATTTCTTCAATCTTCACAGTCAAAGTAGATGGTGCAGGTAACTATCTAACATGCCTATCAACGTTCTGTCCTTAATCTTTATCATTCTTTTATGCATAATAGTCTTTCTTCATATGGCCTTTCTTATGACAATAATGGCATTCGATATTTTTCTTCCTTGATTTACTTCTACTCTTATTCCGTTGACCATTCTTTTCCTTGTTCTTGCTCCTGCCACATTGCTGATTCTTTCCTTGGTAAGAATCACGAACATTATATGCATCTCCACTCTAAGTGCCAACCATAGATTTTCTACGAATCTCCTCACTCAAGAGTGCTCCACATATGGCATCATAGATGAGTTTACCACCAGGTGCACTATTGCTAATAGCTGTGCAAAATGTATCCCATGATGATGGCAAGGTGCATAACAACAATACTGCTTTCATTTCATTATCTATATCCATTTTTTGGGCCTGTAACTGGGAAAATATAGCATCAAACTCATTTAGATGAGCAGCAACACTATCTGTGTCCTTCATGCGAAGGTCATATAATTTTCTCATCAGATACACTTTATTTGATGCCGTCTCTTTTTCATATGTATTGCATAACTTCCTTAAAAGCTCCTCTTCACTTTCACAATCTAATATTGTAAAGTAAACATTATCTGCCAGGTGCAAGCGAATGGTAGACCTGGCCATCTCATCTAACTCATCCCAATCATCTTCATCCATGTCAGCAGGCTTCTTTGAAATCCCATTTACGGGCTTCCATTGCCTCCTTTGAATCAGCACATCTTTAATTTGATTCTTCTATAGTGCAAAGTTTGCGCCATCAAATTTTCAGATCTCAAAATGGTCTTTGCCCTTCAAGTTATAGCTCCTTCTTGGAACACTAGCACTAGACCTTGATCCACTAGACTAGGACCTTTGATGCCACGATGGTAGAGAACTGAATAGAATGATAATGGAGCTAGAAGAGTGCAAACACCAATGAATAAGTGTATGAAAGAGTAAATCGACCACTCTATAGCTGACTAAACCAAAAGTTTGGAAAAATTTTGCCAAAATATCCTCTGCCAAATGAGCATATGACCAGTGTCAAAATATCATAAAACTGCAAGTACTGACATGTTTACCTATGTAGTGAATCACTCACTCTACTGCATATAATCAGTTACCCAATAGAAGCCAACTAGGCTTTTCAAGCACCTATGAACAATTATCATACATCTCCTATGGCAATGCTGGGTAAGTCTTCCACCTGCATCACTGAAGAAACCCCAACATCTCGGTGTCTCCCAGTTAGGAAAACCTCACCATGACCATCTTTTTCAAACGTAAAAGGCTTTATGCAAAAATGTAACCACTATATCAATGACCACATGGATGTACATAAACGGTATCCATAGAAGCATACATGGTGTTTATGTGCTCAATATATGCAGTAAAATGACACTAAAAGGCTGAATGCACAACCCAAAAACTAGTCAAAAACTTGATGGAATAAAGCTTTACAGATTCAAAGCTATGGCAAGTATTCAACCTATCAGAGAATGAAGACTCAAGCATACTTTAGCTTGAGGGGGAGCTACTGGAACATCAAGCTTACACTATGCTTGATCTGGATTTGATCTACATCAAAGGCTACCGCATCGAAAGAATATCTGTTGGAGAGTTCTTTTTTTTATGCTCACTTATTGTATTTTTTAAAAAAGATTTTTCATGGATCTTTTACCATTGTAAAAGCTTTGAGTTTGAAACATGTAGAAGTAGAAAGATAGAGCCCAAATCCCATGAATTTATGGTGGTTGATTTGCATTCAACCAAGCAATCAATCACTTGAAAGTAGATCAAACTAGATCTTCACTTTTCCTAGATTGTGGGAAAGTGAATTGATTCCCTCCAACAACAATTCTCACCTTCATTTGAATTAAAAATCCACTTGTAGAACTCGTGGAGAAATTTTAGATTCTATATAAAGACTTGAAATCACTTTTACAATACATGGAAGCAATATACATACACTTGTGACCATCATTGTCTTGCTCCTTCATTTCTTTGCATCATCTTATTCACCAATAGTAATCTTACAGAGTCTTTTACTCTCTCTCCAAATCTCCAAATTGAGTGCATCATAGCTTCTTGGAAAGGTATTAGTGTCTAGTTTATGCCTATAAAGTTTCATAGCATTTGGTTTAGTAGATTGGGAGAAATTGCAGTTTCTCTGTCTCAAGGTCAATCTCTGCATATGCCTGAAAAATAGGAGGTACCACCATTGAGTGTCTAATTCATTCCTATAGCATATTTTGATTACTCCTTATAAATTTGTGCATTATATACACTCAACCCTATGTGTATCACTCCCATAAAATGAGTTTTTCTAATTGTAATCATGCTAGTCACTATGGACATTTGAAGTTCATTATCTCTTCCATAAATAGTAAGTTTTTTGAGCGACTTGACGTGCGAACCTATCTGTTTTGTATTGAATCCTTCTCCTTGATGCTCCAAACTACACAATGCATTTCTTTGCACTTATTGCATTCCTATAAGGTCTATTTGAGTCTCCATAAGCTCAAGGGTTGTTCTTGTGCCAGTTGGATGGACCAAACTTTGTCGCTTCGGAAGGCACTTTTCTACCTCCTACAAGCTTCTCCAAGTTCTTTCAAGTTTGAGGGGGAGTGTTGAGATATAAAGCTTGATATGTGATGACTAAGGATTACACGAATCACTTCTTCATTTCTCTAGCTTGTATAATGGTCACACTGGTATATGACAAGGGTACTTTTGTGAGCTTTACTAGATTTATCTACCAAGAGTAATGTCACATGTGTTTCATGCCAACTCAGTCATTCGCAACATAAGGGTTTTAATTATGTATTTTTCTTTTTATATTGCACTAGTTGTATTGTTATATTAGAAGAAGAAGATCATTTGTTTGCACTCAACGTCAAGCTGAAATGCATCAAAGAAGTGGACACACAAGAAGAGGGAGCATGTAGAGAGCTCCAAGAAGTATATGCAAAGTTTTTAGAAAAAACCCCTATAAAAATAGTGATTTTGCTCACTAAAAACCATTGTAAATAGCATTTTACATTTTTCCAAATCCATTTTTTTCAAGTTGAGGAGTCCTTGATCTTGAGGAGTATTAGAAGTATGTATATATCAATTTCATAATTTTCTAACTCCACTTGAGCCCTCAAATAAGCCATGGAACCTTATTTTTAAGTAGGCTAGACACTAGGTTTGGACGGGGCCAAAAATAGTCAAAAAACTATAAAAAGAGATAGAGAGCTCATTTTTGAGGTCATTTAGTTGAGGTTGGCTTGATAGAGATTGAAGATTTTGTAAGAGAGTTCTTTTGTAATTGAGAGCTTTCATTGTTCCTATCTTTGTTATCTTGCCTTGTGTGCATGCGTGTGTGTGCATCCATGTATATGCTTGTCACTCACATTTGCTCAGCACAATTGTTCATGATCTTCATATCCTTCTCACATCTACACAAATTGACAAGTAAAGGAGGTGGTGCTCACACTTGGGCTACACCAAATTTTGGCACCTTTATCAGGGTGCATTGCTTGAGGACAAGTGTTGTGACCATAAGATCATAGATTTTCAAGGTTGGAAGGTAAAAAATAGTCATTTCCTATTAAGTTTCTGATTCTTTTTCTCCATCTTCAATATCATCATCATCACCATCTTCTCTCATCGTCATCTTCACAAGAAGTTTTCTTTTTTTGGTGTATATTCCCTATTTTTACCTCATTTTTCATTCGTGGTTGTGCAAGAGAGAGAGAGAGAGAAAGCGTTTGTGCATGTGCGTTTTTGTGCTTTCCACAACCCTTTGCATGACACACACGCCTCGGTGCTAGATTTCAAAGTTCCCACCAAAATTCTCAGAAAATTGCATTTTCTAAAACAATCATGACTTTTTTAGAAAATTCAAATTTTTTTAATTTTGTGATTCTCTTCTTCTCGCCTAAAAGCACTCAAAAAAATTGTGACTTTCTGGTGGAGTCAAGAAAATCGTGTTTCTTTGGTTCTCTAAGTTTGAAAAATCATGATTTTTTGGCTTTCTAAGTGTGAAAAAATCGTGACTTTTTGGCTTTTGGGCTCTCAAAAAATCATAATTTTTTATTCTCACATAAAATCGTGAATTTCTAGTGGTCACACAATATTGCAATTTTTATGCTTTCAGTTTCTTGGTGTTTAGAAAGCGTTTTGATCTTTTTGAGTGAAGGAGAGGAGAAAGGGGAAAAGGTGCCTCTAGATTAGCAAAAACGTGGTATTAGTGGAGTTAGAAAAAATCATAGCTTTCTCAAAAGACAACTTTTGAAGAAAATCGTGACATTTTGGAAAGACAAGTTTTGAAGAAAATCATAACTTTTTTGGGTAAAATTCATGACTTTCTACAAGGAAAATTTTGAGAAGATTGCAACTTTCTGCAATCAAGTTTTTGAGAAAGTTTCAACTTTCTACAATCAAGTTTTTGAAAAAATCCAGATTTTTTGCAATCTAGTTTTTGAGAAAATTGTGACTTTTTGCAGTCAAGTTTTTGAGAAAATCACAACTTTCTACAATGAAGTTTTTGAGAAAATCACAACTCTCTACAATCAAGTTTTTGAGAAAATCATGATGTTTTGAGAGAACAAAAGAGGAAAAACTTTAGGATTTTTTGGATAATTTTTGGGCAAAACAAGACTTTTTGGTGGTTTCACTTTTCAAAAAGATACAACTTTTTGGCTTTGGTTTTCACAAAATCGTGACTTTCTAGCTGTATGACTCTCAAAAAATCACGATTCTCTAACACATCTAGTTTGTTTGTTTTGAGCCCCCGGAGCCTGATTTGACATAACTTTTTCATCCAAAATCCATTTTGAGGAATGGAAAGGGGATGGGTCTTTGAAAGAGGCTTGACTCAAAATTGTTTGTCAATTAAAGTTAAAAATTGAGCTAAACTTGGGACTTTTATAGGTCCATTGAGAGCCATTCAAGGGTGTCAAAGCAAGGTGGCAAGTGTGTTGCAAGCTTGGGAACGTGTATTCTGGACATTTAAGTGTGATCAAGGGAGAATCAACTTGAGATTGGAATCATTCTTATCCTCCTTATTCAATTATTAGCATAGGTTAAATATGAATAGTGATATTGATTAACTAGGATTCCGATAGGTACAAATCAAGTCCAAGAAAACCCTAATTTCTCAAGTTCAAGCATAGGTTAGGATATTGTTGTGACAAACTCAAAAGGAAAAGGACTTAAGTGGATAGATCACATCTCAAAGTGCGACCATATTTGTTAGACAAAATTACATTGAGAAATCTATAAAAGAACAAGTAATTGATTCAAAAGATCAATGCAACGTGGTTTTACTTGGGAAAATTTGGATTAGTAGACAAAGCTTATGAACCTTAGATTACATAGACTCCAAGGTGGGGATAGACAAAGCATGAGATCATCTCAAGCTAGTGTTAATCACAAAGCTAGGTTGTGGGCACAACAACCTAATGATTATCCTCACATGCTAAGCTTGGAAACAAGTGATTCAAAATTTTTTTTTAGCATGGAGAGACCTGTAGGTAGCTCAAGCACTGCCTATTTATAGACACCAAAAGGTCCCTATAAAAGGCAATTGGAATATACTAGGACCAATGGATTAGGTGCTTGCATCTATGAGGATGGTCTGAGGCAATCAATTTTCCAACTCAAAAATCTTAATCAACCCTTCAGACTTGAACACCCAGTGGTTAAATTCAAAGAAGGTACATATATTGATAAGCAAGGAAGCATGTATGTGGTTACCAGCTTACCAGAGAGGACATATGAGTTTGGAAATTTCATTCCCAAGAACAAGATAGGAAACCTAGAGCAAGGAGACCTAGGATGAGAACCCAAGACTCCTCGAGCCAAATCTATCTTGACCAGAGTGATTGGCCCGAAGTGCGTTCCCCAAGACAATAAAAGCATAGAACTATTATTGAAAAGATAAACAGAGGAAGCATTTAGGAAATTCAAGCCAAATCAACTTAACAAAATAGGCAGAGTCATCATCCATGATTTCAAAGATCCCGAGATACCAGGCAAAGTTGTCTATTTGGATAACATGTTGGAGAGAATGTTCTATGTAACAGAGTAGGGCAAGCATGCATACACTTGGAAGGATGAATTGATTTTTCCTCCATCACAATGTAATTTCTCCCATGGCGTGCAAGCAATAGGATCATCCTAGGCTCATGAAACCTAGAGGCAAAGAGATAGAGAGACCTCAAGTAAGCTTTCCACACACTATGGGTAGAGATAGATCAGGACTTGAAAGTGAAAGACATGAAAGAGAGAGACATAGGGCACATAGGCATCAAAAAGATGAACATGATTTCTCATTGCCTAGATGCCGAGAGTACCCAACCCTTAGACCCTCTCAAGTGGTCAAGACAATGAAAAACTACTTTGATGGATAAGGAGATCCTTATGATCATGTGGTTGAGTTCAAACATTTCAAACAAGCATTAGGAGTTGAACGCATTGAGGACTTGTTCACATAGTTGAAGGCATTTGGTTTGGCCCTCAAGGGTACTACCTTCGCTTGGTTTCAACCCTTGAAGGACCTCAACTAGCAAAATATAGGTCAATTGCTGGAAGTATTCATTGTAGGATTCTCCAAGAGTGGCATCAGGCGTAACACATCATCCTTGATCCACAAATTCAAGTAGAAACCCCAAGAAATAGTTTGGCTAGCCTAGTAGAGATTTGAACAATACACAGAAAGATGTCCCACACCTAAGTTACCTACACAAGCAAAATTTTTTTCCCTATTTTTAGATGTACTTCTAAGTGGGAAACTTAGATCATATGTATATCTGAACGAGCCAATCACACTAGATCAATGCTTGAGAATGTGTATTGACATAGAAGAAAACTTGGTTGAGGAGTTAGAATTATCCAAACTCTACAAGGATTTTGATAGTTCCACTAGTTATACCTCCTAACCCTTCACTTTCATAGATTAGGTAGCTGAGTAGGTTGCCAAGAATCTAGGAGTTCAAAAAATAAAAACACCTAAGGTCACCTTGTTGAAGCGATTACACACCAATGATCTTTCCAGATGAGGGATTTGAACCTCATGGTTGGGCAGAAATCTTAGCCACCATGCGCATTGTTGTCAATGAAGAATAGTGGATGCCTCATTGTGATGAGGAGGGTTATGATATCTATTTGTTCATGTGTGAACCCTTGCTAGAAGAGTGTGACTCTAATGAGGTCATAAAAGAAGATGAGGACGATGGGGATCTAGACTCCACTATGATGGATAGTTGCTTTGACTTAGAGGAGCACTACCTTGAAAATGTAGGAGTATTTACCGAAAAAGAAGAACCTCTCACAAGCATTGAAAGTATAAATTTAAGGGAGGAAGGTGAAGAGAGTCAAAACAAAAAGAAAAGAAAAGTGGTGAAACAAGTAGACAAGGAATCATTGTTCCGTGTACCAAAGAATTTCAAGAAATATGAAGTATAAGATCAAGAAATTTTGGTACGAATGTGTAAGAGAGAGTCCATCACAAGAGAAGCATATGATAATAAAAAAAAGAACAAAAAAATTGTAGTAACCATTGAAGAGAACAAAGAGTGATGTACGTACATAGGAGAAGACCTAAGTGAAGAAGAAGAAGTAGAGCTTGTACCCTTATTAATGCAATAAAGGGATGTGTTTGTGTGGAACTATAGAGATTTAAAGGGAGTAGATATGAAAATATGCTCTCATATGATACCCATGAAGGTTGATGCCAAGCCCACCAAACAAAAGCCCTACACATATAATGACACTTATGTAGCCAAAATAAAAGAAGAAATTGACATGTTGATTAAAATTGGATTTATCTATGAAATTGAGCATATTGAATGTGTGTCCCCCATCATAGTGGTTCCCAAGAAGAATGGAAAGTTGCAGGTGTGTATTGACCTTAAAAACGTTAATGTTATAATGATCAAGGTTAGCTATCCGCTTCCAATCATTGAACATTTATTGGAGCATGTTGCAAGCAAGGATCTTTATAGCTTTCTTGATGAATTTTTAGGTTACAATCAAGTAGCCATTGCCCCAACAGATCAACAAAAAATGCCCTTCGCCACAAACTGGGGAATCTTTGCATTTCGTGTGATGCAATTTGGTATCACCAATGCACCTACAACATTCCAAAGGCTCATGTGTCATGTCTTCAAAGAGTTCTTGCAAAAGAGCTTAGAAGTATATGTCAATGATTTATGAGCTCATTCCCAAGAAATAAGACACCACATCCCAAAGCTCAAACACATCTTCAACAAGTGTAGAGAATATCGAGTTTTTCTGAACCCCAAAAAAGTGTGTGTTCATGGTACGTCAAGGTAAGATCTTAGGTCATATTATTTCTAAGAAAGGAATATCAATAGATGAGAACAAAGTAAGAGCCATAGTTGAGTTGCTGAGGCTAAGGAATGTAAAAGAGGTACAAGGCTTTATGGGACATTGTGGATATTACCGTAGGTTTATCCACATGTATGCGGTCATAGCTAAACATCTTTATGCTCTATTGATAAATTTTGAATGGAACAATTAATGCGAAATATCCTTCAATGAGCTGAAGAGACATTTGTGCACAACACCAATATTGCCCGTGCCTGATTGGAATAAACCATTCCATGTCCATGTAGATGAATCAAATTATGCAATAGGATGCATGCTAGCACAACCCACAGGTGAAGGAAATCTAGATTTTCCTATAGCATATGCTAGAAGATAAGTAAACACAACTGAATGAAACTATACAACAATCAAAAGAAAATGCTTTGGCATGGTATATGCCTTGAAGAAGTCTATGTTGGAGTTTATTGACCTCCAAAATATAGTTGGAAGTAGGTGGAACCCCCTAGGAACAAGTTGACCTTCTCACAAACTTCATCACAAAAAACGAGTCATGCTTGCATAGCTTACTATTCTCTACTGGCTTAGAATTTTTTAAACTATTTTAACCAAATATACTAGAGACCAAGAGCTTTCCAATGAGCCAAAGAACACTCAATTTGGATAAATACACAAGGATATATGACCTCTACAAGTTTGAGGTTTAATGGAGACCTTCAGCAGGGGTGAAACCCGAGAACATACACTACTTGCAGAGAGTAGTGCTCTCAGCTCACAAATTCAATGATTATGAAGATTGGCAGTTGGAAAGTAGACAGTAAGAGCTTTCAAATGAGCTATCAAACATGTATTTTGGATATATAATGAGAGAGATACAAGCTCTGCAATCTCTGCATACAAAACTACAGCAGCGTAGAGATACACATGACTCTCTTGGACTTCCCACAAGATCACGACTTCTCTCCTCTTTTTATAGCATGGGAAACTAATCTAAAACCTTCCTAATACATCTTAATTCGTGGTAGACACTTGGGTGGAGATATTACATGAATCAAGTGCTCAAATAAGCAAAGTATTGATGGACTTTGAGAACTAGCCACATTGACCTTCCACTAGGACACCACTGAAGCTCCCTTGTGACTCACTAATTTGACTCACCATGTTCTATAACTCACGTGGTATTTTGGCTATATTTTATGAATAATATGAGCCTTCTTGAAGTATTTGAAGACTTACCAAAGGTATTTACATAATTTGAAACTTGTATCCTACATAAAACAAATGTTCGCAACAGTCTAGACACTATCTATTGGCCAACAAGTTCAAGTTTCTCACTGATCATCAAGCTTTATTATATTTGGTCAATAATCCTTGCTATACACGATGCTTAGTAAGATGGTTTTTGTTAAAAATGAAATACAACTTTGAAGTGGTTTTTATCTGAAAATGAACAAAGATGAGATGATAGAATCACAAACATATCCAATATTTGTGGGAACTATGCACAAATAAGATACACAAGGTGTACTAGCTTGTCGTGTCAAGGAGGATGATCATAACAGTTGGTTGCAACAAGCCCATGAAGGATTGCTAAGAAATCACTATTCTAAACAAAGAATAGTGCAGAATTTGAAATGTTTAAGAATGTATTGGCCTAGTATGGATAGAGAAATACATGAGAGGATTAAGAATTGTCTTATGTGCTAGAAGAGAAACCTAGTGGATTATGCTACCCTCTATCATGTGTTGTTAATTCCAGAACGGAGTGCTCCATTGGCACATTTTGTGAGATTGGGAATTCTACCCAATGAGTCTATTCTAGCAAGAAAAGGAAGCATGGAGCAAGAGGCTTAGGACTACACTTTAGTAGGAGACAACCTATACCAAAGAGGCAAAGATGGTTACTTAAGACTATGCGTTCATGGATCAAACTATTTGACAATCTTAGAAAATACACATAGCGGTGTTGCAGGTGGACACTTCGGGCTTGATCGAGTAATTAAGACCATTCTATTTTCAAGACTTTGGTGGCCCATGTTGAGGGGTGAGAGATTGGAAGATAAGTAGCCAGTTAGAATTGTGCTAAATCGGACATTGTTGACTCGGAGTTTTGCTGAATCCGTATTTTTCTTCATCAAAAATTTAAAAGAAGTAGTTACAAATTAGTTAGGGTGGATGTCATGTGAGTATGATAGTTGTATTTTGTTTGTGCAAGTATGTAATGGGAAGAAGAAGCATCTTTAAAGAGAGAGTCACAACGAACAGAAGAAGAGGAAGTCTCTGTACTTGTTTTTGGTGTAGGTTGATTGTGATTCACGCCTGACGATTTACATTGGCACGAGCAATATTTCTCATTTTCCATCATTGAAATATCTATAAATGAAGACATTAATGAACTATTTTCATCATATTTGTTTTGTGCGAAATTGTAAATGATCTTTGTTCAAGAGGGGTAATTCTATTTTTGCCTCGTTGGAAGCAAATAGTGGTGACTGTGAATTTCTATACACAATTAGTCTTTCTATGTGAGAAGCCGAACACTAGGATTTGGTCTTGTAAGTGATTTTGACTTGAGTTAGTAGGTATGTGTTGTTGAACACCAACACATTTGGTGATCCTACTGTGCTTGGTAAAGAAGCAAGAGATGTATGACAAGAAGAAGAGGAAGATTTAGTAAAGTTTACTACACAAGAGCGCAAGCACAAGCGGGTAACGTGAATTCATCTTTTGAACCTTATGATTGGTATGAGGCACAAGAGGATTCTAATTTTGGAGCTCAAGAGGAGGAAGGAGGAAGAGGTGCAACAGAAGCAAGGCTAGTGGGTAGAATACTAGGAGCGTTATTCCTAATAGAAGTAGCTATAGGAGTTAAAAGATGAATCCAATTTGGCTCACTTGGAGGGATGATGAAGAATTAGGTGTACAACTCAGCCATTGCCCATGGTGCAACCACCTCCGAACCCCAAAGTGAAAGCATCGCATTTTAGAGGAGGTTCAAAGGAGGATGCAAACTATCACTTTGCTCAATCTGAAATAAAGTGGACACCAAATTGGATATCCAACAATATATGGTAATGTAGTTAAATCACAACGATTTTCAGCCACATGGGAAGGAAGAGCAATGAGCTGGTTCAGACAATATGGTATCACTCATTTTTCTACATATGATGCACTAAGATTAGCATTTTTACACAGATTTGGAAAAGAAAAGATTCCCTCGGACGTTTGGAGGAAGTTGAGAGCAATTAGAAAAAAGAACATGTTAGTGGAAGATTATGCTAAAAAATTTAGAATTCTAATAGAAAGATTACAAGGCGATGAGAGACCTACTGACGAGATGTTGGCAGGTTATTTCCTAAAAGGGTTAAGGAGCAACATTAGGGATGCAGTAGCTAGTGTTGACATAGCTAATGGATTTGATGTATTAGTGTTAGCAGCTGCAAGAGTAGAAAAAAGATTTGGTAGATCTAAGAAGAAGCATAGCGACTCCAGTTCAAATGTTGAATCCAATTCAGAATTGGAGTCAGACAAAGAGATGGCTGATTTAGAATCAGAGAGTGAAGACGAAAAGGTTGTGGTAAGAAGACATTGCAAACACAAAGGTAAGAAAAGTAAAGAGGAAGCCCTAATTAGTATACTAAAGAAACATGGATACTCCATAATTGCCCCAAAGGAAAAAAGTTCTTCAAAATTTGTGACATAGAAGGACATACCACAAGTTAATGTTGGTATAACCCAAAGCGTCAAAGACAAAACTCAAGATAGGACAATAGGAATAATAATGAAGTTGCAACAAATCAAGCCATTCCAATTCAAGGACGTGGTGGTTTTCTGAGGTAGCAAGGAGGAAGACCTCCATGGAGAGATCAGGCGAACCAGCAAGGAAATTACGTACCAAGGTCATCAACAAGGGAATTAGTAGGGCAAACCACCTAGGGTGATGCCATGTGGATATTGCTCTACACCAGATCATTGGATTGGGCCTAGTTGTCCTTTATAGGTTAAGCATAGAGAGGAAAGGGGTATACGAGTTGTTCGTTATAATCAGAATAACCAGCAAGGGCAGCAGTAGCAATAGGCTTAGCAAGCTACTCAGGCAAATGTCATAGTAATTGATTTAACAGATCAAGAATTTTGTAATGACCCAGGTATAAGTACATAAGAAACTTGAAATCAGGATCATGAAAATCAATGGAATTGTGATTTTAAGCAATGTGCTTTGGTCAAGGATGTGGATGTTTTGGTAGTTACAAGGTCAAAGAATAAAGGTCCTATTGATTGGAAGGAGCAGAGACATATTCGGGACCAAGTGCAGAAACGGATCTAGTAGGATCAGTAGAAGCAAGTACAATTTCCAATTTTATCCTAAGAAGATGATGATGGAACATCTATGCATAGAACAAAGAAGGATGATAAAATGAAGACCAAGTAAGAACTAGACAATGACTGGTTTGAGGTAATAATTAATTCTTCTTTGTAGTTATCTTTGGATCAGTTATTATCACTAGTACCTACTTTCAGAGAAAAATGGTTGAAAAGGCTAGTTGGTCAACAATTAAAACCAGCAGCTACATTATTGATCTAGATTATGTGGACTTTGTCGTACTAGTAATTCAAGGATAGTATAAACAAAGAAGATTTGATGAGATTTTGTTGGATGGTGGTTCAGCACTGAACATATTACTTGATATATATTTAAAGAAATGGGGACTGGGGCTTTGGCTCCAACACCTTTTCAAGTAAAGATGGTAGATAAAACGAGAGTCCAACCCTTGGGTATTTTCAAGCAATAGCAGATAATAATTGTAGGGATGGCATTTATGATTAATTTTGTGGTAATTAGAATTTTTGAATCTACTTATCCATATGAAATGTTGTTAGGGAGACCTTGGTTCAGGTTGGCTAAAGTTAAACAAGATTGGGGGTTAAATGTGGTTGTGATCACAAAAGGTATAAAGCAGGTCACAATAGCAATGAAGGGAAGAAGGAATATGTTGGTAAGAGAGAAACCACTGATGGCTTAGACTATTAGTTAAGCAAACAAGATTGAAGATGATGAACAGGAGGAATTTTTGAAGGCAAATCCATGAGTGGTCTCAGTATTGGAAGCAGATGTGGAGGGAGTATCAAAAAAAGAGGAAATTTTGGAAAATAGTAATCAACCAACTGTTGGTGACACAATGGAAGGCACACAGGTGAGACAATTGTTCGATCAAAATCTAGAAATTCCGACTCAACAAAAGTTGGAACAACAAGAAAAGGAGGTAATTAGTTTGGCTGAGACAAAATATAAACAACAATATGCAAGCTTAGATAGAGTAAAGGAAGATGAGCTTTAGGAAGTTAATTTGGGAGTTGATGCAAAACCTAAGATGGGAGTAAGCAAAGAATTAGAAGGCCAGTTCTTGGAGATTTGATTAGTTTGTTAAAGGAGTATGTTGATGTATTTGAGTGGGATTACTCACAAGTGAAAGGCATAGAACCAGATCTACATTAGCATCGCATTAATTTAAAGAAAGATGCAGTTCTAGTTGTGTAGCAAAGATATCGAATGAATCCTAATTTTGCAAAATAGGTTAAGGAGGAAATTGATAAGTTATTGGCACTTGGATTCATCAAACCAGTTAATCAAGTAACATGGTTATCTCCTATTATTGTTGTTACAAAGAAGAATAGGAAGTTGAGGATTTGCATGGATTATAGAAAATTCAATGCAATAACAAATATAGATATTTTCCCAATGCTATTTTGTGATATGATGTTGGATGCAGTAGCTGGACATGAAATGTATAGCTTTCTAGATGGATTATCTGGCTATAATCAGATTTGCATTGTTAAGGAGGATTAACACAAAATTGCATTTATCATAGAATTTGGTCATATGTGTTCACAGGCATGAGCTTTGGATTGAAGAATGGACCACCTTCATTTAATTATGTGGCACATAAAGTTTTTGAGCCTTACTTGTAGGATTTTATGCAGGTTTTGTTGACGACTTCTCAATATCTGGAAAGAAGATGCAACACCTGCTGCACTTGAAATCTTGTTTTCACAGATGCATAAAATTCAGAATGGTGTTGAATCCGTTCAAGAGTGTCATTGTAGTGAAGAGCGGTATCTTATTGGGCCATGTCATTTCACAAGAAGGAATGTCCATTGATGTCACGAAAATTGAAGCCATTTGGACAGTGAAAGCTCTGAAAAATGTAAAGGAAGTAATAAGGTATGTTGGAAAAATTAAGTGGCATGCTAGGTATTTGAGGTACTTGGCTAATATCTCATTACCTTTGACACATTTAACAAAGAAAGATGTTCCCTTTGTATGGGTTGAAGCTCAAGAGAAGGTGTTTTAGTTATTAAAAAAGATGGTTTCTGTCGCACCATTTTTGCAGCCTCCAGATTGGTCTTTACCCTTTCACATATTTGCATATGCATCAGATGTAGTAGTAGGAGTAGTGTTGATGTAGCAAAAAGAAAAAGGATGGTATAGACCAGTTTATTATGCAAGTAGAGTATTGTCTTTTGCAGAAAGGAATTATTCGGTGACTAAACGTGAGGCATTGGCAATGGTATATGCTCTTATTAAATTCTGGCATTATTTGTTGGGTAATAAAGTGGTTTTTCATGTAGACCACCAGGCTTTGGTATATCTGATCAAGAAGCCTCTATTAATAGGAAGATTGGCAAGATGGATGCTTTTACTATAGGAAGTTGATTTTATCATTGTTCATACTCCAGGTAAAGAGCACGCAATGGCTTATTATTTCAATAGATTAGAATCAAGGGAAGCACTAGTAGGAGTAAATGATGAGTTTCTAGATGTAGAGTTATTTAATGCTAAGATTGTTGACTCTGATTCTTAGTATGAACAATTGTTAGCATTCTTAACAAATGGAGTATTGCCTCAACACTTTACACCTGATCAGAGAAAGAATCTTGCTATGAAAATTAGGCCATATTTGGTAATATCAAGTGCATTGTACAAAAAAGGGTGGATTAGCTAATTAGAAGATGTGTACTAGAATTTTGAGCAACAGCTATTTTGCAGGAAGCACATTCAGGAGCTCGAGGAGGACATCTATGAGGGGATATTATAGGTAGAAAGATTTTGCAAGCAGGGTTATGGTGGCCTACGATATTAAAAGATGCTCATGAATTTTCCAAAAGGTGTGTCATTGTCAGAAAATAGGTCAACCAAGTAATTCAGATAGAATGTCTGATCATCTAGTGTTTCATTAGATCCATTTTAGAAATGGAGGATGGATTTTTTTGGGCCTATCAATCCTATTACTCAGCATGGGAATAGGTATATTTTAGTAGCAAAGGAAATTGCACAAAGTGGTCGAAAGCAATAGCACTTAAGGACAACAAAGGCAGCTAGTGTAAAAAAGTTCCTCTACCACAACTCTATGACTAGATTTACATGTCCAATAGAATTGGTTAGTGATAGAGGAGCTCATTTTCTTAATGAAGTCATTTCAGAGCTAATAAGAACACATTTGATTATGTACAAAAACTTGACAGCCTATCATCCACATGCAAATGGTCAAGCAAAAGCACCAATAAAACTTTTCTATGCATTCTTAAAAAGTTAGTACATGACAATCAGAAGAATTGGGACTTGTTGCTAGATTCAACATTGTGGTCATTCAAAACAGCTTTTAAGGTAACTACTGGAATGACACCATTTAGAATGGTATATGGTTTTGAAGTGGTGGTTCCAATGGAGTTTGTGGTCCCAAGTTTGCGAGTAACAATAGAAAAGATGTCTCTAGAGTTAGCGGTCAAGCATAAGAGTAAGTATCTTCTACAATTGGAGGAAGACCTTTTAGTTAGTGCACATATAACTAAGGTGATTCAAAGAAAGAGACAAGCTTGGGTTAACATGAATGTCAAATTTAAGTTATTTCAAGTTGGAGATTGGGTGATGGTGTATAAATCTAAATTAGGGCCACATCCAGGAAAGCTTACCTTAAGGTATAAAGACCCATATCAAATTGTGCAGGATCTAGGCCAAGGGACTTTTCTGGTAGTAGATGTGTTTGGCACAAGAATGGAAAAACCAATTAATGGATTTCGTCTGAAGAAATTTCAAGGGAAACCTGCACACATGGATTGGTTGTCATCTAATTTGGTGCATGTGATGCTTAACTTAAATAATCAACTTAGTAATGTTTGTGATCACCACAATAAGAAGACTTTTTTTTTTGCATTTTGGTCGGTGGCAACATGTTTTTTGGATAATTGTTGGTTCAAGATTACATTCAGTACTCTCTTAAGAATACATTGGTCTTCATATGATAATTTGAGGTTTAATGTGTTTTCTGTCGGAGTCTACTCACTTGGAATATGCTCGCTAGAAGTTTACTCACTCTCAATATGTGTCATCAGAGTTTACTCGCTTGGAAGGTGCTCAATCGGATTGTGTGCATTCGAAAATTTCAAAGAAAAAGGAAAGATGCACAAATATTTTATATGACCACATCCGGTTGTGGGAAATATTCAAATTATTATGTAGAATTTTTGTTCGACTTTATGTATCATGGAAGTGTAGCATTAAGTGTGTGAGCATTTGTGTTGTAGAATTGCTTGTTCGGATCAGTGCAATGGAGGTTGATTGTTGCATTTGAAGCATGCCCCTACATGCCCAAAAGCAAGATGTTTATTCTAGCTTCTGTATTCCAAACCATCAACACTATAGAGATGAGGGGCAGAGCATGGAGAAAAGAGGCTATTGCAAGTAAGGAGGAGTCTTCAATAGAGGATAGTGATAGTCTGTTGCAGGAAGAAGATGATGAAACTCAAACACATACATCAATTAGCAAAATAACCCAATCACTTATGGATCGGTTTACGGATTTCAAGGTTGAGATTGATGTAAGTGCTCCACTTAATATTATCTCGATGCAACGTATATCTTTGCTTGATTTTGCATCATTACCATGGGAAAGTTGACGACTTAATTATTATGCTAAGAACCAAATGGAGATTATTAGGAAAACCAAATGTCAATTGTCGCAACAGGTAAAGTTCTCACCTGAGCTAGTTGAAGAAGTGTTTAAATTACCTATTTTCAAAAAACTTGTTCTGCCAAAATGTTTAGAAGAGGCCTTAAGGAAAGAACTAGGTCCTCATGAAGGAGGCCGTCGGTCCTATACATTGAAAAACGCATCATATGCTCACAGGGAACAGCTCAACTGGTATCTTGAGAGATTATGTTTAATAGTTAAATATGATTATATGTCTAAGGACAACTATGCACCCTTGTGCTGGGCCGAGAAGAGAGGAAACGTGAGTTGGGCTCATTGGATTTTTGATAAAATGTATGGTGAGATTTTCTCTTCAGATAAGAGGAAGACCCAAGTGAACAATAGGTTAGCTGCATATCTAGTAGTGTTGTTTTAATTTTTACAAAAAAGTAGAAAGGAATGAAGTCATGTGGCCTAACGCATAAGAACAAGAGCGTGTTTCCCCAATTATTAAGCAAAAGGACTAGGATTGTGTCATTGTGGAGGAGCAACAAGATGATAGATACATTACTTTGTTGAAGGCGGGATTAGAGGATGTTGAGCAGCACAAGATTGTCAGGAAAAGTTTTAAATTATCAAAAAAGCATAAATTGGAACCATTGTTAAAGACAATAGTAGATAAGGTATCTGTGCAATAGTCGACACAGTCAAAAGCAGAGGTCAGTGTAGAGGTGCATGAAGTACAATATAAACTGGATAAAGTATATAAGTTTATAATGAGACAAGATGGGTTATTGAAGGAGCAAAAAATACTTACTGATATACTTAATCCTGATGCATATCAGGGGCAGAAATCTGAGGTGCAAAGTTTACAAGATGAGACGAAGAGGAAGATATAAAAGCATGAAGAAGTTTTGATCTAGTTCTAGAAGCAGCAGACATCAAAAGTACTGAAAGTTAAGAAGTCATTGCAAGAATTTACTGAATGGACAAGAAAGATGTAGCAACTCCTAGACACAGAGATATAGAATTTAGTTGTAGTAAATACAACTTTGCAGGTGGAAAACGAGGTATTGAAGTCTAGAATTAAACCATTCAATGTTCTTGCGAGATAGATGTTACAAAATGAGGAGGTTGAGATGGATGCAATCTTGACGATTGAGATGGATATGGTTACTCTGAAGTAAGAAATGTATAAGTGTATGCAAGGTTTATGGAATGGAATTAAAGAAAGGATGTAGGCACTTATTAGGTATCCACATGAGCAGATACATGATAGATTTGCATCAATTCATGAGAGTTAGTTGATACACGTTATTGAGCAACATAAAAGTGACAAGGAAGCCTTGCTAAAGCAAATTGCAGATCTTAAGGAGCAGCTAGTTCATCAGACTTTGGATAAGGAGTTGAAAGATCCGGTTCAACAAATAGTACAACATTAGAAAGAAATTGTTTCTGAAAGGATTTTGGAGCAAGAGGAAATGCAGGTGGGAGTAGGAGAACTTCAGAAAGAAACTACAGTTGCAGGTGAAGTTCAGGAAGAAAATCTTCATAGGGAACTTAGTGTCATAAATTTTTATCAAGGGATTGTAAATTCGGCCTTGATTTTTGGAAAATATCCCCACCAGGTAGTGCTAGGTGTTGAGGGGTGAGAAATTGGAAGATAAGTAGTCAGTCAAAATTCAGCTAAATTGGATGTTGTTGTCTCAGAGTTTTGTTGAATCCGTATTTTGCTTCATCAGAATTTTAAAAGAAGCAATTACAAATTACTTAGGGTGGATGTCGTGTGAGTATGGTAGTTGTATTTTATTTGCACAAGTATGTAATGGGAAGAAGAAGTGTCTTTAAAGAGAGATTCAAAACAAACAGAAGAAGAGCGAGTCTCTATACTTATTTTGGTGTAGGCTGATTGTGATTCAAGCCTGACAATTTACAATGGCATGAGCAGTATTTCTCATTTTCCATCGTTGAAATCTCTATAAATGAAGATGTTAATGAAATATTTTCATCATATTTGTTTTTCACAAATGTGCAAATGATCTCTATTCAAGAGGGGCTGTTCTATTTTGCATCGTTGAAAGCAGATAGTGGTGACTCTGAATTTCTGTATGCAATTAATCTTTCTGTGTGAAAAGCCAAACAGTACTAGGATTTGTTCTTGTCAATGAATTTGACTTGAGTTAGTAGGTATGTGTTGTTGGACCCCAATGGCCCACTCTTCATATGGATGCACATACCTATGTGAAGAGATGCAACACATGACAACATGCACAATATCCGATAAAAAAAGATGAGATGCCTTTGAGGCCAATGGTGGGAGGTCGTGGATTCTCAAAGTGGGGTATAGACTTTCTAGGTCCTACTAACCCCCCAACTAGAAACTCCCATGTAGACTACATTATTTATCGCCATAGATTACCTTACAAAGTGGGTAGAAGTAAAAGCGATGACAAAGAATGATTCTCAAATGATGGCTAAGTTCTTATTTGAGAACATGTTCACCAGATACAAGTTAACAATAGAGTTAGTAAATGATAGAGGTACACACTTCTTGAATGAAGTTATTGAAAACCTTCTCTAAGAGTTCCTATGATATGTAAGAAATCCTCCCCTTATCATCCACAAGCTAATGGAAAAGCTGATAGCATAAATAAGATCCTATGTAAGATGTTCAGAAAACTGGTAAATAATGAACTCTCTGATTGGGATAAACAACTTCATCATGTTGTTTGGGCTTATCGAGTTGCCTACAAAACAATACTCAATGCCACCCCATTTTAGATGGTCTTCTAGCAGAATGTTGTGTTACTATTAAACTTTTTTATCCCAACTTTAAAAGTAGCAGGAGAGGATGAGTGGCATGGACACGAGTTGTCCTCTAGGATATTTGATCTAGAATGCTTAGGTTAGACTAGGCTATGAGTGGCAGAAGGCATGTAAGTTACAAAGAAAAGACAAAAGGCATACTCTAGTGCAGTTAGACTCTCATACTACCAAGATCTATAATTGAACATCAATTTCATGGAAGACTATCTCATAGGATTAGGAGCTGTTTCCGTTCTTCTAAGACTAACCTTAGTGAAGAAGATGTATGTGCCCAAAGCTCTATGATGTAGAGGGACTCAATCATGGGAGAACATGCTTGAAGGAAAATAGATCTCTCTTCTTTTTCAAAGACTAATGCAGCCACAATAGTTCAACCACAGAGGCAAGTGAAACCCTACAAGACAACTACTATATCAAATAGACAAACAAAATTCAAGAAGAAAGTAGTTCTGGGCATGAAGCAGATCTGGTTACAAAAGGGAGAGAATTCAATCACACCATTGCAATCAAACTCATTAGGAAAGAAGTAGCACGGAAAGCTAAGGCAATAAGTAGTAGAACAACGATGATCCCTATCTCAAAGAGTACTCCAAATTTGGGTACCAAAGCGATCGATGAAGGCTGACCACAATAATGTACAAATTTGGGTGCCCAAGAAATTAGATGTAGCTCAACAAGGGTAGTTACACATGTAGGTACACAAGGAAATGTTACTTAAAGTTGATACTTACTACTTTCTTCTTATTTTTTGACATTGTTCCAAACAAAAAAAAAAGAGAGAAAAAAAAGAAAAAGCTGAAAAAAAAGAAACAAACGGAAGGGGTCGACAATGAAAGAAAAGCCAATGGTCAATCATCGTGACGGGAGTACAACACAAAGAGATGAACATTCACCAACCTTCCACCATGGTAACAATCTCCTACTTTGGAAACACTATAACAATGATAGATTAGGAGACCTTGTCGTTAGCATACTCTTGAGCACTTAACTGAAGACCCAATTTTTTGCACCATATTTCTTACAATGCATTCCCAAAGTAAGCATGCATAGGGCCACATTACAAGGCCATGCACAAGGCACATATTTTCTTCAGCCCATGCACTAACACACTTACCCATCACTCATTATGGGTTAAGATTACTTGGTATGATAGCTTTGAAAACCATGTTTGAAAGATCTAGAGGACATCAAGGTTACAACATCAGTACCTATGAAGCCATTCATAGCCGACAGCTACTCAAATTCAACATTTGACAACTTTTCTGAGCAATTAGCAATTTTTGGAAGCTCACAACTACGATCATGATGGAATCCAAGGAAGAAGTAAATATAAACGAACTAAAACTTGCAAATGGTAGTAGTGACAAAATGAAGAACAGGAGAACCGACCCTTCTACATTTGGAAGACAAACTAATCTTCTTGATACATGATGGACACTACCTCTCAAAGTACCACATGATGAATAATCACTCCAACAAGGGTCTATCAGGGATGATAGACTCAAGAGGGGGGAGTGTCAACACTCAAGGTCAAGCACAAGGTGCAGAACCTCTATAAAAAATAGTGATTTTGATCACTAAAAAGCATTGTAAATATCATTTCACATTTTTGCAACTCCATTTTGTTCATGCCAAGAGTCCTCAAGATTAAGGAGTATTAGAATTACCTACATGGTAATTTTCATACTTTTCAAAATTCGTTTGAGCCCTCAAATAAGCCTTGGAACCTAATTTTTAACTAGCCTAGACAGTAGGTCTGGACAGGGCCAAAACTAGTGAAAAAGCTAAAAAAATAGGTAGAGAGCTCATTTTTTATGTCAGTTAGTTGAGGTTGGTTTGGTAGAGATTGAAGCTTTTGTAAGAGAGTTCTTTTGTACTTGAGAGCTTCCATTGGTCCTATCTTTGTTATCTTGCCTTGTGTGTGTGTGTGTGTGTGCATGCATGTATGTGCTTGTCACTCACATTTTCTCACCACAATTGCTCATGATCTTCATATCCTCCTCACATCTTTGTGGATTGACAAGTAAAGGAGGTGGTGCTCACACTTGGGCTATATCATTCTTCTTTGCCTTAGCTCGTGTGTACTCCTTCCATTTTGTGTGAGAGTGTGTGAGAGCTCTCTTCCTTATCTTTTTTCTCTTGAAAAAAGTGATCCTAGACTTTGGGGATGATTTAAATTTGATTCTCAAACTAATAAATTCATGTAATTGGCCTCCTCAATCTATGATATTCCTCTCTTAATTTTAGCTTTTACTAGTGATCAAGATAAGTTCACCGTTTTACACTTGGAATTTTTATAAACATTTTTGCTCATGACCATATTCAAGTGAGATAAATTATGAGGATAGTCCATGAGTTAAGGCAAAGCTCTTAGGCTTTCTTATTGCACCAACAACAATTGGATGTAAAAAGTGCTTTTTTTTAATGGATACATTGCAGATGAATTATACATGGAGCAACTAGAGGGATTCAAAGATCATAATGGACCAAATTATATGTGTAAGCTCAAAAGATTAGTATGGATTGAAGCATGCCCAAAGGGCTTGGAATCGTAGACTTGTGAAGTTCCAGAATGAGCTTGGATATCAAGATTCAAAGGACGATAGTAGTTTCCTAATGAAAGAAAGTGAAGTGATTTAGGAAAGTTATCTTATTTCCTACGCATGGTAATCATTTACACTCAACATGGAATGTATGTTACTAAAGAGAGATATTTGAAAAATCTTCTGTTGAAGTTCAACATGGAAACTTGCATATCTTCAACAACCCCATTGAAGGAAAATCATAAGTTAAGTAGGTAGGGAGGTGAAGAGCTCAAAAACATGAAGATGTATCAAATTTTGGTAGGTAGTTTGATATATGATGCCTTGACAAGACAAAATCTTTCATATGCAGTGGGTGTTTTATCACAATTCATTCATTGCCCTAAGAAATCTCATTGGATTGAAGCTCAAAGAGTGTTAAGATAAATCCAATGAACTTCTAATGAAGGCTTGTACTATGATTTTAGTTCTAACACGCGACGTAATCATGGTGTTCTAAGAAGCAACAGAGAGTTGCTTTATCATCTATAGAAGCTCAGTATAAATTTATGGTACAGGCAACAAAGGAATTTATATGGATGAAGACTTAGATGAAGATTCTTGTAGTTGAGCAGGGTAATTGTATCATACATGGTGATAACATGAGTTCATTTTATTTGGTAGCTAACCCTATATTTCATTTTAGGACTAAACACATTGAGATTCAATATCACTTCATGAGGGAAAAAGTAATTGATAAGGAGATTAAATTCATGTACACTCCAACAAAAGAACAGGTAGTAGATATGCTAACTAAGAGTCTAGATGGACCTAAGTTGCAAAGGTTCAAAAAGATATGAAGAATAAAGAAGACGGACATAATCCAATTATGAATTCATGGCTAATATAAGAGACAATAAGTGATATTTGAATAAGTAAAAAGAAAAGATCACTATTAATTCGAAAATAGGTGTGTTCAAAGAAGTAGGTAGTTTTAGAGTTCAATCTAATTCTCATTTCTCTCAGGATGATCATGTGGATCAAGAATCCTTGTGCATAGACCTATTTCAATAGTAAAAAAAGTTATGGTTAACGTTTTTTGTCCTAATTCTTCACATATGTGTGTATGATTCATAGGAACATTCACATGTTGATTTTGTGAAGTGAAGTTGCAGAAATGGTGCAACTCATTGATCACTATTTTTCTTTGATCTGAGTGACATGTGTAATGTTTTTCATGGTCAAACATTAAGAATTTAAGTGGAGAATTCGGGAAGCTATGGCTGAAAGCATTTTGCAAAATGCTTTAGATCCTAAGGGAAATGTGCATTAGATGTTACCTATGTGAAAGTCATTATTTCTAGACATCTATTTTACACAGCGCTTTGATCTCAATGATCACACACAAAATTGACAAGGATAATTACGTGTCCATTGAATCATAAGATTGAACAAGCATCATATGAAGCTCTTTATGTGCTTTGAAGTATTAAAAATCATGAATTATGAAGGTAATGAAGTCGAATCTTGAAGTAGACTTCTTGAAGAAAGATAGAAGTCCAAAATTTAAGAAGGAGATAGATTTCACTTTCAAACTTGGATATTTTTTAAGTGTTTCTACAAAGTTTGGTCCATACGTGATATAGAAGTGTTCTTGAATCAAGGTAGGCTTGGTATTCTAGATTATGAAATTCTCCATCACTTTAGTACCCGAATGGAGCAGTCCATTGGTATGATTTTTGAAATCAAAGACCTCTCTAAAAGATATGAACTTAGCAAAACAATGAAGCCTAGCCTAAGAAGCATAGGATTATGCACTAATTGGAGATAATCTACACAAAGGTTGTAGATATGATTACTAATGAATGTGTACACAAGAGTGACTATTTCAAAATCTTAGAAACTACACAAAATAGTTTTCTAGGTAGACATCTCACCACCAATGCTTTCAATCATAAATTTTAGTAGTTGATAAATTCCATTCAATCCATTCCCTAACCCTACACCACTAATCTCACTATTTTTTACCACATTCACACCTCCACCACATGCACGGATATCCCTATTCATTGTACCCACCACACAATCACTAGTCATGGAACCCATGAACATCTGACCACCCACCAAAATTCCCTTACACCCTCTCTTCCACTACCTTCCCTACCTTATTTAATATTCCCCCACAACTACCCCCACACACAAGCACGATCACTTCCATATCCCATGTTTCCCTTCCCCCGACAAGTAATATTCCGCACACTATATTTGTGCATAGCAATCCTATCTTTTCTAGACTGGGCATCAAGTAGAATCTTTCTCAAATGTTACTATGTATGAGTCAATTTTGAAAATAATATGGGACATTGTGATATCCAAAATAGAGCTCTCACGAATAAGCAATGTGCACCAAGCTCAATTGAATTCATTAATGGTAGAAAATGCGTAAAAAAACATTTGATACAAAATTAAAGGGAGTGGATATTATTTTGGAGACTCAATAAGAAGACCAAAGCTGAGAAACAATTCAAAATATTGAAGGTCATTTACAAACTCAAATGGAGAGGAAAGCATAATTCAGCTAAATATGGTCTTATTGCATAGTCACATTTGTTAAGAGTTAAACTTTAAAGTAAAAATTTGTGGGCAAAATAATTTTCACAAGTGGAAAAATGTATGAATGCCGCAAGTCATGAGATTTCACCAAAAGTAATCACTCAATCACTCCCCAAACCATTCCAATAAGGTCCTCTAAGCTAGGATGAGCAATTTTAGGAAAAGAGGTTCCTAGATTATAGGAGCCTACTTTCTTTGTATATAATAGGCTTTGATCATGATTTTTTGTGTGATCCCATGTGCTTCTTTTGTGTATTGGAGTGTCCTTCCAAAAAGAGATTCCTAGATTATAGGAGCGTACTTTCTTTGTATATAAAACTCTTTGATCATGACTTTTTGTGTGATCCCATCTGCTTCTTTTGTGTATTGTGAGAATTCCAAAAAGAAAGCCCTAGCTTAAACAAGTCCCCCTACTTACTTCCATTTCAAGTTTGGATTGGGATATCTAGCTATCTTTGTGAGTAGTGACTGGTTTCTTTTTCTTTGAGTTGTATCCATTGCTTCGTAGGAACCCATTTGCTATGATTTAACTTTTTTTTTATATCAAATAAAGTCTTCTAAATTTGGGTTAAATCTTGGGATCTATCTCTTCATATTTTCCGATTTATTGTTTTTGGAGTGAAAGTGTGTCTCTCCACAAGTGTGTGAGAGTGTGGGCCAAGTAGCCTATTTGCAATCATTGCCATTTTATGTGTGAGTATCCATTTTGGATGATACATGTTGTTGGAAAGCTCTTTTTTTCTTCTTCAAGAGGTCAAAAAATCTCTACAAATTTCTACACCAATCTTAAGAAATAACCAAAACATCAGAATAGTGTCTATGTGCATGCATCTTGGGAGGTCACATTACACTTTTAGTTGCACAAGGAGTTGCCAAATCTTCCAAAAATGGTATCCGGCATCTTGAAGTGCTTGGAAGGCATCTATTACAAAGAAAAGGAGCTTCTCAAAGGTTTCTTCACCAAAGGAAGGTCCACGGAGTATTTTCATCAAGGGGGAGCACTCAATACTCATCAAGTGAAACATACTTGGAGCCTATCAAAGGATATCAAATCTTGAACATTATATCCGTTTCCTTTTGCATGAATATCAATTAAAGGAGGTATTAAGAGAGCTCCAAAGCTTAGGAAATCAAGATATGGCTGATTTCACTCGAATCCCACAAATCCAAGAGAGCTCCAACCTCAAGTATAAAAGTGGATAAAAAAACCTATGAGATATGAGCCCGAGTATGAGATCATTTTAAGAGGGATTCTTTGTGATTAGTGAGCTCAATCCATAGATCCTTCATTACCATCACATTGTGCAATTGAACATTGCCAATGTCATTGTATTTTTTGTGAACCGATACATACACATTGATTACTTCTATAGATTCATTATAAGGTCTAGTTCATAACTAGAAAGTTTCATTATTATTGGCTATTCCAATTGTGAGATATCTTCATACCTTTTGTCTCTGGTCAGTACACTAAAGCACCTTGAAAATGTCAGACAAGTCTTGTAACTTGCTAGGCATCATTCTTAGTGTATAGTCCATCTTTTTATTGAAAAAACTCATGATTGGTAGCTATCTAAGTTAACTAGATACTCCCAAAAGGAATTCAGCCAATTGCTAGCATGTTCGGAGCACTGATCACTTTATTGAACATATGAAAAGACCAAAATAGCAAGTCAAAGCTATTGGTTGAACTTTCTACTTATTTTTTTTGAGCCATTGATTAGAGGATCATGTGTTCTAGAGCACATATGTGATTATTTGTGATCATTAGGAAGCTGAAAGGGTCTACTGCACTCTCCACAACGTGTTCTTGGTTGGTGTGAAGCAAGATTTTGCAGCACCACTTCATCTCTAGAATCTATCCAGCATCTCCTCCAACAAAGGCAAGGAAGATTCAACTAAAAAATGAGTTGAGAAATCCAAATAAGACCTCAGGGAATAGCATCAATGACTTCATTCTCAAAGTCAAGGAGCTTTGGGATGTTCTTGGATTTATCCACAACTACATAGATGATGATGATCTAGTGGCTTATACCACCAATGGTTTGCAGGATGATAAGAAGTGGAAAACATTCAACAATTTAGTTTATTTTAGGGACACACTTCCAAATTTTGCAAAATTATTTTGTCTTATGGTGACAAAAGAAATGAATGCAAATGGAACTTCATCAAAGGGAAAGGGTGTCCAAGTGTTTTATGTTGTCAACGAAAGGGGAAAAGGATGGAGAGGCAACCAAAGCAGGGATAGAGCAAGGTTTTGATGAAGACAAAGCAATCAAGGACATGACCAAGAAGGCTCTTCACATAGAGGAAGAGGAAGGATGAGAGGAAGAGGAGGATGAAACCAATAATGAAGAAGCCAAGATGGTGAAGGATGCTACATATGTGGAGGACATGGACATTATGCAAGGTATTTCTACCAAGGGAGCATCCGAAGGAGTTACAACCAAGGCTCAACATACAAAGTGCAAATTAATTATGCATCTACTAGCTCCGTGAGTCAAAATCTCTTTATGATGCAAATGTATGGAATCTTAAACAATGTAGATACATGGTATATCAATAGTGGTTGCAACAATCATATGAGTTGCAACCAACCTTTGTTCATTAATCTACATGCTCCAAGAGGTAAAGGGCATATGCAAATAGTGGATGATACAACCTATGACATCACACACATAGGTGATGCAGTTTGTGGACAAAGAGCAAGGAAGGTGTCTCAAAGATGTGCTTCATGTGCCTACAATCACCAAGAACTTGGTCTCCATGGGAAAAATGGTGGATAGAGCTTGGCAAGTGATAGTCAACGAAGGAGGATGCTTTATGGAGAACAACAATCAAGGCTACAAGTTGGTCACAAGAGGAAAGAAGCAAGAAAGATTGTTTACATTAGAAAACCTAAATCCTTCACATCATGTATACTTTACTTTTTTGGCAATAAATGGATTTTGGAATTAGACTTGTTGCACAAAATAACTGGCCATATCAACATTCAAAGGATAATAGAGATGTGACAAAAGAGGCTATAGAAGGTATAGCATGTTTTCAAGGTCAAGGACTGAAGAGCTTAAGTGAAGCTTGTCAGATGGGTAAGCAGTTAAGACTTCCCTTCAAGAAGACTTGCATGGTTTTGATATATTTCATAAAGCAAAAAATAGATTTCTTTCAATGCTTTGAAATATTCAAAGTTATGGTTGAGAAGGAGACAGGTAACTACATAAAGTAGCTAAGGACTGATAGAGGGGGAGAGTACTTCTCCAATGGATTTTTTGAGTTTCTTTGGTATTAAGACATGAATAGACAAGTAACATTTAGATACACACCCCAACAAAATCGGGTTGTAGAAAGGAAGCTATGTGTCGAAATTCATTTTCAAGAGCTCATTCGAACCTTCAAATTAGTCATAGAGAACTTAGTTTTTTATTATGCATGACACTAGGTATGACACCAGCCAAAAATAGTTCAGAAACTATAAAAGGAGCTAGAGGACTCATTTTAGGGAGAGATTCTAGGTTAGCTTGTATGAGAAACTAAGATTTTTTAATCTTGTTGATGAATAGAACTTCCATTGTTCCACTTTACTTCCTCTTTCTTGTGTCTATGTGTATGCATGCATGTGCGCCTTATGTGCTTCTCAAATTCATATTTATGCACATCACATGCTCAAGATCTTCATACCAACTTCAAATTTCCATGGATTGAAAATTACGAGCTGGATCTCCATCCACGTGGTGCTCACCATTTTTCTACAAGAGACACATATAAGGCACAAAATTGAGCTCTAAAAGCTTTAATGAAACATAGAAAAATTTTATTCTGAGCTAATCATGAAAATATCTTTATATCAAATATGGAATTATACTAGGAATGACAGAGACAGAGAGGGAGGCATTAGAGAGAAATTTCACGAGGTTAAATATTATAGAAAATCTCAACATGTAACGCATTGGATAGCCATGGATGGGCTGACGGCAAGGAGCTCCTTCATGGACTAACAAAAATATTGACAATCCACCTTAGAAGAAAAGTAATGAACTCATGAATGAAAATTGAAATAGCCTTATCTCCACCTTAGCTCAGAGGGAAGAAGTATTAGGGCTTCTTCATGCCTTACCACAAACTTTGGAAATCCCTCTAGGAAGAAATGCCCCAAGAATGATAAAAGTAAAGTTTTACATATGAATCTCTAATGCTATAGCTTGTTGCTGCCTCATCGGAATGCATATGATCGTAAGTGAAGTCCAACATAATCTTTAGCTCTCGTTTCCATTTTCACCAGTCTCTTAACCAACCCTTGCTTGGTATGTTTGAAGGAGGAAGTTTAAAGAGGTTCTCCCCGATGTGTGTATGTGTGTGTGTGTGTATGTGTGTGTGTGTGAGAGAGAGAGAGAGAAAGAGAGAGAGAGAGAGAGAGAGAGAGAGAGAGAGAGATGATGTCGATTTTCAATAATATGTCACCATGGACGGCCTAGAAGATAGAAATATATCTTATGCTCATGGTGACTCCCAAAAATCAAAGTAGTTAAATACGTGGTTCCTCTGTGTCTTTTCTTTACATCTTTTGGGAAAACAATGGAGAGGGTATTACGGTATTCTTGCCTGAAATCATATTTCTCAATACAAAATAGAAAACTTGTTGCAAAATGCGCCCAAATCACACAGTTATCCTCTCCTATCCTCTCTCTTTGCTCTTGATCGGACGATCAACTGGACTATCCTACTTGAAGGATGGCAAAGGATAGCCAGAATTTCTCACATTTAATCTTCGCCCTTTTTCCTATTATTATTTTCTTTGAGATTTCCTCTCTCTCTCTCTCTCTCTCTCTCTCTCTCTCATACAAATACGGACGAATTGACCGTCTTCTTCTCAGATCATTGATACATATTTTATCTTCTGTGATGTTGATTCACATGTAAAAGTGTGCCGTTGAAATTCTCATTACAGACCTGACATGAACTGATTATTTGATTTATTGCAGAAAGATGCATGTATGCATATGTTCCGACTTTTATCAGTACAAAAGACTCAAGAAGGTCAATGAAGAGCTGGTCGTGGACTAATATATTCATTCAATGCTATCGCTCTTCATTGTATTCTGTTCCGTTGCTCTTTTCGTATGCACATTAGGCAGAGGAAATGAGGCGCTCTGTAAACATGTAGAGAGACACAACAGACGAAATAATTATTTCATCATAAAAATAACAAAAGCAATTTATGTAAGATATTTCATAATGTGTCATGGATGGAGAGAGAGAGAGAGAGAGAGAGAGAGAGAGAGAGAGAGAGGTAAGTCGCACATGCACACAAAGTGGATACAAAGTGTGTGTTTTGTTTTGTGCTTAGACTCAAAGAGATGGAATAAAATTAGAAATGATTTTTTGATCATTTATATCAACTAAAATCATTATCTACAATACTAATCATCTGTGATAGAGAGAGGGAAAGAGTGGAAAGAAAAGGATTACACATACATAGAAAACTGATAGAAAGAATGTGCATATCCTCCCATTCCCTAGCAATCTTTTAGATATGCATATCATGAGCCCTGCACATGAAGGCAACTATAATGAAAGTGATAGACTGCAACATTCTTGTCCTCGGCGAAGCTGATAGATTACTTGAAGCTGAAGCTGAGAGGGATAGTTCCAGCGTCAGTGATGGTTGCAGCTGGAAGGACAATGCACTACTGAGTAAGAAAGACAACAATGGCAACCTTAGTCAATGTGATAAAGACAAGTCAAAACGATCAAACAGAGACGTTGTAGGTTCTTTTCCTGGTTGAGGCATGAGAGTGCTAAACATCCTTGCAAGCGGATAGTACAAACTGTTTGTATCAAAGGAGACATGTGGGTCATGGAGTAGGAGCATGCTTCTCTGCTTTTGAATAGTCCGCCTTCGATTTGATGATGATGATGATGATGGGTTCGTTCGAGAGGACTCACTATAGTTTGACCTGCGCTTTTTCAAGCTCTGCACTGGGAGGATTCTAATGCAGCTATGGCGTTGGTGCCGTTGCTTTGAAGCATCCAAATATGGACCCACATGTCTCTTTTAGCTCAAAGAGAACCACCAAGCAGACCATGAAAGCTGGTTCTTGATAGGATCCTCTCTGTTTGTCCCCAGTGAGCATATAACCATGTAAGAAGCTCTCTCTCTCTCTCTCTCTCTCTCTCTCTCTCTGTGCTGTACTTATCAGTCATGCTGAACCATCGTTTCCATTCTCCTCCCCTTATTTGTATATTTCCATAATGCCCGGCTTTAGAATCTCTGAGTGAACCATCAGTATGCGCCTTGCTTTCTCTCTTTGACTGTAATTAATAATCATCAAGTGCAGAATTCAGTGCCAAAAAGCCGATGGAGAGATCAACGACAACACTTTCTGCTCAAATAAAGCAGATTTATCCAATTCCCCATTGTTTCACATGAAGTAATCGGACCTCCACCTTTTAAGACAGACCTGATAGCTGCTGGCGATGGAAGCTCAGGCGCTGTAAGCTGGTCAAGGAATCAAACCTCGGAGCACGCGGAGTGCATCCCTTCCGATGATAATTGCTCACAATCCTGCAAGTCTTGTGCAGAAGGCGCTAATCTTGTGTTCGACAGAGAATCTCACGGCACAGGAGCAACTAGACGTGGATATTAAGTACTTTACGGATACATTATAAAAGAGCCCAAAGAAAGTTCTTATATGCTTTGCTTTTCCTGACGCGATCCCAAACTTCATTGTGTCCATCTCGCTTTTGACGACCAAATTGAGCTTTCTCCACAGAGTCCCAATAAAAGGCAAGTACAAGCTTGAAAAGATAGGAAGCGATCCCCCCTTTAGCACTCTGTTATCACATCGGAATTCGTATACATTGTTCACGATTCTATTTGCTCATTCTTTGAATCTAAAAAAGATCTATAAGTTGCATTTTATGTTCCTATATACACTCACACATACATACGTATATAAAATGACTACAAACACATTCACACATTGTTACGTACGTATGTACACACACACTTCATGTTTTCATGCATAGATACACACAGACATAGTCACTTATATACAAGTAATCACACATGCATATACATCCTTATGAGTAATGAAACCCCAATCTCATAGATGTTTCCTTGATTTAAAGCCACAACAATATGATCTGCCTCTCCAAACTTAAAATACACAAGCATAGGTAGCCACCATGAGAGATACATCCGTATTCATTTTGCACTTACAACCCATGTGTTGATGGTTGTGTGGTCCAATTCCAGGCTATGTCTTACAGGGTTCCAATGCACAATGTGATCGTTCGCATTTCCAGTCGTTACCACGAGACCAACCATGGTTCATATATATGTACACATAGAGATACAAACACACATATGTATATACATACATACATACATACATACATACATACATGTCCACAACATACTTGCATGCATACATACGTACATATATACATGCATGCATATATGCATGCATGCATACATACATACATACATACATACATACATACATACATACATACATACATACATACATACATACATACATGCATACGTACATATATGCATGAAAACCTTGTACATAAGTACTATGTACATACATATTCTTGTGTGTACACACATGCATATGTTGTTATCTACTTGATTGTCCGTTTCAAACCTACATGTACACATATAGAAACCCAATTACATCTTACTATACGTAAAAAGTCTTCATTACATATTCAAACAAGCATACTAAATATACACCCTTCGAATTATATATACATGTATACTCTCTCTTGTTATTCAATTTGCAATTATCATGCCACTTTTAAGTCGGAAAAAAACCAAAATGCTGATAAATTAAGGTGATGGTTAGTGTTATTAACTCCTTTAAACTTCTACATCAAGTGAATAGTGCTGGTTGATAATTTTCATCTAAATTAGTTATGTAATGTTTACTCATGTAGGTCTTTGAGATATCTGATTTCTTCTTTTCTTAAGTCTTAAATATCTTTATACGAGCAAAGATTATAAAGAGAACAAATGAGATATAGAAAGAAGTTTTACAAAACGCTTTTGTTCAAGGTCAACAGTCCACTCTCGTTTCACCTCAGCTCTATAGATTCATTGATTTGCGAGTGCCAAAAGTGTTGCTTCTAGACTAGAAGTCTTTCTAAAGAGAGAGATTCTTCTGATCGCAACACAAAATTTCGTATTCATTTTGCAAGCTTCCGTTCGGAACATTATTTTCTTATTAAAAACAACTTTTAATCATATGAAAAAGGTGCACAAGAGAATTGGATGGCGATAAAAAATGGTTTATGAGTCTTTCATCCCTTTCATGAGCGGATCCATCTACTTTGTAATTTATCTCCTTGAATGAAAAAAGCTTTCCTATGTCTAAATGGGTAAAGACTCTTATAGTTTCTTATTCTTCTACTAAAGTGATATAGAGACTTCTCAATGGACTGTTGGTGCAAATGCCAAGCCTTCACACTTGGCTAGGTATTGAAGAAACTATGTGCAAATCCTTGGAGAACCACATGAACCATTGCTTATCATTTTTACCATTAAAATTTTGTAAAAGAATTTTTGACTTGGAGGAATCTAGTAAAGCCATTAAACTCGTGGAGTAATAAGAGATAAAGCTACGAATTCATTTTGGTGAAATAACTCCTAACTTGGAGGAGAACTTTTAGGTAAAGCTAAGATTGAATTTGAATTCAAACTTGGAGGCAAAGCATCTATAAAAGGAGATTGAAATCGCGTGGCCAAAAGATCCCCATTACTGAGCACATTGTGGATCATTTGTTGAAGTTGAGAGGCTTACACTATAGCCTAATCATATCACCATCATTAAGCATCTTATTTATGCCAATGATCATGTACAACATTGTTTTATAATACAATATATCGTTGATCATGTTCATCTACTTCTCTGCCATTGTCACTCAGAACAGTGTACTTGTAATGTTCATATCTCAATGACCTCTCCACCATTTTCAATGAACTATAGCTTGTTGGAACAAGTTCAAAGTCTACTACAAGCTATCATCAAAGTTTGAAGAAATTTCATTCAGCCAATTGGGAGAAAATCTTCTCGAAGTGGTCATTGGTCATACTCTGCACATCTCCTAGAAAGTCAGGGGTAAGCTTCTACTTGCCAAAGACATTGCTCTGTGTACAGAGAATTAATTCAGAGGTGATATACTTATGTGTGTATGTTGATGATATCATCCTTACAAGTAGTGATGCAAATGGCATCAAACAGATCAAGCACCTAATGATGCAGGAGTTCAAAATCAGTGATCTAGGGCTATTAAAATATTTTCTTGGGCTTGAATTGGCCTACACAAATTCTCGAATTTCTATTACTCAAAGAAAGTATGTGTAGGACATGCTGAAGAAGTTCCACTTGGAGAATGCCAAAGTAGCTAGCATTCCTATGGAGGTAAATAAAAAATTAAGTGCTCATGAAGGTGATTTGCTCGAAGATATTGCCTTAACTACACTACATTAACAAGGGCTGATATTGCTTATGGAGTAAGTGTCTTAAGTCAATTTATGCACAAACCTAGAGCACGTCACTTGGAAGCTGCCAAGAGGATTTTGAAGTACCTCAAGGGTACTCAAAATCAAGGATTATACTTCCCATATACTTCAGATTTGGATATCAAATTATACTCAGATGCAGATTTGGCAGGTTGCAAAGATGACAGGAGGAGTACATCTAGTTATCTTTCTTTTGTAGGTGATAAACCCATTTCATGGTCTTCCAAGAAGCAACCTATTGTTGCTTTATCCTCAATAGAGGCTGAATATAGGGGATTATCCAATGCTACTCAAGAAGCCATATGGATTAGATTACTACATTCAGATTTGGGACTACATTCTAACTCACCAATGCTTTTTCGTGACAATACTAGTTCCTTACATCTTGCAGCAAATCCTATCTATCATGCTAGGACCAAGCATATAGAAGTTAACTATCATTATGTGAGAGAGAAGCTATTGAGCAATTGCATATGTATCAACTAATATGCAATGTGCAGAAATGTTGACGAAAGCACTTGATGGTGCTAAACTTTGCAGGTTTAAAGCTATGATTGGATTGCAGGACATTCAAGAAGAATCATGAAGAACCCCAAGCCAAGCTGTTTCGCTTGAGAGGGAGCTGTTGGTGCAAATGCCAAGCCTTTGCACTTGGCGAGGCATTGAAGAAACTATGTGCAAATTGTTGGAGAACCACATGAACCATTGCTTATCAACTTTACCGTTAAGCTTTTGTAAAAGTCTTTTTGACTTGGAGGAATTTAGTCAAGCCATTAAACTCGTGGATTTAGGAGAGATAAAGCTACTAATTCATTTTGGTGAAATAACTCCTAACTTGGAGGAGAACTTTTAGGTGAAGCCAAGTTTGAATTTTAATTCAAACTTGGAGGCAAAGCATCTATAAAAGGAGATTGAAATCTCATGGCCAAAAGAGCCCCATTACTGAGCATACTGTAGAGCATTTGTTGAAGTTGAGAGGCTTATACTATAGCCTACTCATATCACCATCATTGAGCATCTTATTCATGCCAATGATCATGTACAACATTGTTTTATAATACAATATATCATTGATCATGTTCATCTACTTCTCTGCCATTGTCACTCAGAACAATGTACTTGTAATGTTCATATCTCAGTGATCTCTCCACCATTTTCAATTATCTATAGCTTGTTGGAACAAGCCAAATTCTACTACAAGCTATCAAAGTGTGAAGAAATTTCATTTAGGCAACTGAGAGAAAAGCATCTCGAAGTGATCACTGGTCATACTCTGCACATCTCCTTAAAAGTCGAGGGTTAGCTTCTACTTGCTAAAGACATTTCTCTGTGTATAGCCAATCATTTTAAGTGATTCCACTTGGAAACATTAGCTCTCTAAGCTACTTAGATACACTTAGAAGGATTTTTTCTAATTGCTACTATACTATGAGTAATGAGCAAAGCATCTAGTAGGTATCAAGGCCAAATTAGTAAGTTTTTGGTATCTACCTAGTTGCAAACTTATTTGTTTTGATCAAATGGTTTGAAGCATCATCTTCAAAGTACATAGGCACTTATTTAGTGTCATTGGAAAGCTAAAAGGGCCTACAACACAACTCTAAAGTGAAAGAGGGTAGGTACAAAGCACAGATTAGCAATGCCAACTCATTTCTTGAGGTGTCCATCCATCTTTCCCAACATGGACAAGTTAGGAGAATCACAAAATTTTAGAATCTTTCCTTCTAGATTTTCCACATGGTCTCACTTGTGATCATGTTCAAGAGGACTATCGAGCAACTAATTGCATCCCCAAGAAGATCTTACTCCCAATTGATGGATTGATCTAGCCTAGGGATATTATGAATAAATTTCCATAGTTTAGCACTCTAGGGACAAAAAAAGAAAAGATGAACACCTTTTTTGCATCTGAAGACATTGCTAGTGGAAACTATATATATTTTTTGGCTTTATCGTTTGTCCAAATTCCACGATGGAAAATTTTCCATAGAAGGACCACTTTCTTCATTTCCATCAATGTGTACCATAGTCATTTGAGTTTAATTTCTTACCATATCCACAACCAAGAAGTAAAAAACTTCTTATTTTACTTGGGAAGAGCACTATCAATCCTTGGAATGTCGTCTACTCTATTTCTATTGCTTCATCTAAAAATGTGGGGGTGATAATGATCAGCACCTTGCATCACTTGCACCTCTCCACAATCCAAGATTAGTTATGATTAAGCGATAAGGACAACTCCTCAAAATCCAGCCAAGGACTTATGCCAATTTTGTTGGGTGTGTGTAGAAGTGCAAGAGACACACAAGGAGCACAAATGCAACAAGACGCATGGGGAAGATGGATGGTTGGAATAGCTCTCTCTATTGATGATGAACAATACTAAATAAGAGTTGAATAATATCCCTAAGTAGTAGTATCACCACATATGATTGAATCATGTATTTGGTAATATGGGGAAAAATCTATCAAAGCTACTCAAGAAACGCATAAGTGTAATAAACCCCTCTAGAGTGACTGATGGGAACACTTACAAGGAGTGATAGATTGGCCCCCACTAGGCAATAAGCCTAAATCTTGGGAAAAATCTTCAAATTTTCCTATGGAAGAGCTTCAATGAATATGTCTGCCACAATATCTTGTATAGGCACATATACAAAATCAATAAGGGGCTCTCTCACATAGTGATAATATACCTCAATATGTTTGGTCCATGCATGAAACACTAGATTTCATGCAACAGCGAATGCATTATGACTATTAGTGAGAATTTGTGTAGCAACATCAATCTCTAGGCAAATATCCATCAATAAGCATCTCAACCATATACACTCCTCTATAACTGTGAAAACTGCCTTGTACTCAGCTTCACAACTATCAAATAACTAGCCTAGTCGTTTTCTGTAAAAGCATGCAAGCATGGCTAAATATCTATGCCATAAAAAAGGCCTAAATGGAAAGTGCCTTTGGGAAATGTAAACACATATTTCACCGCTTGTCAATTCTTAGTGCCAAAGCTATGCAGGAATGGACTCAACTAGAGTACAAGTACGTATTTAGGTTTCCTTACAATATTTTTAAGGTTAAATGTATTTTTGGACATACAAGTAAGTATGTTCAACTCCCAAGAAAGGATGCCTAAAAAAATATTGGAGATTGAGAAGTCATTATAGAACAAGCTGGCAACATCAAAGGTAGCCTCACTATGCAAGAATCAAGGGATGGATGGAGCTATGATGGAGAAAAATACTATTTCCCATTTTGCTCATTTTATGTTGCCATGCAAAAAGTAATGCATGTAGAGATACATTTAAAATGACTAGTTGAATTCTTCATGCTCATTGAATGGTGCATATATTCGATAATTAAAGTGATTCACTAGAGTCACAAAGGGATACAAAATGGTTTTTTAGCATAGAATGAACTCACCACCGAAATATTGTTAAAAAATGGACATAAATTGTCCATTATAGTATGGCATGAATGCCAATGGGATGCACAAGCATGTATTCATATATGAAATGGAGTTCCAAGAGTGAATTTCATGCATGCTTTAAAGATGGGTTTGATTTTTCTTGTGCATGCTAAGCATCCTCAAGAAAAGATGTATCAGTTCTTGCCATACACTATGTATGCAAGGATTGAATCACGTATGCATGGGCTAATAGGACATGAGAGAGAAATTAATTTTAGTAATTTTAAAGTTTAAGATAGCAAAATGACTTCTTCATATGAAGTCAAAAGCACAAAAGTTTAATGGCATGTTGATATGATGTGACTCAATAACCACTAAGGTTTATGCTTTTTATATGTTTCCTTAATCAAAAAACCAAAAAAAAAATTAACACAAATGGAAAAACCTTAAGCTTTGATTCCTACTTATGGAAGTGTCAAATTCCATAATAGCCATGGCATTCCTGATTAGCAAGGCAAAGAAATTTAGGTACAAGTCAAGAAATATTTATTTTCTTATTAGCCATAATTAAGTAATAAGGAATTGTATTGAAAGGCATCCAAAAGAAAAATCACAAGCCTAGATGAGTCTCTACACACATGGGGTAATCTTTCATCATGAACGGTATTAAGAAGTTCATAAAAACTTCAACATCTGATCATTGAGGACAATGATGATACTAAAAGGGGGAAAAGAGTATCCTAAAATGACATATTAGGGAAAACATAGTGAAACCATTTCACCTTTTGAAGCGTTCATTTTGTCTACAATAAGGTTCTTGCTTCATTTACAAGAGGTAAGATCCATTTGGAAATTTAAGAAAATTGCTTCAAGAGTGTAGAGCTGTAACTCATTCAAGCATATTTGGAGGAGAGGAATATTAAAGGGTTGAAAGAAACTCTAGTAGGTAACCATTTAGCAAAGCTTATGATTGATTATATCCTTTGAGACATATTCCTACTTATGTCAATAGATAATGTCTAGTATGAGAACACTAGCTCTATTATCAAATGACATAAAGAAAGATAAGTTTGATTGCATCTGATCAAAGAAATAGTCGAATGAAGGCTCAATCTTCAAAGTCTTTTCAAGTACAAATCAAGACTCAGTAAGAATGTAACTTACAAAGATTTTTATTATACTTGATAAGAGTAATGAATGAATTTTTCTTAGTAATAATCCCTTAGTAAAAGCTAAATTAGCTGTCTACACTAAGGTGAGAGTGCAGACTAGATGGGATGGAACATCTAGGTTTACAAAATCACCAAAGTGGATTCGGTGGTATGGAACACCGGATTTAAAGATAATGGAAGCTAGAACTCAAGGGTATTTACGACATCCTTAGTTGGCTTAGAGAAAAAGAAGACGTATCTGCAATTGGGTTCATAATTTGGAAATTGAAAAGAAAAATTATTAAAAGGTTGTAGTTTTCAAGGATGAAAACTCTTTAAAGGGGGCAAGAAAGGCATCATTGATATGATACTTCTAAGCAAAAGATGCATTCCTTAACTCTTTCATAAAGTTAAGGAGTACATTCATTATCATGTATCTAAGTGTGTTTGAGTTAAATCTCAAACAAAGTAAGATCCAGATATGCAAGAAGGGTTATCATGGAAGAATTCCAATTTGGCAAGTAAACTAAGGTAAGCTAGCCAAAGACTTGAAGCATATCTAGGGTACGTTACTTGAGAATGGATAAAGATGGATCAAAATTTTGGATTGGTAAGCATGAAAACTTGCTTAAGTCAAAGGGATGACATATAATTGTTGATCTCTAAACGATGAACAATTAAAGGTTTGGAGAACATTAACACTATGTTGAAGACTTAAGTAAGGATATTAACCCATGAAGGTATAAGTTAAATATCCCAAGAAAATCCTATGGATAAAGTGTTGGTGTATTTCATACAAGCCTAGTGCTTGATCACTTATTATTGTAAAGCATTGGTTATGTATACTCTCAATGAGAGAAGCCATAAAACAAACTCTTTTAATAGTTATTACTTGAAAAGTAACTACACCAAAAGTAAATGTCAGAGGAGGAAGTCGTGGCCTTGTTAGGCATGAATAATGAGAAAAGATTGATTAGCAAAAGATTCCCCAACTTGAAGGAACTTTTAGGTACAATCCCTCCAAATTTTGAATTCAAAAACTCTTATATATACACATATGTTGAGTCACGGAATAAGAGAAGATCATTTTAAGCATGCGACTTTGACAAAACGCCTAGGTATTTGTGAAGCACAAATTGTGATCCTGCTTTCCAAGCTTCATGGCCATTCATATCATGTATCATATGTGCAATAAAAATTGATTTTCAAGCTACATCTTGGAGTTCTCCTCATCTACTACTATAGGTCTATGTCCACATTTTTAGTCGATTTCAATTATTGATTTCTCTATGTATACTTAGTCTTTTGATGAGATTTAAATTTTTAAAGGTAATTTTGTTAAGTCTATTTGCATCATATCCAGTCTCATTTCATTGGCTCATTATTCTATGAGTTACATTCATTTGAAGTCACCTACACCCCTATATTTCTAAACTTATTTCTCTCACTATGGCTCATCAAAATTCATCAAATCTATTGCTTTAGACTCATTATATATCTAATTAGAGATCTGAAAAATATCTTTGGTCAATTTCTAGCAGGCTATGAGCTCTGAGTAAATTTCCAGAGTGCATCTCATATAAAAATAGCAAGTTTTGCTTCATCTATTTTGTGTCAAGTAGTATAACTTGATGAATCAATTTGAGATTGATGCTCCAAAGTGCTAGGGTGGTTTATATGCATCATTAGCAAGCTCATGATGTTTACTTATAATTCGTGGAGCTATCTTGGCGGGTGTAGAGCTGGTTTTTGCAGCACCAGGCATATCTTTGGAGTGTATCTACCATCTCTTATCATAGTGGTATCAGAGCATAGATAAATCAATATGGGAGATGGTTTTCCTTCCACCATTGACAAATTGGATAGAAAAAACTACTCAGCTTGGTCTCTAAGGATGGAGGCCTACCTTCAAGGGAGCAATCTATTTGGATACATATCTGAAGATGAAGTCATGCCAATAATGAGAAACAAAGGACAACCATCACATGAAGAGCACGAAAGGCTTACAACTTGGGGTTCAAAGGATGCACAAGCCAGGTCCAACATCTTAAACTCAACCTCTGATTTTCTTTTACCTCATGTGAAAGGATGCAAGATGTTAAGAGAAACTTGGAAAGCTCTTGCTTCTTTCTTCTCTTCAAATACCAGAGCAAGAAAGAATCATCTATGGATGGAGTTCACTACCTTGAAGAAAAGTCACCAAAATGAAGGAGATTTCTGATCACTTAGGAAGCGTTGGAGAGGTAATTGAAGAAGAGTAGATCACAAGACAAATCATCAATGGCATCAAAGCTAATGACAAGTGGGAATCATTCACAACTACCATGGAGCTATACATGGATATGCAAGTGTCTGACCTCAACACTTTGATGGGAAAAATCTTCACACATGAAGCAAAGATAAGAAAGAATGGTGAATCCTCAAGAGGTAATCAATCTTTTGCCTTATATGTTGATAAAGCTAAAGCTAAGGACAAGTCAAAGTCTAAGAAGAGTGAAGATGAAGGTAGCTCGTTCCAAGCCAACTTCACAAGTAGAGGAAGAGCTAGAGGAAGAGGTAGAGGAGGAAAGCAAGGCAGGGGGAGACCCCAAACATCTCAGCCTTGCGATATCTATGGTTACTGTAATCACACTAGTGAAGAATGATACAGGAACCCAAGGAATTCTAGAGGAAGAGGATTCAATAGAGGTGGCTATGGATCAAATAGAGGCAGATACAATGGAGGATACAACAACAACAACAACCATCAAAATGGATATAGAGGAAGGAAGGATTACAATGACTACACTGAAGATCAAAGTCAAGAAGACTCATTACTTCTCATGAACCTATCATTGAAGCAAGGTAAGGATGATGACCATGTTTTCTATATTGATTTAGGGTGCTCAAATCATGTATTAGGAAATGTAGCATTGCTCTCTAATCTAGAAGATCCCAAAAACAAAAATTAAGTGCAGACAGGTGATGACACAAGACATTCAATGGAAAATATAGGTAATGTCAAGAAATCAAATGGAAACTTTAATCTTCTAAGCAAGGTGTTGTATGTACATAAAATAACCAAAAAATTGATAAGTGTTGGACAAATTATGGAGAAAGGATTGCAGGTTAGATTTACAAGACATGGAGTATATGTGGAAGACCCCAAACAAGGTTTTAGGAGGACTGCCGAAGGAGAAAAGAAAGGAAGACTCTTCACCTTTGAAGTGGAGGACACCGAGAACATAGCATTGTTTAACTATGGATCTAAGACACTCTCTGAATTGGAGGTATGGCATAAAAAGGCTTTCTCATATTGGAGAGAGAACTTTGAAACAAATTTGCAGAGATCAAAGTGTACCTAGATTGCCCAACATCACAAAACAACATATGATAGATAAGTGTGGAGCTTGTCAATTTGGCAAAGCTCATAGACAACCCTTCAACAGGAAAGGCTATATCCATGAGGAGCTATTGGATCTTGTTCACATAGATGTGTGGGATCCAATCAAAGAAACTTCTATTTGAGGTTCAAAATATTATGTATCTTTTATTGATGATTGTAGTAGGTGGACTATGATGTACTTTATGAAGCATAAAGATGAAGTCTTCAATTGCTTCAAAAGGTATCTTAATCTTGTAGAGAATCAAACAGGTAAATGTCTCAAGAAACTCAGATCAGATGGTGGTGGAGAATACTTCTCAATTGAACTTGATGCTTTCCTACAAGAAAGAGGCATCAAAAGAGAGGTAACTACCAGATAGGCACTTGGACTCAATGGAGTAGCTGAAAGAAGGAAAAGAACTATAATTGAAGCAACTAGATCTATGCAAAATGAAAAGAGTCTACCTGTTTATTTTTGGGTAGAGACTATATCAACAGCCCCACACTTTTCTGTTTTTTTTGGGAACATTCTTAGAATTTTTTTTAGATTTTTTATCGCATTTTTCATCTTTTTCAAATGTCATTTTTCTTGATAAAATGGAGGAAAAAAGGAAGATCTCTATGGTTTTAAGTGGTATAAGTGGCCTAGAAATTTATGAAATCTTTTGATTTTTTTTTGAATTTTTTTGAATTTATTAGATTTTATTTTTATTTTTAATCTATTTTTGGTATTAGAAAAAAGCCCCCAATGGCTAATTTTATTTTTTTTCTATTTCAAAAAAACCTCTCTCCTCTCTCTCTAACACATACCCGGCCTTTTTTACTTAATTTTTTTATTTTTATTTTTATTTTTATTTTATATTTATTTTTTTATCATTTTATTTAAGGTTTGCCCACCCCCACCGATGTCTGCACGAAAAAGAGAAGAAGGAAACAATGAAGATATATATATATATATATATATATATATATATATATATATATATATATATATATATATATATATATATATATATATATATATATATATATATATATATATATATATATATATATAATTTTATATATATATATATATATATATATATATATATATATATATATATATATATATATATATATATATATATATATATATATATATATATATATAATTTTTATTTTTCTTGGTCCAATGCTTTTGGCTCTAGATTGTGCCTCGGATGGCCATGTTTTTCAAACTTGGGGTCATTCATGTCTCTTGGCACCTTTGGACTCATTTTTTGACTTTGTTTTTCAAAATTACCAACTTTTCTCTGACTTGTGTCCAAAACCCATATGTTTTGAGCACATTTATCACGTGTTTTTCATTGTGCACATGGTCATTATGGTCTATTCTCACCTTAGTTTACCATATGTTTCACATTTTCCCATATCCACCCTCTATAGCTTTACTGTTTTATCATTTTGGCCCTCTCCAAAGCACATAATCCTACTCCCTACCCCTCCCTTTATCCTTCTAACTAGCCACACCCTTACCCCTACTTCCCCTATTCCCCTCAGCCCTCCCTACCCTTTTCCTCCTACCCTCCATTCTCCATCATTTGCTCTTCAATGCAATATTTCCACTTTTGGTTCTTCTCTGGTGTTGTTCTTTACTGCTCCTAGTGGACTTAGTAGCTACTCAACTGTCCTTTTGAAGATTTTGCACCACAGGAATCACGGTGACATCTCTCCTTAGAGTTTTGGCTATAGCTCTCTAGGACGGAGAGCCCATCAGGTGGTGGGAAACTATTGAGCCCATAAAAGTAATATGGGTCAAAGTCATAGTGGTCTAAGTCAAGGTGGTCAAAGTCAACAAGGTCAAAGTCAACTAGGTCATATTCAAGATGGTCAAGGCCAAAGCGTTCAGAGTTCAATTGTCAAGGTGCACAGGTATGCACAAGTAATTGTTCACAAAGGTTATTATGGTTGCAGAAAGTTGGATGCAAGTTGCAGATTGTCATTCTCTAAGTTTTCTTTCAAATTTTTTTGGAAGTGTTTGTAAGGTTCAGGTGAACCCTCCCTTAGGTACACATTTGAAGAATTGAAAGGAAAAATGTGAAGCCATGTGAAGAGGAAGCGTACACAGAAGTGAAAGTATGGCCCCCCATTCAAAATTTTGCTAAAGTCATTACAGGAGAAAATATGGATTCGTTGGTACACACTTTTAGACAATCTTGGGACATAAAAGTGAGCACCAAGACATGCTATGCATTAGGAGCATACGTGAATGGAGACTCAACTCAAGGCATGCATTATTCTTGGTTACACCAAGCCAGGTGGGCATAGTCTACACTAGGAGAGAGAGAAGACCAAGAGACATAGAGTGAGTGTGCGACGCAGAGAAGAAAGAGCAAATTGTGCAAGAAGTGCGACCTAGGTGTGTGCAGAGGAGTGCTAAGCAATGCAATAAAAAATCACAAGGTCCCATGGAAGTTGTGTGCGTGTCGACACAAGGTGTCCATCCCTCCCCCTATTGGAAGCTTGAGTGCAAGGTGTGCACAAGTGCAAACTCTTGGAGAAGGTGGAGGTCTGTTGCAGAGGTCGGTGGCAAAAAGAAGCTTGGGCATTTTGTAACTTTATTAATTGTGCACTCTTTGGGATTTCACGCAGAGAGTATTTGGATTGTGCATTATTGTAGTTCTCTCTTTATAATCAATCTACAGAAGCTCTCGATGTCTGTATCTTTCTTCTTACCCTCCTTCCTTCTCCTACAAACACTCAAGTCGCTTTCTGCACAAGAATCCCACAACACATGGATAAAAATGCTTTGAAGCAATAAAATACCTCATTCTTTGCTTTTATAAGATACACCCATGTATGGGCAGTAGCATCATCAATGAAGGTAACAAAATATACATGTTTCCCAAAAGATGGAGTCTTAACGGGAACACATACATCACTATGAACAAGTTGCAATTTTCTTATAGTGTGTGCATGACTATGTTTTTTAAAAGAAGCATGATGCATTTTTCCAAGAATGAAACTTTCATATGCATGCTTTTCAATGGCCTCAAGTGTTGGTAAAACCAATAAGCATGTCCTGCTTTTGCAAGTAACGCAAACTATTGAAGTTCAAGTCATGAAAACTCGCATGAGAAAGCACTATTTCAGCCATGGTCAAAGTATGATCAACTAAGGCATTTGAGGTAGTCCTCTTGAGTGTATCCAAGTGATACAAGCCATTGCATAATGTACCAAAAATCATGATAATATCACCATTGCCAAAACCATGAAGCATGCGCTTCTCATCTATAAAGTGTGCATGAAGTCTAGCATTGGAAATCAAAGGAACTAGAATTAAGTTCTTCTTCATATCAAGTACATAACAATGCATTTTTCAAGAGAATCACACCATTTTTTGTAGTCATAAGCTCAATTTCTCCTACTCCAGTGATAGGATAAAAGGCATTGTTTGCACACACATGTCCTCCTTTGGGTGCATCTTTCAAAGATGCAACATACCTTTTGCATGAAGTTATGTGCTTTGAAGCACCACTATCAAAGAACCAATCGGAATCAGCCTCACTAAGAACCATACATTTAGAATGCAATGATGCATCATAATTTCATGTAACAACCCATGCCCAAAAATCTTGATCAATGTTGGCGTCATCATTCTTTGCATTTAAAGATTTTTTAGCAATAGACATGTCGGATTCCTTCTTCTTTTCATCGTGCTTAGCAAGCCTTGTACACTCAACAATAGTATGATTAGCCTTTTGGCAATATTTTGATATCTTCTTCTTTTGCAAATCAAATCATTAGAGGAATGGGTGGAAGATGAAGGTTGAAGCTTTGGTTTTGATGAAACCAAATCCAAACCGTAATTTCCTTTTCCTTTTTGTGAGATAGCAAGTGCTTGCATTCCCTCAATCAAACCACTCCTATTTACTCTAGATTGCCCTTCTTGCAAAATAAAAGACACAACTTCATCAGATTCATACATATTTGGATTCCCTTATGCAATGAAATGGAGTGTAGTGGTAAAGATTTGAAAAGATTTTAGTAATCCTTTCAATAACGTAGAGATGAATGATGCATCCACATGTTTATGAATTGCTCTTTGAAGTCCTTCATGCATGTCACATACACATCCACACTCAGTTTTAGCCATACATACATCCTTAGCTTGCTTTCTCAAGTATGCAATAGGCACTTCATTATGCACGACATAGAAAGAAGCAAGGGTTTCCCATGCCTATCTTGATTTAGAAAAAGACCCAATGTGTGGAACTATATGATGCTTGTCAAAAAGTGCAATTAATGCATGAGCTTGAGCATCTTTCCCATCCCATCAAACTTTCTTTTTTGTAGGTGGAGGAGTAACCACTATACTTGAAGAAGAAGCTCCGTTTGTGAGAACATGCATGTCTTTGATTGACATCTGTCACTATGTTCCATAGTTCTTTTGCAACAAGAACATGTTTCATCATGTACGAACAAATTGGATAGGTGGTCCCATCAAATTTATCTTCAATTTGAAGCATTCCAAACAAGTCATTGCTGCTCGGCATTTCAGTAAAGAACAAGAATGTGAAAAGATCTTTACTTCAATGAAAGCTAAAATGAATGTTGAAATTTTAGCTCAAAATCTATCACTGTGATGGTGATTTTGACTACATGGGTGGATTTGAAATGGGATTAAAACCCCAACACATCTAGTGGAAATGCTTTTTGAGTGCTGAAATTCGTATTTCTATGCTCCAAAGTTGATTTGCACTATTAAAAGTGTGCACATGTTGTGATGCAAAAAATGGAAACTTGGAAAGGAGTTGAATCTGCTCTGATACCACTGTTGGGTATGTGTAAAAGTGTGAGAGACACTAAAGAACCACACACAAGGAGCACAAATGCAACAATACACAATAAGAAGATGGATGGCTAGAGTAGCTCTCTCCATTGATGATGAACAAAACTGAAGTAAGAGTTGAATAATATCCTTAAGTGCAGAGTGCCACCACATAGGAATGAATCATGTATGTCGTAACATGGGAAAAAAACCTCTATTCAACACTACAATAAAAATTTCCCATTTATAGGGAAAAAGTTCACATCAGAGCTACTCAAGGAGCACATAAGTGTGACAAATTTCTTCTTGTCTAATTTAGCAACTTCTCATGTTCATCCATGTATGATTTTACTCTTGCAAGTGCTTGGTCCAAAACATCTCGGATCTTTGTATATTGTTGCTCTTGATAGGCCTAATACTTGATAGTGAAAACCAAATGGAATTTTTTTTCCTAGTTTCGATTGCCCATTTTGAGTCAATCTTTGTTACACTTATGTGTTCCTCGAGTAGCTGTGATGTGAACCTTTTCCCTATACATGGGCGCTTTTTACTCTAGTGCTGGCTAGAGGTTTTTTCCCCATGTTACCACATACTTGATACTCTCATATGTGGTGGTACTTTGTACTTAAGGAAATTATTCAGCTCTTACTTTAGTTCAGTTCATCGATTAATAGAGAGAGCTATTCCAGCCATCGTCTTCTTCGTGTGTCTTGCTACGTTAGTGCTCCTTGTGTGTGATTCTTGTGTGTCTCTCGTACTTCTACACACACCCAACAGTGGTATCAGAGCAAGTTCAACTCCTTTTCAAGTTTTGGTTTTTCGCGTCGCGGCGCGCGCACTTTAACAGTGCAAACTGACTTCGGAGCATAGAATTGTGAATTTCATGTCATGAGAAAGGAGATAAGGAAGAGAGCTCACACACACACTCTCACTCTCAAGGAGAAGCACACACACAGATTGAGGCAAGGAAGAATGATCTTCTTCTTCTTCTTCTATTACATAAAAGGAATGTACAAGAATGACCTAAAAACAAGAATACAACTAGTGCAATATATAAAGACCAGTACATAAGGAAAAACCTAATGTCCGCAAATGAGTAAGCTGGCAAGAAACAAATGTGTCATCACTCTCGGTAGATAAATCTAATAAAGCTCAATGAAGTATCCCTGACATATACCGGTGTGACCACTATACATGTCAAAGAAACGAAAAACTGGTACGTGTCATCCTCGATCATCACATGTTGAGCTTGATATCTCAACACTCCCCCTCAAGCTCAATGCCATATCCTGTAATCCAAGCATCCTCCGAAACTTCTTCAACTTCTCAGCTCCAAGTGCTTTGGTGAAAATATCAGCAACCTTCTCATCTGTTCTCACATAAACAAGATCAATATCACCTACTAATACCTTCTCTCTGATGAAGTGATAATGTACCTCGATATGCTTTGTTCTAGCATGGAAAACAGGGTTCCGTGCTAACTGTATGCTGCTAAGATTATCACAATAGATAGTGATAGGCTTTTGCACTTCCACACCTAAATCTGCAAGTAACATCTCCAGCCATGATGCCTCACATGCTACCATTGCAGCACCTCTATACTCAGCCTCTGTACTCGACAAAGCAACAGTGGGTTGCTTCTTACTGCTCCAGTTAATAGCTGTACCTCCAAGTGAGAAAAGAAAGCCACTAGTAGATCTTCTATCTGGAGTACTACCAGCCCAATCTACATCGGTGTATCCATGAACCTGCAAATCTACACGAGCTTCATAAAACAATGCATAATCCAAAGTAGCACTCACATAACGTAGAGTGCACCTCAGAGCATCCAAATGTGGCTTCCTGGGAACCTGCATAAACTGACTTTCAAGTCCAACAATATAACTTAGATCAGGCCTTGTAATTGTGAGATATATAAGACTTCCCACAATTTTCCTGTACATAGTAGCATTTTCCGATGCTGCACCTGATGTAGTATCCAATTTCAAATTCTAATCTAATGGCATAGAAATCAGATTACAATCAGCCATACCATACTTTTGCAGCATATTCAAGGCATATTGCCTTTGCGACATCCATATACCTGTTTTTGTATGTATAAACTCAATGCCCAAGAAATAGCGCAGCACACCAAGATCTTTCATGTCGAATTCCTGCATAAGAAGTTTCTTTACCTCTTTGATGCTTTCTTCATTATCACCACCTACAATCAGGTCATCAACGTAAATAGCCACAATAGTGATGCCATCATCAGCCTTCCTTGCATATAGTGAGTGATCTACATCACACATAGAGAACCCAATGCTGGTTAAGTAATTAGCAATCCTTGCATGCCATGCACGAGGGGCTTGCTTCAGCCCATGCAAAGCCTTTTGCAACCTGACATATTCTGGATGCTTTGAATCTTCATATCCTTGTGGCTGGTCCATATATACTTCTTCCTGTAACTCACCATGTAGGAAAGCATTCTTCACATCCATCTGATGCAAAGTCCATCCTTTTGCTATAGCTAATGCGACAAGTGTTCTGACAGCAGACATTTTAGCTACAGGGCTGAATGTTTCCTCATAATCAATGCCATATGTCTGTGCATAACCTTCAGCTACCAATCGTGCTTTATACCTGCTTATGCTACCATCAGCATTATGCTTTACCTTGTAAACCCATTTGCAACCTATGAATTTCTTTCCTTGCGGCAATGGAACCAGTTTCCATGTATCATTTCCATAAAGTGCAGCCATCTCCTCATCCATAGCTTTTTCCCAATCTGCATTATCAATTGCATCTTCAAAACAAGAAGGTTCAACATCTTGTATTACCTTTGTCATGGAGGCACAATGGCGAGCCATGTAACTATCATATGTCAATCGTTGCACTGAATTACGCATCCTCTTAGATCTTCTTGGTCCTGGGTCACTTCTTCTTGTATCATCTACATGTGCCCTTCTTACTCCTGGAGTCTTCACAGAGGGCAATCCAAGTTCCTCATCAAGACTCCTTTATGAACCGCTTGAATCTCCATCAACGTCTTCAAAACCTGCACCTGTTTTACTACCAGCAAAAAGCTTTTCTTTACCTTTCTTGGATGTATTTGATGAATTTGTTGGACTGTAATTTCCATGCAATCTTCCACTCCATGTATTTGAGTTGGAACTATTGCTTGGTGATGCATCCGGTCCACTCAAAACTTGAGATTCTGCACTAGATTTTCCAGCATTTTCTTTGTCATTTGGTTCAAGATTCAGTCCTTCTTTGGCATCTGCATAGAAGCTTGACATTTCATCAAATACCACATCTCTGCTCACCTTCACCTATCGTGTGAGTGGGTTATAACATTTGTACCCCTTCTGCTCAAGAGAATATCCAATGAAGACACATTTTTCTGTTTTTGGATCAAGCTTCTTCCTCAACTCATCCGGAACATGTACATATGCAATACAGCCAAAATCTTTCAGATGTGATAAGTTTGGCTTTTTACCTGTAAACTTCTCTTTAGGTGTAACTTGATGTACAGCAGCAGTCGGAGTTCTATTCATGATGTATACAGCAGTATGCACAGCTTCTGCCCAATAACAATGAGGCATATTCTTCTCAGCCATCAAGGCTCTTGCTATTTCTGCAATATGTCTATTTTTGCATTCAGCAACGCCATTCTGTTGTGGTGTGTACCTGCATGAAAACTAACGCCGAATTCCATGATTTTTTAGAAAATTGTTGAACTCATTTGACATGTATTCACCTCCTCCATCAGATCTTAATGTTTGAATGTACTTCTCTGTCTGCTTTTCCACCATAACTTTAAAATTCTGGAAGTGAGTAAACACCTCGCTCTTCTCTTTCATGAAATATACCCATACTTTGCGTGTATGGTCATCAATGAAAGTAACATAAAACCTACAACCGCCCATAGATGTGGTCTTTGCTGGACCCCAAACATCTATATGTACTACTTCTAGTACATTCTCACTAACATGCTTGTCATGTGGAAATGATGCTCTTGATTGTTTACCAAATTGACATGCTGCACATACCTTTTGCATTTCTGCAACTTTGAAATTTGGTAGTCCATGGACAATCTCCTTTGATTGCATCAGTTTCAACCTTTGCAAGTTTGCATGTCCAATCCGTTTGTGCCATATCTCTATATCTGCAATAACTCTTGCACCTTTCGCAAACATGGCTGCATTCATTTCAAGAATCTTCACATTTAAGGTGAACATCCTACCCACTTTGTTTCCTTTGGCAACCAATCGTCCATCCTGCTTGTACTCTTCTACATATATCCATCAGCATTGAACCTGACTTGTAATCCCTGGTCAACCCTTTGTCCAATAGAAACCAGATTCTTCGTTATATTTGGAACATGCAGCATATCAGCGAGATGTTTTACCTTTCCGTCCTCCATAGACAATGCTATGTTTCCTATATGCTCAATAGGATGCGATGTGTCATCACCTATTTCAACATATCTAGGAACTGGCATTTTCTGCAAACTACTAAACCATTCTGCATGACTGGTCATGTGATTTGAAGCACGTGAATCAACATACCAGACATTATCATTTGATTTTGAAACACCAGCAGACATCGTATTCATCATGTGGTGCTGAACCATAAACAGCTTCTCAGAATCATCTACACTTGTGGATGCATAGTTGTTTTGCTGCCTTCTGTTATTTTGATTCTTTAACCTGCAATCACGTTCAAAGTTTCCAGGTTTACCACAATTCCAGCATCCATTACTATCATTACTTGAATCATTTCTTTGGAAATTTCTGCGACCTCTTTGGCTCCCCTTGCCTCGAAACTATCCTCTTCCTCCTGCATGATTCTGTTGTTGACCTTGGTCTTGGTTACTGTTTCCTATTCCACTTCCAAAACCTCTACCTCTGCCTCTTCCTCTGCCAGAGTAGAATACCTGCTCAGAATTGGGCTTTCCTTGGGAGTTTGAATCCTCACCAAGATTCTTTTCTTCAATGATCAGCATAGAGACCAAATCAGCAAAATTCAGAATATTTTCCCTGGTCTGTATAGAAGTTCTGAACTGCTTATATGCAGCCCCTAAACCACGAAGGCACACTTCCACCTTATCATCATCATCTACATTCACGCCAATAGATGCAAGTGACTCACATATGCTTTTGATTTTTAGAGTGTAGTCACTTACCGACATGCTCTTTTTCTCCAATGTATGCAGCTCGTTCTTGAGTTGCAATTTCCGTGCCTTTGTATTGGTCTCGTAAAAAGTGACCAAACTGTTCCAAGCCTCTTTTGGAGTCTTGGCATCCTGTATGTGTCCAATCATGCTATCCTGTATGCTAACAGATAGCCAATACATTACCTTTCGTGCTCCTTGATTCCATTCCTCATATGCTCTTAACTGTTCTGCAGTCCGATTCCTTTCTGGTAACTGCGGAGCATTTTCATTCTCTCCTTCGATGTACTTCCAGTAGCCTTTTCCCATCAGGAAATTCCTCATTCTGAATCTCCAAGCATGGAAGTTGTTCTTGTCCAGCTTATCACTCATGAGCTGACTCATTCCATCTGCGTTTGCCATTTTTGCAACAATTCACAACACCGCAACACACTACAAGCAGCACTTCTGCTTGAACACTGTCGCACTATGACGTGACAGTTCGATCTCAGAAAAACACAGTTTTCGTGTATCAACAGTACATAGAATCGCTTGAAATTCTGAATCTGGAATATATGAGTGTCGCCGAACACAACGCAAGTTACAGTTTCTGAAACAGATCTGGTTTTTCTGTGGGCCCCACATTGCGGGCTTGAAACGGAGGTCGAGATGGCTCCGAAACTTCTACCTTCACGGCAATTTTCATAGCAAACGGAGGTCGTTTGTGAAATCACGTTTTCTCCACACCTTGCCGCGTAGTCTTCACCGTCGCCTTCTCCACGAGCTCTCTACAGCCACGCTGGCTCTGATACCATGTCACGAGGAAGGAGATAAGGAAGAGAGCTCACACACACACTCTCACTCTCAAGGAGAAGCACACACACAGATTGAGGCAAGGAAGAATGATCTTCTTCTTCTTCTTCTATTACATAGAAGGAATGTACAAGAATAACCTAAAAACAAGAATACAACCAGTGCAATATATAAAGACCAGTACATAAGGAAAAACCTAATGTCCGCAAATGACTGAGCTGGCAAGAAACAAATGTGCCATCACTCTCGGTAGATAAATCTAATAAAGCTCAATGAAGTATCCCTGACATATACCGGCGTGACCACTATACATGTCAGAGAAACAAAAAACTGGTACGTGTCATCCTGGATCATCACATGTTGAGCTTGATATCTCAACATTTCAGCAGCCCGAAAACATTTCCACCAGGTGCGCTGGGGTTTTACCCCCATTTTGAAGTCATTCGAGCAGTCAGAATCGCCATCAGAGTGACAGTTTGTGAGCTGAAATTTGAGCATTCATTTCAGCTTTCGTCGAAGTGAAGATTTTGTCAGATTCTTGTTCCTTAGTGATATGGCAGGCAACAATGACTTGTTTGGCATGCTTCAAGCTGAAGATAAGCTTGATGGGACCAACTATCTGATGTGGTCTTACATGATGAAGCATATTCTTGTTGCAAAACAACTTTGGAACATAGTGGCAGATGTAGATCGAAGACCGGCAGGTGCTTCTACTTCACAGTCTACTGTCACAGATGGAGCTTCTTCTTCGAGTACAATGGTTTCTCCTTCTCCATCTACACAGAAGCAGCTTAGATGGGATGGAAAAGATGTTCAAGCTCATGCTTTGATTGCGCTTTCAGTGAAGCGTCATATAGTTCCACACATTCGGTCATGTTCTACATCAAGACAGGCATGGGACCCTCTTGCTTCTTTGTATGTCGTGAGTAATGAAGCACCTGTTGCATACTTGAGGAAGCAACTTGAGGATGTATGTATGGCTGAAAATGAGTCGGTGGATGTGTATGTGACATGCATCAAGGACTTGAAAGAGCAATTGGCAAACATAGATGAGATCATTCCGGATGCATCACTCATTTCTACATTGTTGAAAGGATTACCGAAATCTTTTCAAAGCTTTTCTACTACACTTCGTTTGGTTGCAAAAGGAAATCCTAATATGTATGCATTTGATGAGGTTGTGTCTCTTCTTTTGCAAGAAGAGCAATCTAGAGTGAATAGGAGTGGTTTGATTGAGGGAATGCAAGCACTTGCTATCTCACAAAAGGGGAAAAGCAAGTATAGTTCAGCTTTGGGTTCATCAAAACCAAAGCCTCAAGCTTCCTCTTCCACTCATTCCTCTAATGATGGTGATTTGCAAAAGAAGAAGAGATGCAAATATTGCCGGAAGGCTGGTCATACTATCGATGAGTGTAGAAAGCTTGCTAAACGCAATGAAAAGAAGAAGGAATCCAACATGTCTATTGCTGAAAATTCAGCAAATGCAAAGAATGATGAAGCTAACATGGCTCAAGATTTTTGGGCATGTGTTGTTACATGTCATTATGATGCTTCTTTACATTCCAAAGGTATGGTTGTGAGTGAGGCTGATTTGGATTGGTTCTTTGATAGTGGTGCTTCAAAGCACATAACATCATGCAAAAGATTGTTTGCCTCTTTGAAAGATGCACCTAAAGGAGGACATGTGGTGCCTGCAAACAATGCCTCTTATCCTATCATTGGAGTAGGAGAAATTGAGCTTACGGCTGCAAATGAAGGTGTGATTCTCTTGAAAAATGCATTATATGTGCCCGGTATCAAGAAGAACTTAATTTCAGTTCCGTTGATTGCCAAAGCTCGACTTCATGTAGACTTTGTTGATGACAAGTGTATGGTTCATGATTTCCACAATGGCGATGTTATCGTGATGTCCGGTACATGATGTAATGGTTTGTATCGCATGGATACATACAAGAGGGCTGCCTCGAATGCCTTAGTTGCTCATACTTCTTCCATGGCAATGGAGCTTTGGCATGCTCGTTTTGGTCATTTAAACTTCAATAGTTTGCTCTACTTGCAAAAGAACGACATGGTTATTGGCTTGCCTACACTTGAGTCCATTGAAAAGCATGCATTTGAAGGTTGCCTTCTTGGAAAAATGCATCGTGCTTCTTTTCCAAAAGATGGTCATACACACACTACAAGAAAATTACAGCTTGTTCATAGTGATGTATGTGGTCCCGTCAAGACTCCATCTTTTGGGAAGCATGTATATTTTGTTACCTTCATTGATGATGCTACTCGCCATACATGGGTGTATCCTATGAAAGCAAAGAATGAGGTATTTTCTTGCTTCAAAGCATTCTTAGCTATGGCTGAAAATTTTTCTTCACAAAAGCTTTTGACTCTATGCACGGATCGTGGTGGTGAATACATGTCACATGAGTTTAATGATTTTCTTCGTGAAAGAGGTATTTCACACCAATGTACGGTGCCATATACACCTCAACAAAATGGTGTTGCCGAGCGTAAAAATAGAACTCTACTTGAAATGGCATGATGTATGGTTAAAGGAAAGCATCTTCCTCATAAGTTTTGGATGGAAGCGGTCATGTGTGCAAACTATGTGTTGAATTGCTGCCCTACAAAAGCATTGAGAGTCATCACTCCTTATGAGGCTTGGAATGGTCATAAGCCTATGGTTAGTCATATGCGTGTGTTTGGTTGTTTGGCATATGCTCTTGTGCCATCACAACAACATCACAAACTTGATGACAAGGCAAAGAAATGTATATTTGTTGGTTATAGTGCTGAAAGTAAGGGATATCGGTTATACCATCCATTGACGAACACAATTATTGTGAGTCGAGATGTGGTATCTGCTGAAAATTCAGTTTTCCCTCTACTTGAATGCAAAAAACTGCCAACAGTTAGCTCATAAGATGTGTTCGATACACTCATGCCTTTGTTCCAAAATGGTGCGCTTGTCTATCGCCATGTAGACCAGCCAAATAAGGTTCAAAGGGCTGAAAAATTCTAGCCAAATAGGGCTGAAAATGCAGAGAATTTCAAGCCAAACATGGCTGAAAAATTTCAGTCAAAATATGTCCAAACTGTTGGAAATTTCCAGGGACATATGGCTGAACATTTGCGTCAAAATATGGCTGAAATTGAGCATGAAATTCAGACCACGCATGATGTACATATTGAAGATGTTTTACATAATGAACGCATTTCTATCAAGAGTGCACAATCTATGCCAAAGTGGCTGAAACAAACTTTGGAGCACACCAAATTGAGTGCACCTTTACTTGGTAGAACAAGATCAAGCTCTCACCATGCATCAAGTAATTTTGTGGATTATTCTCTTATTGCTACAACATGTAATGAAGAGCCACTTTCTTTTGAAGATGCAGGTGACGATCCACAATGGATGAGTGCTATGCAATCAGAAATGGATTCCATACATAGGAATGGTACTTGGGAGTTATGTGAATTGCGAAAAGGAAAGAATGCCATTGGTACAAAGTGGGTTTACAAGATTAAGAGAAAATCTGATGGTAGCATTGATCGCTACAAAGCTAGATTGGTTGCCAAAGGATATGCGCAACAATATGGCATTGACTATGAGGAAACTTTTGCACCTACTTCATGCATGACTGCCATTCATATCGTGGTTTCATTGGCTGCCCATCGAGGTTGGAAAGTGCATTAGTTGGACATAAAAACAGCCTTCTTGAATGGTGATTTGCAAGAAGAGGTTTATGTGAAGCAACCTCCTAGATTTGCTATGAAAGGGAAAGAGCATATGGTTTGTCGCTTGCATAAAGCTTTGTATGGCCTCAAGCAAGCTCCACGTGCATGGTATGACAAAATACATAAGCACTTGATTGCTCTTGGCTTCACATGTAGTCCGATTGAAAGCACACTATGTACGCAAAAATGGGGCTGATCTTATAGTGCTTGTTCTTTATGTCAATGACATACTCTTGACTTGTTCATGTGATGCAAAACTTGACATTCTTATGGCTGATTTGCAGCATACTTTTGATGTCACTTATCTTGGTCTTTTGAGCTACTATCTTGGCATCCAGTTTGTATCCGTTGAGGGGGGAATTGTTATGCATCAAGCAAAGTATGTTGAAAAACTACTTCAGTGTTTTGAATTTGATGATTGTAAGCCAGTTTCCACTCCAGTTGAGACAGGATTCAGGTTCTCAGTTGAGGATTCCAGTGATGCATTTGACACTTCTCTTTATCAACAAGCTGTGGGATGTCTTACATATGCATGCAACACAAGGCCGGATATACAGTATGCAGTTTCTGAGTTGATTTAATTCATGCATAGCCCTGGCACTAAGCATTGGCAAGCGGTGAAACGTGTGTTTAGATATCTCTGAGGCACTTTGAGCTTAGGTCTCTTTTATGGCAAAGATGTTTAGGCATGCTTGCATGCTTTTATAGATAGTGATTGGGCTGGTTGTTATGATACTCGCGTGTCCACTAGTGGTAATTGCTTTTTCCTTGGAGACTCATGCATATCTTGGTTGAGTAAGAAGCAACCTATAGTGGCGACATCAAGTTGTGAAGTTGAGTACAGGGCAGTTTTCACAACTACAGTGGAGTGTATATGGCTGAGACGCCTATTGATGGATCTTTGCATGGAGATTGATGCTGCTATGCATATTCTCACAGATAGCCAGAGTGCTTTGGCTGTTGTACGAAACCCAGTGTTTCATGCACGGACCAAACATATTGAGGTGCATTATCACTATGTGAGAGAGAGGCTTCATGCAGGAGATATTGATTTGGTATATGTGCCTACACAAGATAATGTGGCAGACATATTCACCAAAGCTCTTCCACGAGAAAAGTTTGAAGCTTTTCGCAAAGCTTTAGGCTTGTTACCTTGTGGGGGCTGATCTTCACTCCCTGTTTGTGTTCACATCATTCGCTCCAGGGGGGTTTGTTACACTTATGTGTTCCTCGAGTAGCTTTGATGTGAACCTTTTCCCTATATATGGGCACTTTTTACTGTAGTGCTGGCTAGAGGTTTTTTCCCCATGTTACCACATACTTGATACTCTCATATGTGGTGGTACTTTTTACTTAGGGAAATTATTCAGCTCTTACTTTAGTTCAATTCATCAATCAATAGAGAGAGCTATTCCAGCCATCGTCTTCTTCATGTGTCTTGTTGCGTTAGTGCTCCTTGTGTGTGCTTCTTGTGTGTCTCTCGTACTTCTACACACACCCAACAATCTTGTATAGCCTTGGGACTTCAGATTGTTCCAAGATTTACAAACATAAGTAACTATCCCCATATATTTCATGATCATTATCATTAGAGCTATTTTAAGGCCAAAAGCAGGGCCTTTTGTAGGAGAGAGAAAAGGAGCACATCCAATAGGGTGAAGTCCATCATAACATCAGATATGTTTTTAGAATAATAGGATACTATGAAATTGTACCATAATTATGATTGCATTTGAGGTAAAAGTATTTCACATGTTTTCAAATAGAAGTTATCGATGTTTTTTGATGAAGGTTCGTTTTGGGACTTGCAAGTATTTCCTCCCTGTGCACCATTCTCCTTGAGCATGTCATCTACTTACTTAGTATGTCAATTCTCGATGCTATGGAAGCTCCATGAAATCCACCTCTAGACCTCATAAACCTGCGACATCTATGTTCTCTATTACCATTCCTAGTTTACTTCATGAGCATAAATGGATTGAAGTTCTTATCTCAAAAGTATCATGGGTGCATCATGATGATAAAAGTGTGAGTGGGGTAACTGTCTTCAAATGTTCATAAAAGACTAGGGTTATTTCCTTTAGGATCCACCAAAAGTCTTGGTGCAATATATTTACATGCACAATGAGATTGTTGTGGTAGCCACACATGTTGCAAGGATCTTAATTCACATGCACACAAAGGATAGTAGTATTGAAGACACATGTCCATAGAGTGCATGTATTTATGCGATTTTCAATTATGTCAAAAATAGTGATTACAATGAGGGCAGCTTTAGTAAGCATGCATGAAAGTAACAAGTTGATCTCTTTCATGGAGATCCTTTGCTTTTATTAACATAAATTGTGACCCACAATGATCCTTATCCTAACCACTATTTTCATTAATTTTCCTAGAAAGAACCCTCTATGTGGGTCTTTATTTACAAAATCTATCTAAAATGTAAGTCCTTTTTCTTTCATCTAGACACATCCAAAATGTCTAAGCCATTTCACACCCTCACAAACCTTTAGATGCTATATCAAAACACCAAAACACATTAATAACTCAATACATTGACACTCCAACAATTCCTTCTTCAACACATTCCATAATTGATAACATGCCCCTTAGTTGAAAAAGCAACTCACCTTAGTTGATAAAATAAAATAGAAATGGATAGCCAATGAAAAGTCCCATCACTGAACAACATAGGCATGTTCCATGTAAAAACAGACACATAGAAATGTTCATGGAGGAGTTACATTAATGTGTATGGGAATGATATGAAGTAGTTAAGTGATCATAATGTGGTGTTAATGATGTCTTATGGATGCACTAAAATTCTTCAAAGAGTGATTTTTATACTTAAATAAATATCTATGATATTGAGTACTTATAGTAGTGACATCATGATCAACCATTTTGTTAGGAACTAAAATTTCATATTCTTCTTCAAGCAAAGGATGATCATCCAGAATTGGAGTAAGTGGTAGCATTCCTTAGAATTGTTTAAGGAAACTAATATGAAAAGAGTTATGTATGTTCCAATGAGATGGTATATGCAATCAAAACGAATTATCGTTAATTTTTTGAATAATACAAAATGGTCCATAATAGCACGGTGCAAGTTTAACTTTAGGATGCTATAAAATATTTTTCATACATCTTTTAATAATATGTAACCAAAGGAGATCATTTTCCTTAAGCTCCTTGGAGAATTATTATGTATTGACATTACGTGTATAACGTTCTTGACTTTTCCTAATGTGCTTGCGAACATTGCAAAGTATAGAAATGTGATCTTGAGCAATAGAATCATCCATTAAAATATCAATCTGAGTGAGTGACATAGGAGTGGGAATATTTTTACCATAAAAAATTTCCAAAGGTGCATGACCAGTAGTTGTGTGTTGTGTTATTGTAAGCAAACTAAATCAAAAGCAACTTCTTATCCCAATTAGTGGGATTATCTAAGGAATAACAACCAAATAAATCAATAATAGTGTTGCTGGTAGCCTTGCTTTGCCCATTACTTTATAGATGAAATTGAGAGCTAAAATCTATTTTAGAACCAGAATGTTGAAATAAGACAACCAAAAAATGATTGCAAAAATGAACATCATGATTAGATAACATTATTTTAGGAAAACCATGATATGAAAAAATGCATTTAATGAATAACTTTGCAGTCTCAGGGGTAGGCAAATTTTTCTACAAGGAATGAAATATGCATATTTACTAAACCTAACCACTATCATCCAAATCATATCGTGATGTGATGAAATTATAGGAAGTGGCATTAACAATCCAAACGCTTTACTGTGATGGCATTTTACACATTGACATACAATGCATTGAGAAACAAACTTTGTGATATGTTTTTCCATTTGGTGCCAAACAAAGAAATCTTTGCAATTAGATATGGTTCTTTGTATGCCCTTGTGTCCCATGTAAGAGGGCTTATGCATTTCGTTTATTACAAAATCTTCAAAAGCTTATGTAATGCATAATCTATGTTGAAAATAAAGAAAATGTTGGAGGAGGTGGTGGATACTCACAAGAGATGAGTTTTTGTAGCTAAAACCTGCTTCACACCTACTATAAGTAATGGCCGGAGAGTGTTGTGGGCTTTTGTAACTAGATAACAAGCATAAGTAATCACATATGTTTCTTAGAAGATGATCCACTAATGGTAGGATAAAAAAAAAAGCTAGGCATATGATTAAAGGTACAAAACTTGCTATTTTGGTTGAGACACCTACTGAGAGTTTGCACCATTCTCTAAGTACAAAAGCAATTGATAAAATTCCTTTTCCGGAACTTAAATTATCTTAACAAGCTACCAATCATGAGTGAAATCATCTAAAATGATCGACTATATGCAGAGAAATATGTTTAAAAAGTTAAGCATCCATCCTAACTTTTACGGGCTTTGACAGTCACAGACTAGTGAGAAGAGATTGATCGATATCTAATGATTGCAAGAAGCATTATCAATGAAACTTTGTAGGATTAAAGTAGACAATATGCTTGAGCTATCTTGCTTTAAATCAAGAGAAATGATCAACTACACAGTGAGAAGAAGCTCTGTAAAGTTCACTATTCTGATGAAGTATGACAGATATGAGAGTAGGAAGTAATGAACATGTATGTATCAAATCATGTAAAAGTACAATGTCATTGGCAATAAGCCATTGCTCAATGAGTGAGAAATGAGTGAGCTATGATGTGAGCTCCTCTTCTCAATGAACCTTGAGATACATGTGGGCCTTTCATATCATGTTTTATAGTTTTTGTTGGAGCCAAGGATTTGAATTCAAATTCAAATCTCCACCTAAAAGTAATCCTAAAGTATAGGATTGATTCTCTCATGACTTAAACTACCAAATGATATGATATTTTATGCTTCCTAACTCCTCGTGGGTTTATTGACCTTTTACAATGGGTAATTATGAAGCAAAGTTACAAGAGGTTGTTCATATGGAACCTTCCAAGTGATATGCTAATACATCAAGCTTATATGAGTTTATCAAGTATGCTGGTTTGGGCTTAGTTGCACCAATAGCTCTCCCTCAAGCCTAACATGCTTGATCTTCATTGCTCCTTGATATCATTTGCAGCCAATTATCAATTTGAACCTGTTCATCTTTGTTCCATCCAATGCATTGGTAAGTATATTTGCACATTGCAAATGAGTTGATACATAGGCTAATTGATATCATTGCTTAGCAGTTTCTCTCTTACATAATGATAGTGCACTTCAATGTGCTTAGTTCTCGCATGCTACACAGGATTAGCAACCAAATGAAGTGAACTAGTGTTATCTCCAAAGATAACCGGAGTGTAGGAATGTATCTCCAAATTTGCATACAATTGTTTAAGCCACATAGCTTCTTAAGATGCATTTTCCAAACCTCTATATTCTACTTCTATGGAAGATAAGGCCAGAGTTGGTTGTTTCTTGGATGTCCAAGTTATGAGCTTTGAACCTGCAAAAGATAGGTACCTTGAAGTGCTCCTCCTATCATCCTTAGAGCCACCCCAATATGCATCAGAATACATCTTTATATCTATGTCAGAAGTAAAGGGGTAGAATAATCCCTCATTCATTGTACCGTTTAGGTACTTAAGCACCCTCTTTGTAGTTTCCATATGAGGCTTCCTTGGTACATACATGAACTGACTTAATATGCGTCCTACATAGGCAATACCTACTCTTGTCAAAGTAGCATAATTAAGACTACCCACAAGTTGTTGATAACATGTAACATCTTCAAGTAGTTCATCTTCATGTTAACTTAGCTTATGGTTGATCTCCATAGGAATACCTACAACTTTAGTGTTGTCCATCTTAAACTTTACCAACATATCATGTATGTACTTCCTTTGTGTTATGAATATACCTGAATCTGTATACACAAGTTCTAAGCCAAGGGAATAGGTTAATAACCCTAGATCAATGATTTTGAATTCCTTCATCAATTGAGCCTTGACGTGCTTGATACCATCATAATCATCACCTATAATAATGATATCATCTACATAGACACATAAGTAGATGATCTCTGATTTATTCTTCTTAACAAATAAAGAAGATTCTGCCTTGCTTGCGACAAAGCCTTGATCCTGCAAATAGGTAACAAGTCTATGGTTCCAAGCTCTAGGAGCTTGCTTGAGACCATAGAGTGCTTTTCTAAGCTTGCATACATAACCTACTCTTTCTTCATTTTTAAAACCTCTTAGTTGTGCCATATATGCTTCCCCTAATATCCAACCATTTAAAAATGCATTCTTGACATCTAGCTCATATAAATTCCAATTTTTGGATGCAGGAAGACTTACCAATACCCTGATTGTTGGCATCTTTGCCATAGGTGAAAATGTTTCTCCATAGTCTACCCCATGTGTTTGGGCAAATCCCTTTTCCACTAATCTTGTCTTGTACTTGTTTATAGAACCATCAGAGTTATTTTTAACTTCATATATCCACCTTGATCCAATTACCTTCATATCTGGCTTTTTGGGAACTAGATCCCAAGTGTGGTTTTCTTGCAATGCTTCCACTTTTTCCTGCAAGGCTTCTCTCCACTATTTCTTCTTTTTGACCTATTCAAATGAAGAAGGCTCCTCTACCATGGAATCTTTAGTGATCTACACAGAGTGCTTTATGACTAGGGATGTATAATATTCATACCTTATGGGCTTTTTACTTTCTCTTTGTGATCTCCTTAAAGATTGATTGAAAGACTCTAGTAGATCCTCTAATTGATTGTACTTGAACTTGCCTCTTGACTTCAAAGCTTTGAAATCAATCTGCTCCTCATCTTCTAAGTTGATGTCCTCTGCTTGGTGTTGATGTTCTTGAGTGAGGGTTGGAAAATCATTTTCCAAATCATATGGTAATTTGACTTTCCTGCAATCATCTTGAAACCATGAGTTATTCTCATCAAATACTACATCTCTACTAACTATTAAGACCTTGTTAGTGGGATTGTATAGTCTATATCCCTTTTAATTCTGATCATACCCAATAAATATATATTTCTCAGCCTTAGGGTCAAGCTTCCCTCTAATTTGTGATGGGATATGTGCATAGGCAATGCACCCACATATTTTGCAATGATCCAATGATGGTCTCTTGCCATTCCATGCTTCATATGGTGTCACACCATCCAATGTTTGGGATGGAAACCTATTGAAAAAATAGGTAGTTGTGGATACAACCTCTAGCCATAAATAATTAGGTAGGTTTTTCTCATTTAACATAGACCTAGCTGCTTCAACAATTAACCTATTCATTCTCTCTCCCACTCCATTCAATTCAGGACTATACCTGGTTGTTACTTCCCTCTTTATGCCTTTGTCCTGTAGAAATAGATCAAAATCATCTAAAAAATACTCACCACCGGATTCTGCAGCTTTGGAGGTGAAGATTTGGTGAAGCAGAGGCTACTCTCTTGGAGCAAGAAGTCTTCTACAAGGTGGTGGTAACTATCTTTTGTGATTTAACCTTATATTTTGTTTTTAGGGTCTCTCTACCCTAATCTCAAAATTAGGGTTGGTTGATTTACAATTTTATTACACTATTTTGTGAGAATAAGGCTAGCTTCATTGCTCATTCACTTCACACACTTAGATTATTTCAACATAATCTAAATTTTGTATCATCATCTTCTTGGATATTCTCCCATTAGTGAGTGCACCACATTATATGGTTGAGTAGTACTCCCATTTTGTAATTTGGACATCTATTTTTTTAGTGAGTAAACATCTAGCTTACATTCTCTATCCTTGTCTCAAGATCTCTTTCTTTCTATCTCTCACTTATCTTCTTAATTAATTAAGTGTGTATGCTCGAAAGGTTATAGTATTGGAACGATCCTAGGGCCCCAAAGTCCGACACTTGGTATCATAGCATAATTGACATACACACTTAGTTAAGATGAGTGAGATTAGAATTGAGATTGAGGAAAAGTTGGATGGATCTTCTAATTATCCCATGTGGATTTTCATGATAATGAATTTGTTAGTGACAAAGGGTTTATGGAGTATCGTCAATAGATCCTTAACAAGACCCAGACGAGAAGGCAAAGAAGGAGCTATAGCAGCTTCAAGAGGTACTCGAATTACTATCGTAGAACCAACTGAAGAAAAGGTAACCAATTCGACATCCAGAGTCATAGGTAGGTCTTTACCTGCAGTTCCTCCTATTGAAGAACATGCAAGATGGGATGTTAGAGATGCTTTAGCACTTTCATTCATAACAATGAGTGTTAAAAAGCATATTCTACCATAGATCAGATCTTGCAAAAGTTCTAAACAAGCTTGGTTGAAGTTTGAGAATCTTTTTCAGAGTAGAAATCTTTCTAGGAAAGCTCACTTGAGGAGACAACTAGAAAATACAAGGATGAAGGCTGGTGAGTCAATTCAAACCCACATTACAAGACTCGTAGACTTGAGAGATCAAGTTCTAAATGTAGGAGTTGAGATATCTGATGAAGAAGTGGTAAATACACTCATTAATTCACTTCCTATTTCATATCAATCTTTTATAACCATTCTTACCCTTACCACAAGAGATACAGAGGTTACATTTGAAGAGAATTCTTGTTGCTTCAAGATGAAGATCAGTTGAAGGGGATGGAAGAGAATGAAGAAGTAGTTTCATCTTCATCAGAGGGTAAGAAGAAGAAGAAAGATAAGAAGGAAAAGCAATCCAAGAAGGAAAGTAGGTCCCTCTCACCTTCTACTTCAGATTCTATTTCTACTACATCTAAAGAGAAGTCTTCTAAGAAGAAGCAAGTAATATGTTTTTACTGCAAGAAACCTGGACATTTAAAAGCAGCATTTTATAAAAGGATTGCAACAGAAAAGAAAACGGCATCAGGTAATGTTGCAGAAGATGATAAAAAAGGGAAATCTCAAGGTGATTCTTATGCATGTATCACCATTGAGGAAGTAGCTTTTGATCAGGCAGCTTTCCAAGTTCTTTCAGCAAGTCCTTGGATATTGGACTAAGGTGCTACAAAGCATACGACAGGTTGCAGAGATGTGTTTTCTTCTCTTTCCTATTCTTCAAGTAGAAGAGTTACTATTGCAGATGGCAATGATTTGGATATTGTGGGAATAGGTACAATTACCCTAAAGTGAAGAGAAGGTGGTAATTTTTAGATTTCAGATGTTCTATATGTACCTGAAATGAATAAGAATCTGTTATCTATATCTGCATTTTTAGGTGATGGTTTTTAAGTTGTATTTGAGATAGATCTTTGTAAGATCTTATCACCCAAAGATGACAAGTGTATTTTTGAGCATAGAGGAGGGATCTTTGTTTTGTCAAAAATCAGTTAGGCTTATGTGATCAAATCTTTTTCATCAGTGGAAGATATGAAGCTATGGCATGAAAGATTTGGACATATTAGTTTTGGAGCTCTAAAAAGTATCAAAGATAGAGGTATGGTTGAGAGATTACCCTCATTCAAGCTACCAGATGATTCAGATATATGTGAAGGATGTCTTGAAGGTAAGATGCATAAACTACCTTTCAAGAAACATGGTCATATTACAACTACCAAGAAATTCTAGATTATTCATTCAGATATGAATGGACCTATGAGAGCAGACTCTATTCAAGTTTTCATGTATTTGTTGATGATTTTATGAGATACTCATGGATCTATGGTCTTAAGTTGAAGTTAGAAGTCTTTCCTTTGTTCAAGAAGTTTGTAGCTATGGTTGAAAATGAAAGTGAGGAAATTATCCAGTTTCTCAAAAGTGATAGAGGTGGAGAATACTTGTCAAACGATTTCTAGACATTTCACCAAAATTCTGGTTTTATGCAGTACATACAGCTAACCACATTTTGAACAGGTCATCTACAAAAGCTTTAAAGGTAATCACACCGTATGAAGCCTATTATGGTAGAAAACCTAATGTGAGTTACTTCAGAGTGTTTGGATCACTTTCTTATGTACATGTTGAGAAAAAGGATCGAGGCAAACTAGATGTAAATGCAAAGAAAGCTGTTTTTATTGGATATGCTATTGAAAGTAAGGGATACAGGTTTTATGTTCCAGAGACAGGTGAAGTTATTCTTTCACGTAATGCTTATATTGCTAAAAATAAGGTTTTTGATAAAGAAGCAGAAATTCCAAAGTTCATTAGTGAAAATGACTATGGATTTTTTAGAAAGATTTTGGATGTAAATGTTCAACCATATTAGGAGGGAGTTAACATTACTAGGAGTCAAGAAAAAGTTGAAGAAAGAGGAATTTCACAACCTTCTACAGAGTCAGTTCCACAAGAAACTTTAGTTCGAGAAATGGAAGAAGTTAAAGTTCTAGAAACTCCTAGTACCTCGGAAGGACAAGTTCCAGAACTTGTTGAAGCTGAAGGGTCAAAAAGAGTTTCACCATTATTTAAAGATACACCTACTTGGTTATATCAGACTTGGAAAGATAGTGGTATAAAGACTTTTACTAGAAGAACAAAGGAGTCAGACTAGACAACAACAACATCATATAAGAACAAGAAGTCAGACTAGACAACAACAACAAAGAGATCATGTAAGTTTTGCTGAAGACTTTGAGATTCATGATATTTTGGCACTTACGACTTTTGAAGGTGAACCTACATGTGCTAAAGATGCACTTAACATTCCTATTTGGAGAAAAGCTTTGCAAGAAGAGATTGATTCTATTCATAAGAATCAAACTTGGCAACTATGTGAGTTACTAGAGGGAAAGAAGGCTATAGGTGTAAAATGGATCTTTAAAATCAAAAGGAAACCAGATGGTACTATTGACAAGTACAAAGAAAGATTGGTTGTCAAAGGATATGCACAACAAAAAGGTATTGATTATGATGAGACATTCGCTCCTACGTCTAGGATGACTATTACTAGGTCAATACTTGCTCTAGCAGCACATTTCGGTTGGCATATATATCAACTTGACATTAAGACTACTTTTCTTAATGATGATTTACACAAGGATGTGTATATTCAGCAGCTAGAAGGTTTTGAAAAGACAGGTAAAGAACATTTAGTGTGTAAGCTTATAAAAGCTATGTAGGGTTTAAAACAAGCACCTAGAGCATGGTATGAAAAGATACATACATATCTTTTGTCTATTGATTTCCATAACTCAGATGCAGCGCAAACTCCTTATGTCAAAGCTAGACGAGGTATGATGATTATAGCAGATCCCAGAGATGAAGATTTGCAGATGTTGAAAGAACAATTAAAGCAAACATTTGATGTGAATGATTTAGGCATTTTGCATTATTATCTTGGGATTCAGTTTTTGTTTAAAGATGAGTGTTTCCATATGACACAATAGAAGTACATTGAGAAACATTTGGAGAGGTTTTAGATGGTTAACTCTAAACCTATGCAAACACCTATGGATCAGAACACATCTTTAGAGATGGTAGCAGATGTAGAGTCATTTGATGCTACTTTATATAGTCAAGCAGTTGGATGCTTGATATATCTTTGCAATACACGTCCTAATATACAGTTTGCAGTTTCTCAAGTATCAAGGTTCATGCAGAATCCGTCAGTGTTACATTGGAAAGTAGTAAAGCGGATCTTTCGATATTTGAAAGGAACTTCAAATTTTGCTATGGTATTTTTGAAATCTACACATTTGTTACTAAAAGGATTTTCATATTCTGATTGGGCAGATGATAGAGACACAAGAAGAAGTACTAGTGGATTTTGTTTTTATCTTGGAGATTGTCTTATCTCATGGCTTTCAAAGAGACAACCCACTATTGCCACTTCATCGTGTGAAGTTGAATATCATGCAACATTTATAGCTACTCTAGATTCAGTTTGGTTGCACAAGATTTTCAGTTATCTTGATTTGAAAGTACATGAACCCATTCAAATATTTTCAGATAGCCACAGTGTTATAGCTATACCAAAGAATCTAATGCATCATGCAAGGACAAAGCATATAGAGCTAGTTTATGATCCTTCCACTGAGAATGTTGCAGATATATTTACCAAAGCATTGACTAGAGATAGTCATGAGAAGATTTGGAGGTTACTAAAGCTTGTACCAATATGAAATTGAAGGAGGGATTGTTGAAGTCAATATCATATGGTCCAACAATACCTATAAAATATAGACCTTATATCCTCTCAAAGGGACTCAAGCGGGCACATTTGAAGTTTGCTATAACAATTGTTGTCTTAAAGTTCCTCAAGACGTGGAGCGTGGCCATCTTGGTCTAGATCAATTGACAAGAATTCAAGCTAGCAATCAACTCGAGCTCAATCCCCATGACCAGCGACAACATGTGAAATAAAGTTTTTTTGGAAATTTTTTTCGAAAAGCATGGACAATGTTTTCGCAATTCCGATAGCTTTTGTTTTATCGATGGTGATGAGTTTTGTGTTATTGCTTTTCAAATTAGCTTTTGGCTTGGGGCTCATAGGCTATAAATTGAAGGCCAAGCTCATTGTTCAATATAACTCAAGGATCACTCAAAGATCTCATAGGCTATAAATTGAAGATTCTGAAGCTTTCGAGGTGAAGATTTGGTGAAGGAGAGGCTACTCTCTTGGAGCAAGAAGTCTTCTACAAGGTGGTGGTAACTATCTTTTGTGAGTTAACCTTATATTTTGTTTTTAGGGTTTCTCTACCCTAATCTCCAAATTAGGGTTGGTTGATTTACAATTTTGTTACATTATTTTGTGAGAATAAGGTTAGCTTCGTTGCTCATTCACTTCACACACTTAGATTATTTCAACATAATCTAAATTTTGTATCATCATCTTCTTGGATATTCTTCCATTAGTGAGTGCACCAAATTATATGGTTGAGTAGTACTCCCATGTTGTAATTTGGACATCTATTTTTTAGTGAGTAAACAACCAGCTTACGTTCTCTATCCTTGTCTCAAGATCTCTTTCTTTCTATATCTCACTTATCATCTTAATTAATTAAGTGTGTATGCTCAAAAGGTTATAGTATTGGAACGATCTTGGGGCCCCAAATTCCAACATTGTCCACCTATTGTAATCATCAATAAAAGAGACATAGTACCTTGAACCTAAGATGGATGGATCTTTGCTAGGACCCCACACATTAGTGTGTACAAGCTCCAAATAATCTTCATGGATGTTTCCTTTCCTGTTGAATGGTTGCGTATGAGCTTTACCAAATTGAAAAACTCCACATTTGTAAATCATGTGTTGCTTGATCACATTGGGAATGCCAATCACACTCTGATCCCTGCAAATTTGCTTCAGAGTTCTCTCTCCTATGTGCCCTAGCCTTCTGTGCCATATTTCCAACTTAGATAAGGTTTGATCTCTATAACTGAATAGTGCTATGTTCCTTATGTCTTCAATTTCAAAAGTAAACAATCTACATGTCTTCTCACCTTTGGCAATCCTTTTGAAACCTTGTTGGGGGTCCTCCACATATGCTCCATGCTTAGTGAATCTAACCTTTAGACCTTTCTCTACAATCTGCCCAACACTAATTAGGTTTTTGGTTATAGTACACACATATAGAACTTTGCTCAAAAGGTTCATACTACCATCAAATGTTTTGACATTTCCAATTTGCTTGATTGAATTTTTAGTGTCATCACCTATTTGTACTTCATGCTTCCCCTTGGGTTTTTCAAGGTCAGATAATAGTGCTACATTTCTTGCCACATGATTGGAACAACCTGAGTCAATGTAGAAAAGATGCTCATCATCTTTACCTTGCTTGGATGTCATGTTCATGATGAGCAGAGAGTCTTCTTGATCTTCAGTGTAGTTGTTGAAGTCCCTTCTTCCTCTAAGGCCTCCTTGATAGTTGTTGTTGTTGTTGTTGTAGCCTTGATTGAAGTTATGGTTGTAGTTGCTTCCACCATTGTCCTACCTGCCTCTTGTTTGTCCATAGCTTCCTCTATGGAAGCCTCTTCCCCTTTGGTTCCTTGTATTTTTGTAGCATTCTTCTGTAGTGTGGTTGTTGAGACCGCATATGTTGCATGGTGAATTGTTGTAGGGTCTCCCCCTACCTTGTTTTTCTCCTCTACCCCTACCTATAGCACCTCTTCATCTTCCTGCATAATTAGCTTGAGAGCTACTAGCCTCCTCATGATCATGTTTCTTACTTTTAGCTTTATCCTTAGCTTTATTCGTATATGTATAAAGGGCAGAAGATTGTTACCTCTTGAGTTATTACCATTTTTGTTGAGCTTTGTGTCATGGGTGAAAAGTTGTCCCATCAAGGTGTTGAGATCGCATACTTGCATATCCATGTAGAGATCCATTGTTGTGGTGAAGGATTCCAACTTGTCATCAACCTTAATTCCATTGATGATCTACCTCACTATGTGCTCTTCCTCTATCTCTTCTCCAATGCTTGCAAGCGGGTCTACAACATCTTGCATTTTGGTTACATAATCAGCCACTCCTTGCTTTGGTTGGTTCTTGAGGGTTGTGAATTCCATCCACAACTGATTCTTCCTAGCTCTTGTGTTGGAGGAGAAGTATGATGAAAGCACTTCCCAAGTCTATTGGGAGGTTTTACAATTTCTAACATGTGATAACAAGAAATCAAAGATTCAGTTTAGTATATATGACCTTTCAAGAGCATCCTTTGCACACCATGTGGTTAGCCTCTCTTGCTCTTCCCTTGTTGGTTGATTCTTGCTCCTGAAGATTGGCATTTCTTCATCTCCTGTATCCATATAAGCTTCTCCCAAGAAGGTATGCTTGCATCCTTAGGGGCCATGATGGGAGTTGTTCCTTTCCAATTTGTCACTGAAGGATGGAAAACCATCTCCCATCTTGATTATGCTTCCTCTGATACCACTGTTGGAGGAGATGGTGGATACTCACAAGAGATGAATTGGTGTAGCTAAAACTTGGTTCACACCTGCTATAAGTAATGGCTAGAGAGATTTGTGTGCCTCTTTAGCTAGCTAACAAGCATAAGTAATCACATATGTTTCTTGGAGGAGGATCCACTAATGATATGATCAAAACAGATAGGTAGGCATATGATTCAAGGTACAAAACTTGCTATTTTGGTTGAGACACCTACTTAGAGTTTTGCACCATTCCCTGAGTAAAGCAGCAATTGATAAAATTCCTTTTGAACTTCAATTAGCTTAACAAGCTACTAATTTGAAATCATCTAAAATGATAGACTATATGCAGAGAAATATGTTTAGCAAGTTAAGCATCCATCCCGACTTTTACGAGCCTTGAAATTCACAAACCAGTGAGCAGAGATTGATTGATATCTAATGATTGCAAGAAGCATTATCAATGAAACTTTGTAGGATTAAAGTAGACAATATTCTTGAGCTAGCATGCGTTTAATCAAGAGAAATGATCAAGTGCACAGTGAGAACAAGCTCACAAAAGCTCACTATTTTGATGAAGTATGACAGAGATATGAGAGTAGGAAGTAATGAACATGTATGTATCAAATCATGTAAAAGTACAATGTCATTGGCAATAAGTCATTGATCAATGAGGAAATGAGTGAGCTATGAGTTGAGCTCCTTTTCTCAATCAAAGTACATGGAAATGATCTCTGAACCTTGAGATACACAAAGGGCTTTCATATCATCTTTTATAGTTTTTGTTGGAGCCAAGGATTTGAATTCACATTCAAATCTGCACCTAAAAGTAATCCTAAAGTATAGGATTGATTCTCTCTTGACTTCAACTACCAAATGATATGAGATTATATGCTTCCTAACTCCTCATGGGTTTATTGACCTTTTACAATGGGTAATTATGAAGCAAAGTTACAAGAGGTTGTTCATATGGAACCTTCCAAGTGATATGCTAATACATCAAGCTTATGGGAGTTTATCAAGTATGTAGGCTTGGGCTTAGTTCCACCAACAGAAAACCATTATGAAATGTATAATTTTCATTAATTGCGGTTGCAAAATCATTGAATTCATTCCATGCATGCGAAAAATAAAAATTAGATGCGTAAATGGAAACCATTTCCTGAAATTAATGAACCTTGATGAGAGAAATATTATGCAAAGAAATAAAATGTAAAGAAAAACAAGTAAGAGCATTGACTCTAACATTAGCTTTTCCAGGTTGATAGTGAAACATGGGCTTGAAATTTTGAATGAAAGAAGCCCATTTAAGATGTCCATCAGAGATTAAGTTTTGATTTAATAATTAGTTGATTGTTTGTTGATTGGTTTTGATTAATACCTCAGATCCCATAAGGTAATGTCTTCAAATGTGTAAAGCATGTACACTTGCTAAGAATTCCTTATCATATGTACTATAATTCTTTTCTTTAGATTTAAAGTTCCTACTTTCAAATGGAATGGGATGATCCTTTTGCATTAAAACAACACCTATTCTTGAACCCCTAGCATTAGTAACTACATGAAAATGTTGTGAAAAATCAAGTAATTGTAAAAAAGGTGCATGTGAAAGTGCATGTTTTACTTTTTCAAGTGATTATTTTTGGGTGATGCCCCATGCACATTATATTTTCCTTTTCAATAGTAAATAATATTTGACGCTAAATAAGAAAAATTTCGAACAAACATCTTGTATAAAGTAGCCAACCTAAGAAAAAATCGTACATCATTGACTTATTAAGGTATAGGCCATTCTACTATGACTTTAATCTTTCGTGGATCTACATGCACACCTTCACTAGAAATAATATGACCTGCATAATCTAGTTTACTTTAGAAAAAGTAAATGTTCTCAAGATTAGCATAAAGTGTGTTTTCTTGTAACAAATGAGAAACTATTTTGAGATGCTTCTCGTGCTCACTATCATTTTACTTTAAACTAGTATATTGTCGAGGAATACTAGAATGAAATCTTCATAATCAAGAAAAACTTTGTTCATCATTCGTGCAAATGTAGCAGAAGCATTGGTGAGTCCAAAGAGGATTACCATAAATTCATAATGGTTGGTTTGAGTCCTAAAAAGAGTTTTAAAAATATCGTTCTGCATCATACATATTTGATGATAAGCTCATTTAAGGTCAATTTTACTAAAGACATGGGATCCTCATAGTTTATCTAGTAGATCATCTATGCGAGGAATATGGTATAAATTCTTTATTGTGATCTTATTAAGAGCCCTATGATCAATACACATCAAATAAGTTTTATTCTTTTTCTCTACTAAGAGAACTCATGCTCCAAATGGGGAAGAACTAGGCCTTATAAGTCCTTTGTGGAGTAAGCCTTTAACGTGGTTCTCTATTTCCCTTTAATGAAGTGGTCCCTACCTATAAGGTGCTTTATGAGGAGGAGAACTACCAAGAATTAAGTATATACTATGCTCAAAGGTTGGTGAAGATGGTGGTAGTTTAGAGGGATAATCATACATAAAACAATCCTTATAAGTACTTATAAAAGGTTTATATGCATCACAAAGGGTATGAATATCATCATTAATGACATTTAAAAAACCAATGCATGAATTTTATCCTTTCTTAAATGCATGTTTTACTTGAATATGACTAATCAATGGAAATGATTAGAAATCATGCCACATAGATAAAGTAATGATTTGACCTTTACATTCAAAGTTAAAGGTATGCATATGATTCTCAATGTGTGGGTTATAATGATGAAGAAAAGGAATAACAAGTATAACATTATAAGATTGCAAAGGTGCAATTAAAAACATTTGTGCAGCTACATATGAACCTATGCTAATCTTAACATCATCTACTTCTCCTGTTACATTATAATGACTACCCTGAAATGCAGCTTTCACTTGATACAAGGAAGAAAACCTCTTTGATTTGAGGTATTGCACTAATGAATGTGAAATAAAATCATGATAGTTGTCATCATGTAATATATTAACAAGTTTATTATTAAAAGAACCTTGCATGCAAAGCAAACAACGAATAGAAATATCATTACCCAAGGTACTTAAGTCCTTCTCCAATGCTTCTTCCATCTAAATAGGATGAATTTCTTTGTTGACGGCCTCCATGTTATGCGTTTGGGCTCGAATTGGTTTCATGTGAAGAGGTCAGATTCTGCACCTCATTCTCGTATGTCTAGGTTTACCACAATTCCAACAGGTAATATGTGGTCACTTCTATTGGGCATCCACCATTGAAGTTTGCAAGGTAGGTGGATGAAACAACAGGTACATTTGAGTAACTACTTGTGGTAGACGTGAAAAATTGGGATAAGAAGGGGTACTAAAATTGCACATCATAGGAAAAATAGGCTTACCTAGTGTTGGGCATTGACATGGTTTTTGGAGATGAATTGAGTTGGTAATGGACAAAAATTTCTTCTCTCCATTATACTCAAAAGAGATAGCTTTGTTGAGGGTTGTAGTGTGAAACACTTAGCTTGGATCCCATGTAAAGGTGGTCCATGCATGTCAATGTAAATGAAACTAGGGGGGGAATATTTAACCTTTTGTTAAACAACCTTCCATGTGGTCAGACAATCTACACTATGACGTAGGACATTCTAGCAAAGTTGAGCCTTCCCTACTAAATAGTTAGTAGCAAATTTTACTTTATCACTTTTAGAATATGATTCGTTAGAATATAAATTGTCAAACTGCGATAACCATGAGAGAAACAATGGGCCATCATTGCGGCCATTAAACCATAGAAATTGGTAATTTTTTACATCAATCTTTGAATGCATGCGATCAGCTTGAGTAGAGGCAATAGCTTTTACCACTCTTGCAATATTATCCTCTTCAAATTGCATCTTTTGAAGTACTTTTTGATGTTGTGAGATGTCATTCTAGGTGCCTCAGCTCAACCTTTTGCTCGAGTGGTACCTTGGGTAGAGGTAACTCACTAATATGCTCCATGGTTTTTTAGGGTCCATGTGTATGTAGACAAAGAAACCCCCTTACTAGATATCTGAAAAGAATTTTGAGATTTCTTGAATCAAAATTGAAAAGGGAAGGGTGATTCTTGGGAATTGAAAAGTAAGGGAGATGAAACTTGTGCTAAATATAAGTAAAAAGGTGTACAGTGACAACACAAAGGAATAGTGTAGTGGTAAAACACTTCACTTATGAAATAGAGGTTAGGGGTTCCAATCCTCCCTCCTCTGTAGGTAAAAGACTCCTTTTTGACACTCCTTAATTAAAAGGTGTTTGTGCATATCCAATGGTTTCCAAGGGAGCCATGACTGCTAGAGAAGCCAAAGATGCCAAAGTTATGCCAAAGTTCTATGCCTTAGTTGATTTAGGAGTAACCGTAGGTGTAAACATATGAGTAAACATAGGAGTAGACTCGAGAGTAAAAACAAGTTTAGTTTCAAGAATAGGAACAAGATTAAAAACTAGAAATCCAAACAAAAACTGAAACTCAACTAAGAATGAAACCAAAATCAAAACTAAGATAGAGACAGAGATCGACATCAGAATCAAAATCCAAAAATGAAAAAAAAAACATAGAGAAACAAAGATTGAACACCAAAATGAACAACGTCAAACCCCTCATAGTGATGCACGCAAGCTCTGATACCACTGTTGCAAGGATCTTAATTCACATGCACACAAAGGATACTGGTACTGAAAAGACACAAAAAATAGATATGTGAATAGATGAGAGAGTACACAAGATTGGGTGCAATCTCCCACCATGCATTCTATTTCAAAAGGTCCACAGAGTGCATGTATTTATAGGATTTTTCATTATGTTGAAAATATTAATTACAATGAGGGCAGCTTCAAAAAGAAAGCATGAAAGTAAAGAGTTGCTCTCTTCTATGGAGAGCCTTTGCCTTTATTAACATAAATTGCGATCTACATTGATCCTTATCCTAACCCCTAATTTTATTACTTTTTCTATAAAGAACTGTCTATGTGGGTCTAATTTACAAACTATATATAAAGTATAGGTCCTTTTATTTGTGTCCACACACATTCAAAATGTCTATGCCCTCATGAACCTTCAGCTACTATATCAAAACACCAAAGCACATTAATAACTCAATAAATTAACACCACAACAATGCCTTGTTGAACACATTCCATAATTAAGAAGAAATCATCATTGAGGGTTACCACCTCATAGGCAAAACTCTGAGACTCATATATTACTTCATTTAGTTTTTTGTCGCTAGCTTGGGGACTAAATCTGCATCCTTGATGTTTTTAAAGTTGTTCTTTTGCCTTCACCGAGTTTGCTTAAGAGAAATGTGTTTTTCATATGTTTTTATCTTTTGTAGATGTGTATCCTTCCTCATATGAGGTATTTGCAACTTGTTGAATGTATTATTGGGATCGTAGTTGTACTCCACAAGCACCGAGATAATATGCAATATGAAGGGAGAGCTTGATCTAGCATTGTAGAGCAATATATTTTTTAATATGATCACTTCTATCAGCTTGGTGATGAGGCTCAAAGAAAGTGGTACCTTCAAAATATCCCTCTACAAAAGAAGTGGAGAATGGCATGGGGAGTGCCTGACAACATTGTAATGAGGCAACCATAGTAGGTTATACAAAGATATACAAATATTACTCAGTGCCATGATTTGGAAAAAAGTGGTTAAGATAGTTGTTCTCATGCTTGTCTCTATATTTGTGGAGCTCTTTAGAGTATCTAATGTGAATGTAACAAGGATGTTGGTTTCTTGGCAGAATATGGATAGTGCTTTGTCAAAAATATTCTTTTATGAGAAATACTATGACAAACAACTTGATCAAGTCTAGTGCCAAATAGGTTTGGATGCACTTGTCATTCTGTACATGATTGCATCACAGACCTATACAATGCCATTCTTGTATGGCAGTCAACACTATTTGGTGATATCCTTGTACCCATGGACCAAGAGTCCTAAAGAGTAGAGAACAATGAACTCATCAACATTGAGGTTTTGGATGAGGCAGAATCTCTAATAACCATTATCAGTTTATGGCAAGAAAATATAGTTCATATGCTTTGATTGGATATGAAGAGTTGCCACAAGTGTTACCAACAAAATTCTTTGTGCACAAAGGAAAATCCTTGATGAAGAGGAGAGAGATGCAAATGAAGTGCAAGGAACTTGAAGGCAATAGAGTGCATATAGCAAAAGAGGAGAGATAGCCTCAAAAAAAATTCCTTTCAATACTTTGCAAGCCTTTGTATCTCTAACCCATTGATGAATTATTTCTTATTGTTCCCATAGTTACAAGTCTAACCTTCATTATAATTTTGTGGGTCTTGTAATTTTTTGTTTGTAATATATTAATTTATAAATTTTGTCCAAATATTTGTAGATCGAGTCTCATGATTTGAAGAAGTTAAGTTAAATCATAGGCTTGTTGTGATCAAATCTCCTTGTGCTTGGGAAAATCCTATGAATTTGTCTTGATTCAACTTTGAAATACATATATTTTTCTTGGTTTGGAGTATCCAATCCTTTTTTCTCATCGTTAAAGGGATCGCTTTTAATAGAGATGTGTGCGTGAATTGCCATTTCATGATAATATCATTGTGAGTGACTACTAGACATGAAATATTTCAAGATTTTGAGTTTATTCATGTATGTGTACCTAATTATTTAATAGGGACGTGAAAATTTTATCCTCCAATTTTCATCTCAAATTTCTATTTTCATACATCTCTGTTGTTCTAGACTAGCCCTTTCAATGGATTCTTCACCCAACCCCTTAAGCGGCGGTGTGTTAATGTAGCATACTCGGATCTTATGTTGTTTATACTTAGTTAGGGATCTGACTTTTGCTAGCTCTATCTCAACTACTAAATTGTTACGGAAGCTCATAGAGAGTGATTCTGATAGCTCCATCGATTCTCAGTCACTTAGATTTTGAATGAGGCCATCCTAAGTACCAAGGGAGAGTAGTGATTTTGATAGGTCGAGAGGCTCTATTCCACTTAATTGTTTAGTGAATAGTGATTCATAAGCTCCTCTCCACACATTGAGTGCTCCTCTCCTCGAGCCCATGGAAGTCTTGAAGGCTCCTTTGTGAGACTTGCTAAAAGAAGAAAAGACAAGCAGAAACCTATCTAGTGCACCCGATTGCACCCTATTGCTTGACCTATACATATAGATAAGAATGTAAATATAAGCTTCATGCTCGCATGTTGTTGTCTTCCCCAAAACCTATTTAGCCTACTCAAAGTGGCCCTAGTGCTCATCCCATGCATGTAGATAAGAAATTAAATATTTGATATTTGTGCTCATGTATCTTCTTAATATGCCACACCCAAAGGCCCTTAGCCGGATGTAAACATTTTATCACTTAAAAATTTTGGTTAGTCATTTTAATTTCTTGCATGCAGATTGAATTTTTTGAGCAAATAACAAAATCTATTTATAAGTTTAAGTGTGTATGAGCATCATTTTCTGAGGAAGATACATATTCGTCAAAGTGGCCTACTTATCCCACTTAGAAATTGTTTGCAATCATGATTTGCACTAGATTATCTCTATATGATCTTAAACCAAAGTATAGTTTTACAACAAACGCAAGAGAATACATGAAAAGAAACAAGGCCTTAATCACAGTATGTATACATAATACAAAATATAATTATAGTATCTACTTAAAAAATTGTGATAGAAAATGAAAGGAAACAATGCCATGCAAAATCACATTATGTACAAAATCAAAAGAATTTACACTATTCATCTTGATTATATCCAAAAAAATCTTTTGAGCAACCTCTAAACATATACATTCTCAAAAGATATAGTATAAGCACATCTTTAAGGTGATGATCCTATGAATTCTCATTAAAACCTTGTATTTTTAATGTACAACCAATAATTGTTTAATGTACAACCAATAAATTTTTAATGTACAACCAATATGATACTTCTTTCCCTTTTGTAGATCATTGGAGTTTACAAATAATACATTTTCATTGGAGTTTACAAATAATGGAGCAGACATGGAGAAGCTTATCTAACATAAGCATGGTTTTCTGAAACAGAGCATGAATATCCTTGAGATCAAGGGAAAGCTCTAACTTCCTATCCATGAATGGTAGAATAGGGCCTATTTGAATCTCGATAAGGATTTTTGTGGGAATGAATGTCAATTCAACTAGAAAGATCAAGTTGTTGTAAAAAAAGAGAAGGGATAATTGTATTTTTTTGATAGGATAAATTATTGTAAATTTTGTAAAAAGGCAGAATACTCTTCCTTGTGTGATATGTATCACATATATTTTTAATTTAATTTTTAGACCTCTCTAGAGTATAGATGTTTAGATTAAAAACCTTAGAGGACCACTTTTAAGTGTGAACATATACACTTAAAATAGTATAAAGGACAATTGAAGTAATTTATTTCACGAGATTAATTTTTGAAGATTACTGAGATCTAGAGAGGTCTTGGAAAAGTCTATTCTTGCCATGTGTAGATCACCATTTAAGCTCTACCTTGAGAGCACACGGGTGGACAATGCCATCATCTTTGTACTTGCTACTAGTAGAAAATTGTTGAGATTCTCCTATATCTGTTATCTTCTCTGCTATTGCTCCTGTGTTATATTGTGTAACTATTGTCTTACATGGTATCGGAGTTGTAAGGTTTGAATAGCTTGAGAAGTATCACTACTTTAGCTTGCTAACAAACTAGAATATCAGTAGATTATTCGAGTGATTACATTATGGCCTCATCGTCGAACACTGGTCTTGGTGCTGCAGCTAATGTCAATGCTGCACCAATTCGAATTCGCCCACCTGCATTGACTGAAGGGAAGCTGGATGGAACCAACTATACACTCTAGAAGCTCAAAATTTCTGTAATTTTGGACTCCTATGAATTACTTGACACTGTCATGGGACTAATGGGATTGGATCCAGAGCCTATACTAGTTGAAGATCCAGCAGATGCAAGATTGATGATTCAGCCAGATCCAAATCTTCTACGAGCTTGGAAGAGGCGGAATGTTGATGCATTATGTGCAATTGTCACTAGTGTAAGTGATTCTGTGCTTACTTTAGTTCAACATACTACTAAAGCACATGACGCTTGGGGCATATTGGCTCGACAATATGAGACCAAGAACCACACTAGGATACAGAATTTAGAAAATCAGTTGGCAAATGAAAAGCATTCTGATTCTCAAAAGGCTGAAGATTTTATCAAATGGATAAAACATCTTCAAGACCAATTGGCTGCAGTTGGTGTTGTTATAACACGAGAAGAGCTGGCTCGAGGATGTGTACGTGTTCTTCCAGCAAAGTATGGTGGATTAGTAATAGCCCTTAACACTCAAGTAAGACCAACTCCCCTCACATTTGAAGAGTTTTGTGCTAGGCTTTTAGAAGAAGAGATGCGGTTGAAGAACTGGCAAAGTACAAGTGATGCTGCATTCTCAGCAAATGCAAAAGGTAAAGGCTCTTTTGATGGATCAAAGAAGAAGCCAAAGAAGAAAAAGTTCACAGGAAGTTGCTTCTATTCTGAAAAGAAAGGCCATGCCATCAAGGATTACAGAAAGAAGCAAGCTGATGAACGGAATGGGACTGTAAAATCATCATGGAAGAACAAAGATCTACAAACAACACAGAGGTGGAACTATGGGTAGCTATTGAAGAGTTATGCTCATCTGCTCAAGCTCGTGTTGATGAACCATGGATTTTAGATAGTGGAGCTTCTCGCCATATGACCAGTAAAAAGGATTGGTATAGTTCCCTAGTGCCTCTACGAGAATCCATCAATGTAGTGGTGGAAATGGCTCCAAGTGTCCAGCGGAAGGAACTGGAACCATCTCTTTTATCACTTCTCTAGGTTTTGAGAAAAATTTATCTGATGTTCTCTATGTACCTACACTTAAAAGAAATTTGTTGTCAGTTTCTGCAATAACAGATCGTGGACTCGAAGTTCACTTCAATAAGAGTGGTGCAAAAATCATCGATTCATCAGGTAATGTAGTAGGTAAAGGCATAAGACGCGATAACTTGTATGAGTTAAGTGCCTTAACTGCTACAGAAGATAAAGATGTAAGCAAGTTATGGCACCAACCATTTGGGCATCTTGGATTTGCAGTTTTGAAGGAGATGCAAAGAAGAGGGATGGTTGCTCATTTGCCTGCATTTTCAGAGTTGCAGGAACCTTGTGAAGCTTGTATGATGGGAAAGCAACAATGAAAGGCATTTCCAAGAGATACCAGCAATTCATCTCAAGCTCCTCTAGAGTTGTTACATGTTGATCTCTGTGGTAAAATTTCTACACCTGCTTTAGGAGGATCTTTCTACTTTTTGATGTTAGTCGACGATTATAGTAGAAAGATGTGGGTTTATTTCATTCGAGAGAAGGCTGATGCTTTTCAAAAATTTAAAACGTGGCATAAGTATGTGGAAAATGAATCAGGAAGGAAACTAAAGAAATTTAGAACAGATAGAGGAGGTGAATTCTTATCAACAGAATTCAATAGTTACTGTAAGGAGCATGGTGTGAAAAGGCAACTTACCACAGCTCATACACCTCAACAAAATGGCATTGTTGAGCACATGAATAGGACAGTAGTTGAAATGGCTCGTTGTATGTTAATGTCTCAAGACATGCTTGATTCATTCTGGGCAGAAGCAGTCAATGCAGCAGCCTACATCCTCAATCGAAGCTACACAAAAGCACTGAAGGGATGACTCCTCAAGAAGCATATTCTGGTAAAAAGCCTTGAGTTTTGCATTTCAGAATTTTTTGTTTTTTTTGTTATGCATATATTCGTGATTCAACAAGATCAAAGTTGGATTCAAAAAGCAAAAAGTGTGTCTTGCTAGGATATAGTGAAGAGTCTAAAGCAACAGGTTGTGGGATCCTGAGGCAAGGAAGAATTTTTTCAACCGAGATGTGGTGTTTGATGAATGACCACACTTAGTAGAAGATAAAGATAAATATACTATCTCATCAAACGGAGAAATATCTCACCTTGTGCCTATCAAAAGACAGGTTAAAGTTGAGGAGGAGGAAACATCTGATGGAGAAATTTCCTCAATAAAAAGCTAACCAGTTGTAGCTGCACAGCGTAAGCCACTACCGAAGGGGGCACAATAGCTCTTTGATGATCACAATCCACATGTAGATGTACCAGAATCATCCTCGGATGGATTACGAAGATCAACGAGAATAGACGAGCAAAGAAGAGCCTCACAACACATTGTTAACATGGCTCTAATGGCAGATATCAAGGGCTCGATAAAGGAACCTACCACCATTGAAGAAGCCCTTGATGATCCAGGTTGGAGAGCGGCAATGTAGTCTGAGTATGATAGTATACTCAAAAATGATACATGGGATCTAGTCGACTTGCTGCCAAAGAAGAAGGTAATAGGTACTAAATGGATTTGGAAAGCTAAGTATAAAGCAGATGGAACATTAGAAAAGTATAAGGCAAGATTAGTTTCATAGGGTTTTTCACAGATCGAAGAATTTGATGTTCAAGAAACTTTTGCACCAACAACACGCATGACAACCATTCGGATGGTACTTGCCGTAGCTGCACAAAAGTCCTGGCCTATTTTCTAGATGGATGTCAAATCTACATTTTTGAATGGTCACCTCAAGGAGGAGGTATATGTATCTCAACCACCAGGTTTTGAGGTGCCCAATTTAGAAAATAAAGTTTGCAGGTTGAAGAAAGCTTTGTATGGACTTAAGCAAGCTCCACGGGCGATAGATAATTTTTTCAAAAACATGGGTTTTGAAAGAAGTACTTCTGATGCTAGCTTGTATGTAACAAAAAGGGATAGCAAGCTAGTTGTTTTCATTGTATATGTAGATGATTTGATCGTTACAAGAGATCATCAGGAACTCATCAATCAAACTTGGATCAGCTTGGGAACTGAGTTTGAAATGACAGACTTAGGTCTACTCCATTTTTGTCTGGGAATTGAAGTATTGCAAGGAAGGATGGCAGTTTCATCTCACAACAAAAATATGCCAAAGAAATTCTCAAGGCATTTGGAATGATGGACTGCAAACCAACTAGCACACCTATGGAGGTAAATCATAAGCTATGTATGGATGATAACATGCTTGATGTAGATGCTAAGAAGTATAGGAAGCTCATTGGAAGTCTTATTTTTCTGTGCAACACTAGACCAAAAATTTGCTAGGCTGTTGGAGTGTTAGGCAGGTTTTCCAAAAAACCTAAGGAGAGTCACTGGAATGCTGGAATGCAAATTCTAAGGTAAATTGTGGGAACCTTGGTTTTGGTATTTTGTATACCACAAGTGATACACTTCAAGGATATTGTGATTCAGATTGGGCTGGAGATTGTGATTCTAGAAAATTAGTTTCCGGATATTGTTTCTCACTTGGTTCAGGAATATTTCCTAGTTTAAGGGCACAAATCAGCTTGTTTTCCTTCTTGTGAGGTAGTCTGGTTAAGGAGAATTCCTGCAGATCTAGGATTTCCATCAAATATGCCGACTGTACTCAAGTGTGATAATCAAAGTTGTATGGCTATTGCAAAGAACCCAGTATTTCATGCTCGCACGAAGCACATAGAAGTAGAGTACCATTACATTCATGAGCTAATTGAAGATGAAATTGTGGAGCTAGAACATTGACCAACAGAGGCAAATTGTGCTGATATATTCACTAAAGCACTTGGAAGAGAACATCTCAACAGGCATCTTCAACAGATGGGCATAGGACCGAGACCTACTTGATTCATCATGGGTAAACATTGAGGGGGGGTGTTAGTATATGAGCAATGTCTACCCCTCATGATTGTATGCACATTTTGTAAGGCCCCCATTATGAGGAGAAGCCAAGCGTGCATTACCCAATTGATGGGAATCCCAACTTGCATATTGCATGAAGGTCATATTGGACCATGTAAATTATTGTAAGGAAAGGGAGTTATCAGGGTCCCCAATTGTGGGGTCTAGGGCAGCGGTGAGCAACCCTGCCTGGGGGATCCAAGGGGGCCAATGGGCCCCCTGGTGGGGGTCTGGGGGCAGCGCCCCTGGTGCGATGATAAAGGGAATATTCCATGGAATATTCCCTCTCAGAGTTAGAAATCATTTATATTTGTTAGGTTGGTTCAACCGATCTAAGCCATGTATGGCAATTGCGCGGGCGGTGGCCGCCCATGCTTTACTGCCCATGTATAGCCGTCCATGGAAGGCCACCCATGATCCTATATATACATGACTTCTGCACTACCTGAGACATCAAATTGAGCTAGCATACCTCTACCTTGTATCTCCCTGTCTAGAGTTGTCTAGATCACCATTTAAGCTCTACCTTGACAGCGCACGGGTGGACAATGCCATCATCTTTGTACTTGCTGCTAGTAGAAAATTGTTGAGATTCTCCTATATCTATTATCTTCTCTGCTATTGCTCCTGTGTTATATTGTGTAACTATTGTCTTACAGAACCTAATCCAAGGTATGCAAATACACTACATAACATAGTCTGCCCTCCTATATGCACACAAATGAAGTACAAGTATGGCTCAATACATCATTCATATGTGTATACAAAATGAGGCTCAACGGATTACAACTAAGGATCATTTGATCATCATATGCACACACACACATAGTAATAAACAAATAGAAGAGTGAAGCCTAGATATAGCTACCATGTAAGGGACTACGACTGTAAAATGGAAATGGAATACCATAGATCCGTAGATGCAAAGAACATGCACCATGAATGGTTGTGAAGGAGAGAGCATGTTCGATGGATTTATGCATAAGATAAATCCATGCGCATATGCTGCACTAATAAAAAAAAAAGTATGTGGAGACCGCAAAATCAGTAGCTATTTCACTAGATGAAGCATCCAATAACATGATTTCATTTGTGTGTGTTTTTCTTCAGAGGGGCCATACTAATCATCTTGTACCATCAAAATACTATGGCCAAGAAGAGTCCAAAATAATAGGTCACTTCACCATGTGCAATGGCCTAAAGAGAATGGATCGTCTATAGCAACAAAATCTTTTCCACAAATATTAACACATTAGCTAATATACAAAACCTAGATAAGCAAGATGAAAACAAGGCTCCCTGATACCAAACTAGGCATCTCATTGAGTCATTATAGATTGATTTTTGTAGGTGTGGTGAAAGAAAAGCCATTAGAATGACCGTACTCGAACCATAATCTGACCATGTAGATGGAGATAAAAAAGGTCATTCATGATTGCATGGACATTAGAGTCTCTGATGATTATAGCACTATATAAACATAGGCAACTATCAATGTCCTCATTTGTAGCGATTCATATTCCATTAGCACATATTGGCAACAAACAAACATTAGGATGATATGCATCTTATGCAACCTCATATGCACAGGCCATGAATGTCCATCCATGTAGAATAGCAGAGGAGCCTAGAACATTGATATACATAGTAAAAAATGGAGTGTGCAATACAAAATGGACTGTTGCTCTAGCACCATGGTGAGAACCACGTTAAGAAGCTCCACCTCCTAAATGTCAATCCGCGAAAGAGATAGGAGTGATATGAAGATCATGAATATGAGATGAAGTGAGAGTGATGGTGAGAAGCATAGAGATGCACACACACATACACACACACAACGAAGAGACAAGCAAGACACAATGGAAGGTAGGAAATCAACTCTATTACTCAAGAACACTCTTAAAAGCTCAAAATAGCTCTATGTTTTTCTCTACTCAAACAAGCTAACCTCAAAAATGAGCTCTCTGGCTCTTTTTATAGATTCTAGACTAGTTTTGACCGGTTTCACATCTAGTGTCCGACATAGTTAAAAAATAGGTTCTAGGCACTATTTGAAAGGGTAAACGGTGTCTAAAAACAACCAAGATTGGTACGCTCATTCTACCTAAGCTCCTCAAGCTTGAGGACTCCTCGGCTTGCACAAAATGGAGCTATATTTTACAAAAAGGGTTTTTCTATGTTACATATGGTACAAAAGTGCTGAAAATCATTGTTGAGTGTTTGAGAAAGTAATATAAAACATATTTGTTTGAAAAAATGATTTGACTGACTCAGTGCTTCTTCGTTATGCTCTGTCTTCACATGCTTCCGCGTCTTCTAGGCCTCTGGCTGCTACCAACAACCCCCTTCCTCTCGCTTCTGTCGTCCTCGACAGAACCTTGTTGTGCGGTCTGTCGGATATAGTTCTGTAGTAGTTCCTGAGTGACGGTGTGTTCTGATATGCGAATTCCTCGGGCGAGATCTGCCTCGAGTTTCTCCCAATCAATGAGCTACAGTTCATCTGATGGTGGGAGTCAATAATGCATGGAATATACCATCTGTTCACTGGCAAATAATTGAAGTAAATGCATAGGCGTGCTGATGAACACTTATGAATGATATTCCCAGAAACAGGTTGTGAACATTTCTTTGAAGGTCTGCTTATAGCATGCCGGTAAGTACTTGATTCGACAATGCCAGGCATAACACACCCGGAGCGATGGCGTTGTACTCATATCATATGAAAGATCTATATTGCCATGCTCGAAACCCGGGGTGCTCACATGGGGTGCCTTGATGCGACGGAAGACTTTGAAAACCATCTGCATCATGTCAAATATTTTGACAGTCATGTGCGCTGCTATATCGTCCATATGTTTCAAGCAAGGGAGCCAGTGATGAATCGTTGCCATCATGTATCCGACTGTAGGGGGTCCGGTGGGTGGGGTGAAGTATGGGTAATTAAGCCAATCTTGGCATTGCTTGTTGTTTTGTACTTTAATAGCAAATGCCTTCCAGGAGTGGCGATGTGGCACTGGTCCCCAACATGGGTTGTACTTTAAATGTAGTGATGCCTTGACCCAAGTACTCATCATCTCTGGATATTTCTGTAATAAATCCTTGCGCCAATCTGGTTGATAGATTTCTCCTCGCTATGCATCTGTTGGCAAATCGTCAGGCTCAAACTGAGTAGCGTGAGAGGGTTTCTTGCCTATTTATTTCTCTATGGCCAACTGATATTCCGCAATTAACATGAAATAGGGTTTATACTGTAGCTCATGCCCAAATATGTATCTGTGAGGGGCCAAGTGAGCAAAGTAGGGCGACTATAAAATGCGTTCTTCAATCATTGCCATTGCGTGTAATTGCACCTCTACCCGTGCTGAGTGGATTCTTCCAAGTTCTTCAGTCGTCTTCATCCATGCTAGAGTTGGAAGTTCGAAAGTCGTCTGGCCTTCAGCCGTGACTCGTCCACTTGGGATGGGTTGAGGTTCATATGCTTCTTCAAAAGTTTCCTTCACCGGAATAGTCACTATTTCTTCCTCTGCTAGACTGGTATCTATGATTGAAGAGTGACTACCTGGTCCCGTAAAGCGTTGAGTTCCAAGATCTCAGGAGAAGGGTCCGCAAGAGCTGGTAGTCCTTGTTCTATTGGTGCTCTTAACTGGAGTAGTTTATGATCTTCTTTAAGCTTCCGATATTCCTCGTTCATGTTGTCGTACTCATCTAATAATGTGACATGATCCTCTAGCCACATTTTCATAGATTGTGAGGGCACGACCTTGAAATGACTGGGGCTTAATGGTTGGTCTGGCTGATCTAGAGCATCTTCTAAATTTTCTCTGTTCTGTTCTTGTAAACGCTGGTTGTCTTCTTTCGTTGCTGCCAAGTGTCGTCTGAGTAAGCCCATGTTCCTGGTGAGCATTGCATTGTGAATCGTCTGGGCCATCAACAAGTTGTCTATGTCAGTGATGGCCTCTTTTGTCTTTTCTTCACTTTCTAGTTCTAGTTTGTGATAAGCCTCTCGGAGTTCTTGGTAGCGGGTATTTAGTGAGGTATTTTTGATGGTCAGTGAATTGAGCTGCGACTGTAACTCGTTGGTTGTCTTCTACAGCATCTGATAATTAGTTCCAAGAGATGCAAACTCATCTCTTACTTGAGTCATGCATGTCGAAATGCAGTGTCTATGGTGGGTGATAATATTAGTGACAGAGTGAATGCAGTTGCGGTGTGTGTGGGTGTCGATGCAAAGGGAAAGGAAAACGGGGATGGGAATGTGGATGCAGTGGTGATTGTGGAAAATTGTGATGTGCCTAAATATGGTGGTATAATGGAAGATGTGAGTGGTGGTGCGGTAGGCGGTGATATATCCATATCATTGGATGTGGTATCAAGTGTAGTGACTATGAATAGTGGACTGATTGTAGGTGTGTGTGTGGGTGTAAATACAGGATTTACAAAAGTTGAAGAGTAATTTACAGAGGGGGTCTCTTGTACTCCTTGGTGGAAAGGGGAAAGAGGAATTACGGTGGGTGGAGGGGGTGAGATGGGGGAAAAGGTCAATGGAGGTGGAAAGGGAAATACGAGTCGTGGAGGTGTGGGGAAGGATGGGAAAGATGGAGGGAGAAAGGGACTAGATGGAAAGGTAGACGTCCTAGGAGGTAGACTAGGTGGAGTGGGTGTGGACATGGTGAGAGGAATGGATGTGAAAAGGGCTTCTGCTACTTCTTTGTGGAAGGAGGTGGATGTTTTGGGAGAAGGAGGGTGTATGGGGGAGACTGGAGAGACGGGATGTTGAAGCTCAAAGTCAAGGACAAAGCATGGAAGCACATCAAAAGGTGGACACACAAGGAAAGGGAGCAAGTAGGGAGCTCCAAGAAGTGTATGTCAAATTTTCAGAAGAATCCCCTACAAAAATAGTGATTTTCATCACTAAAAACCATTGTAAATACCATTATCTATTTTTAGTAACTCCATTTTGTTCAAGCCGAGGAGTCCTCGAGCTTGAGGAGTATTAGAAGTACCATCGTACCAATTTTCATAATTTTTAGACTTCGTTTGAGCCCTCAAATAAGCCCTGGACCCTAATTTTTAACTAGGCCGGACACTAGGTCTGGACAGGGCCAAAACTAGTCAAAAAACTATAAAAAGAGCTAGAGAGCTCATTTTTGGGGTTAGCTTGTTAGAGAATAGAACTTTTGTAAGAGAACTCTTTTGCAATCTAAGCTTTCCATTGTTCCTCTCTTTGATCTTACTTTGTGCGCGTGTGTGTGTATGTGTGTGCATGTTTGAGTGCTTTCACTCACGCACTTGTGCCTTCACTTGCTCGTGGTCTTCATACCGGTCCTCACGTCTCCGCGGATTGACAAGTAAAGGAGGTGGTGCTTACGCTTGAGCTACACCAAATTTTGGCACCGTTGCCGGGGAGAGAGCTTCGAGGACGAGCGTTGTGATGGTAAGATCGTAGATTTGCGACGTTGGAAGGTAAAAAAACTGTCATTTCAGTTCATTTTCTGTTTTTTCCTCTTCATCTTCATCATCATCATCATCTCCACCTTCTTCCATCTTCTTCTTCATAGAAAATTCTTGTTTTTTAGTGCATTTTCACCATCTTCATACCATTTTTCATGCATTATTGTGTGGGAAGGAGTTAGGAGAAGCAAGGGAGAGCAAGCGCTGTGTTTTTTTCATGATTTTCTGCTCATACGAAGCTTGCCATAGCCGGCGCTCAGAAATTTGAATTTCCCACCAAAAAACACGATTCTGTGATGAAAATCGCGATTCTGTGAAAATTCAAAATTTTTTGAAAAATCATGATTTTCTGTTTTCCCGCCTAAAAGTTGGCTGAAAAAATCACGATTCTGTAACTGTGCTCAAAATCGCGATTCTCAAAAAATCACGATTTTCAGTAAAAAACACGATTTTTTGAAAAAAGACGATTCTGTGTAATCACGATTTTTTGCTCAAAATCGCGATTTTCTAAAAACACGATTTTGTGCTCAACATCGCGATTTTCAGAAACACGATTTTGTGCTCAACATCGCGATTTTCAGAAACACGATTTTGTGCTCAACATCGCGATTTTCATGCCAAAAACACGATTCTGAGAAAACACGATTTTGTGAAAAAAACACGATTTTGTAAATCACGATTCTCTGAGTCAACATCGCGATTTTCAGAAACACGATTTTTGTGCTTAACATCGCGATTTTCATAAACACGATTCTGTGCTCAACATCGCGATTTTCATAAACACGATTTTCAGAAAATACGATTTTCAGTGGGCTCAAAATCGCGATTCTCACAAATCACGATTTTGTGCTCAACATCGCGATTTTCTAAAAACACAATTTTGTGCTCAACATCGCGATTTTCATGCCAAAAACACGATTCTGAGAAAATACGATTTTTAGTGGGCTCAAAATTGCGATTCTCACAAATCACGATTTTCAGCCAAAAACACAATTTTGTGAAAAAAGGCGATTCTGTGAAAACACGAATTTTTGCTCAACATCGCGATTTTCAGAAACACGATTTTGTGCTCAACATCGCGATTTTCAGAAACACGATTTTGTGCTCAATATCGCGATTTTCAGAAACACGATTTTGTGCTCAACATCGCGATTTTCATGCCAAAAACACGATTCTGAGAAAATACGATTTTCAGTGGGCTCAAAATCGCGATTCTCACAAATCACGATTTTCAGCCAAAAACACGATTTTGTGCTCAACATCGCGATTTTCAGAAACACGATTTTGTGCTCAACATCGCGATTTTCATGCCAAAAACACGATTTTGAGAAAACACGATTTTGTGAAAAAAACACGATTTTGTAAATCACGATTCTCTGAGTCAAAATCGCGATTTTCAAAAACACGATTTTGTGCTCAACATCGCGATTTTCAGAAACACGATTTTGTGCTCAACATCGCGATTTTATGAGTTCACAAAATTGCGATTCTCTAAAAGTTCACAAAATCGCGATTCTCTGAAAGTTCACAAAATCGCGATTCTCTGAAAGTTCACAAAATCGCGATTTTCTCCAAAGGTCCTGTTTGCCTGTTTTGACCCCCAGGAGCCTGAATTGGCATAACTTTTTCATCCAAAGTCCATTTTTTGAGCTCTATAGCTCGTTGGAAAGCTCGTTTCAAATCCTATACGACCTCAACTATTTTTTTTCAAGAATAACACGTTGATTTTGAGATAGGATAATTTGAAGTTGACCCTCAAGTGGGACTAGGGAACCAAGGGAAATCCAAAGAATTTTGAACCATACCAAGGGGAAAATTTGGACTCTTGACTAAAGCTTATGAACCTGAGATCTGGTAGACACTTAGGCAAGGATAAACAAAGCATTAGATCTTCTGAGGCTAGTGTCAACCATACATCCAAGTCTTGGGCACAACAACTAAGTGGTCATCTTTCACTAAGTTCAGACACAAGTGATTCAGAAATGTCTTTTAGTATGGGAAAACCTGCAGGTGGCTCAGGGACTGCCCATCTACAAACACCAGAAGGGCCCTATAAGACACAGTTGGAATATATTCGGACCAACCAATTAGGTGCTCGCATCTATGAGGATGGTCTGAGGCGATCAGTGGTCCAACTCAAAAATCCAGATCAATCCTTTGGACTTGAACACCCGGTGGTCAAGTTCGAAGAGGGTTCATACATTGATAAGGAAGGAACCATGTATGTGGTCACCAACCTACCAGATAGGACTGATGAGTTTGGAAATGTCATTCCTGAGAATGAAATAGGAGACCTAGAACAAGGAAATGTAGGACAAGGACCCCAGACTCCTAGAGGTAAGTCAGTTTTGACCCGAGTGATCACTCCAGACTGGATCCCTCAAGATAACAAAAGCATAGAACTATTTTTGAATAGAGAAACAGTGGAAGCCTTTTGGAGATTCAAGCCAGATCAACCTAGCCAATTGGGCATAGTCATCATCTACGAGTTCAAGGATCCAGAGATGCCAGGCAAAGTTGTTTACCTGGATAACACATCAGAGAAAATTTTCTTGGTAACAGAACATGATAGACATGCATATACTTGGAAGAATGAATTGATTTTCCCCCCACCAAGATCCAATGTTTCCAGTGGCCTCCAAGGTGTAGGATCTTCCCACGCTCATGAAGCCCAGAGAGAAAGAACTAGAGAGAGACCTGAGGTAAGTTTTGCACACACCGTGGGCAGGAATAGATCAGGATTTGAAAATGAAAGACCTGAAAGAGAGAGATATCAAGCACATAGGCAAAAAAGAGATGAACATGATTTTCCATTGCCTAGACCCCGAGAGCACCCAAGAACCCTTAGACCCACTCAAGTGATCAAGGCAATGAAGAATTATTTTGACGGGTCAGGAGATCCTTATGATCATGTGGCCGAGTTCAAACAAGTGTTAAGAGCTGAACAGGTTGAGGATTTATTCACCCAATACGAGGCATTTGGTTTGACTCTTAAGGGCACTGCCTTGGCTTGGTTTCAACCATTGAGTAGTCGCAACTATCGCGATATAGGTCAACTGCTAGACGAATTCATTGTAGAATTTTCCAAGAGTGGTATCAGGCATAACACATCATCCTTGATCCACAGTTTCAAGCAGACACCCCAAGAAACAGTGCGACTAGCAGGTAGAAGGTTCAGACAGTACCTAGAAAGATGCCCTGCTCTCGAGTTACCCACACCAGCCAAACAAGTGGCTTTGTTCTTAGATGGCTTACTGAGCACAAAGTTAAGATCATATGTATATTTGAAAGAGCCTAGATCCATAGAAGAGTGCGTGCGAACATGCATTGACATAGAAGATAACTTGGGTGAGGAGTTAGGATTATCCAAACTCTATAAGGATTCAGATAGTTCTACTAGTCATACTTCAAAAATCTCCACGGAAATAGAGGAGATAGCTGAGCAAGTTGCCAAGAAGTTGGGAGTCCAAAATAAACAAACACAGAGAGTCACTCCAGTGAATCGGTGTTATACTTGTGGGGGCGACCACATGGCTAATGTATGCCAATGCAAAACCAAAACATTACAGAAAGGAATGCTCCATATTGCACTATTGAGAGAAAATACACAAACCACACGGCTCAAGATTGTCCCTACAATAGGCAGGCTGTTAGACAAAATTATCAGCAACCTTACCCACAAGGTAGGTATCAGAACCAATACCAACAGCCATATTATAGACCACAACAGCAATATCAGGTACCATATAGGCCACAACCTGTCTTGGGAAACCAACCACCAGCTCCAGCCAACATGATTCCAGTCAAATATGCTGGGGGAGAAGAAAATCCAAATAGAGCATTGGTGCCACTAACCCCATTGATACCAGATAATGACTCTCATGCTCATTGTTCAGACTACTCCCATGAAGGTAGTCCACATGTGTATTACACAGAGTCACCTGAACATAGTGAGATTTACTCGTATCAATATGAGGCACCACCTATGGAGCAAAATTGGGAGCGAGAATACTTCAATGTCATGTACACAAATCCTAATCCTAGGCCCCAATTGAGACAAATGAGACCACAAGCCCCTAGAGGATCTTGTTTTAGATGTCAAGGTGATCATTTCATTCGTGACTGTCCCCACCCACCATCTCCGAGTCAAGGACAGGCTATCACAATACAGGCTTTTTGTCCTGATTGCGGCAAAGACCATCTCCCCAGAGATTGTCCAAGAAATCCCTCCAGTGCACCCAAGATTACACCCATTAATGTGGTAGGCTTAGTGGCAGATTCAAGTTCAAGTAGTAGCAATGTGGCTCCTATACAAGCTGTCACTAGAGCACAAGCCTTAAAACAGGATAAACCAGTTGAACAATTAGAGTCGAGTGAATCGGGAGAGCCTAGTAAGAGGAAAACAAGAACATGGAAGGATACCAGAGAGAAGGCCAATCGCAAGTGGAATAAAAAGTTATCCGAACTAGAAGAAAGCTTAAAAGAAGCGAAAACAAAAATAGAAGACATTGCATCTCAAAGCCCCTCGCATGCCGAAACTCCATCCACTCCACCTCATCCCACCCCACCACCCATTGTAAATAGACCACAACCAGGGTCTGTTCTTGCAGATCCAACCCTAGAAGGCTTGGACATGATGTTCAAGGCCTACCAGGCTCGACTTCAAGAAGGGCCTACAGCTGCAAACCTAGACAAGAGTTACCCTAGAGTGGACTTAGAGATTGAACGGATGAAAATGTGCATGAAAATGGTAGAACAAGCTCAAGCTATACTTGAGACTAGTCAAAAGTTCAATCAGACAAACTCTGTCAAAGGGGATTAGCATTTCCAGGGCTTACTAGAACGATTAGAGCAGTTGGTAAACAAACCACAAGTTTCTTTACCTCCACAGGCTCAACCAGTTAATGAAAGAGGAAGCTCACCACCAATGGGAGCTTATGTTCCTAATTCCACGGATCCAGGAATACCTCCTTCAATTCAACAGTACTCTCAAGAATTCTTGCGGGAAATACAAGAAGAGAAATGGGCCAAGGAGAAGGGTAATTCCCCTCCTATTCCTGAGATTGATGATCTTCATGATCAATTTCCCCAAGACATTCCATCTATTTACGGAGATGAAGCAGAACAACAAGAAGACGAAAGGTTAGATTTTGAATCTAATACCCTAGAAGAACTGCCTCAATTTCCAGGCCCATGGGAATCTGAATCTCTCCAGATTAGAGCTCCCACAATACTAGTAAGAAATGAAGACTCAGTGGTTCCAAGGAACACGGATGTCGTGAAGAACACTAAGGTTCAGTGTCATCTCACTGTAGAAGAGCTGCTCAAAGCAAAACCTGAGCTTTGGAATCATGTGAAGGATCAGGTTCCAGAACTTGATTCCGACATGCCAAAAGCAGGCTCCAAGCAAAGGGTACCAGAGATACCTCTAGACAAAATAGGGGACATGTGTGAGGGTGAAGAAGGTAATACTTATCTTCCAATCACCTACCAAGGTTACACAACCAAAGCAATCATAGATTCAGGTGCTGGTGTTGCTATTGCGACCGCCTCCTTGTGGAAGCAATGGGGCAAGCCCACATTAAGACCAACTAGAATGAAGCTTCAAATGGCTGATGGTCATTTTGAAAGACCTCTAGGATTGCTAGAAGGGATCACTCTAACCACTTGTGGTGTAGAGTTTGAGCACACATTTGCTATATGTGACTTTGAGAAAAATAATGTCTATGAGATGATCCTAGGAAGACCCTTCCTACGACAATTGCAAATAGTACAGGATTGGGGAACTAACTCCTTGTACTTACAGCACTTAGGGGTCACCACCAAGGTCAATTTGAAGGATTACACCTTCAGAGATGTACCACCCCTACAGTGGAATTCTATCCACAAAGCGAAAGAAGATTCCATCTCTGTGCATTCTGAAAGTTCACCTGATCCATCATGGCTGCATGAAGATACTCATTTGTGGATGTGCAAGGTCGCAAAGGAAGAGGAAAAACGTTTAAAGGCAAGAGAAGAAGGAACTTCGCTAGGAGATAGACCAGTTAGAGACCCAGCCTACACACCGATGATCTTTCCAGATGAGGAGTTTGAGCCTCATGGCTGGCCAGAAATCTTAGCCACCATGGACATTGCTGTCAATGAGGAACAGTGGACACCTCATTGTGATGAGGAGGGTTATGATATCTCAGTGTTCATGTGTCAACCCTTGCTAGAAGAATGTGACCCTAGTGATGTCATAGAAGAAGAAGAGAATGACGATGATCTGGAATCTATTGTGATGGATAGTTGCTTTAACTCAGAGCAGCACTATCTAGAAGATATAGGAGTGTTCACCCAGAAAGAAGAAGAACCTCTCACAAGTATTAAAACAGTAAACTCAAAGGATGGAAGTGAGAGTAGTCAAAAGAAAAAGAAAAGAAAAGCAGTGAAACAAGAAGAGGAGGAATCATTGTTTGAAGTACCAGAAAACTTCAAGAAATATGAAGTTGACGACCGCAAAATTTTGGTACGAATGCCTAAGAGAGAGGCCATCATAGGAGAATCATATGATAATAAAGAAAAGACCAAGAAGATTGTAGTGACCATTGAAGAGAACGAAGAGAGATGCACATATATAGGAGATGACCTAAGTGCAAGAGAAGAAATGGAGCTCATAGCTCTATTAAGGGAATATAGGGATGTGTTTGCATGGCACTATAGAGACTTGAAAGGGGTAGATCCAAGAATTTGCTCTCATACTATCCCCATGACTGCTGATGCTAAGCCCACCAAACAGAAGCCCTACACATATAATGATACCTATGCAGCCAAAATAAAAGAAGAAATTGATAGGTTGATTGAAGCTGGATTCATCTATGAGATTGAGCATACCGAATGGGTGTCCCCCATTGTTGTGGTACCCAAGAAGAACGGGAAGTTGCGAGTGTGTATTAACCTTAAAAAAGTTAATGCCGCTACGATTAGAGATAGTTATCCACTTCCAATCACAGAACACCTATTGGAGCGTGTTGCAGGCAAGGAAGTTTATAGCTTCCTTGATGGATTTTCAGGTTACAATCAAGTAGCCATTGCCCCAGAAGATCAACACAAAACAGCTTTTGCTACAGAGTGGGGAATCTTTGCATTTCGTGTGATGCCATTTGGGCTCACCAATGCACCTGCAACATTCCAAAGGCTCATGTGTCATGTCTTCAAAGAGTTCTTGCGAAAGAGCTTAGAAGTGTATGTGGATGATTTATGTGCTCATTCCCAAGAAAGAAGGTTTCACATCCCTGAGCTCAGACAAATCTTCAACAAGTGTAGAGAATATCGAGTGTGTCTGAACCCAGAAAAGTGTGTGTTTATGGTGCGTCAAGGTAAAATCTTAGGTCATATTGTTTCTAAGAATGGAATCTCAACAGATGAAGATAAGGTACGAGCCATAGCGGAGCTACCAAGGCCAAGGAATATTAAAGAGGTACAAGCCTTTATGGGCCATTGTGGATACTACCGTAGGTTTATCCACATGTACGCGATCATAGCTAGACCCCTTTATGCCTTGTTGTCTAATCTTGAGTGGAACGACGAATGCGAGAATTCTTTCAACGAACTGAAGAAACGTTTGTGCACGGCACCAATACTCACCACTCCTGATTGGAATAAACCCTTCCATGTCCATGTGGATGCATCCAATCATGCCATAGGATGTGTGCTAGCACAACCCACAAGTGAAGGAAACTTAGATTTGCCCATAGCATATGCTAGTAGACAACTCACTACAACTGAACGGAACTATACCACAACTGAGCGAGAGGGCTTAGCATGGTATATGCTGTGAAGAAGTTTAGACACTATTTATTGGCCAACAAATTCAAGTTTTTCACTGATCATCAAGCTTTGTTATATTTGGTCAATAAACCTTGCAATACTGGATGCTTAGTAAGATGGTTCCTCTTACTAATGGAATATGACTTTGAAGTTGTTGTCAGGAAAGGTAGAACCCACCTTCGGGCAGATCACCTTTCTCGCATCACTTCAGGAGAGTCACCGCAAGGAGTGTCTGACGAATTACCCGATGCTTATCTGTTCAATTTAGAAGTTGTTCCTAAATGGGCAAATAAGTTGGTACCAGTCCTAACCTTTGGCCCTGCAAATAAGAATGTGAAAACATCACAAGAAGAAATTGTAAAATCACAAAAATATCACATATTAGCAGGAAGCATGTACAAACAAGATACTGAGGGTGTATTAGCTTGTTGTGTGGAGGATGATGAACATAGTAGTTGGTTGCAACAGGCCCATGAAGGAATGCTAGGAAATCACTATTCTAAACAACGAACATTGCAGAATCTAAAGCGTTTAGGAGTGTATTGGCCTAGCATGGACAAAGAAATACATGAGTGGATTAAGAATTGTCCAAGGTGCAGAGAGAGACCCCCAGTGGAGCATGCGACCCTTTATCAAGTGTCATTAATTCCAGATTGGAGTGCTCCATTGGTAGAGTTTATGAGATCGGGAAGATTACCCAAAGAGGCTAGTCTAGCAAGAAGACGAAGCATGGAGCAAGAGGCTCAAGGCTACGCCCTAGTAGGGGACAACCTATACCGAAGAGGCAAAGATGGCTACTTAAGACTATGCGTTCATGAATCAGACTATTTAAAGGTCTTAGAGACTGCACACAGCGGTGTTGCAGGTGGACATTTTGGTCCTGACCGAGTGATCAAGACCATTCTATTCTCAGGACTTTGGTGGCCCACTCTTCATATGGACGCACATACCTATGTGAAGAAATGTGACACATGCCAACGTGCACAATATCCAGTGAGAAAAGACGAGATGCCCTTGAGGCCAATGATGGGAGGACGTGCATTTTCGAAGTGGGGCATAGACTTCATAGGTCCTATTAACCCCCCAGCTAGAAACTCCCATGCAGAGTACATCATTGTAGCCACAGATTACCTTACAAAGTGGGTAGAAGTCAAAGCCACAACAAAGAATGATGCTCAGACTACGGCTAAGTTCTTATTCGAGAATATGTTCACGAGATATGGACTACCAATAGAGTTGGTGAGCGATAGAGGCACACACTTCTTGAATGAAGTCATTGAAAATCTTCTCCAAGAATTCTTGGTGATACATAAGAAATCTGCCCCCTATCACCCACAAGCCAACGGACAAGCCGAGAGTACCAATAAGATCCTCTGTAACGTATTGACAAAACTGGTAAATAATAAACGCTCTGATTGGGACAAACAACTTCATCATGCTGTTTGGGCTTATCGAGTTGCCTACAAAACGGTACTCAACGCCACCCCATTTCAGATGGTCTTCGGACAAAACGCTGTGCTACCATTAGATTTCTTAATCCCTGCCTTAAAAGTAGCACAAGAGTATGAGTGGAATGGGCATGAATTGTTCTCTAGGATCTTTGATCTCGAACGCTTGGGTGAGACGAGGCTACGAGCGACAGCAGGCATCTACGCTGCAAAGAAGAGGCAAAAGGCATACTTTGATGCACACATCAAGGATAAGGGATTGAAAGAGGGAGATCTAGTGTTGGTATACACACTAAAACAACATGCCCGTAAGTTGGAAAAAAGAGGATACGGACCCATGATCATTAATAGAATTTCCACTAGTGGTGCAGTTCAGTTGGCCACTCTAGAAGGAGATATCTTGCCAAACTATATTAGTGGCTGTAGAGTCAAGCTATATCAAGAACCTCTTACTGAGGATATGCTAATGAGACTCAACACTGCTAAGATGCGAAAAGAAGAAGAATTAAGAGTGAGAGAAGAAGCACAGGTAGAGGCCAGAGAGCGTATTAGGCGAAATAAGTTAAGGCGATTAGGCCTAGATGTCAACTCAAAAGCCACAAAATATCACATGGATATGTGTCAGAAGTCAGGCATAGCAACTTCTCAGGTCATTGACCGAAGACCCTTTGTGACCATAGAGATAGGACAAGGGAAGGGTGCAAGGACGGTGAAAGCATTGATTGACTCAGGTGCAACAAGTAGTGCAGTTAGACTTTCCTACTGCCAAGACTTGCAGTTGAACATCAATCCCATAGAAGCTTATCTCATAGGATTGGGAGGTGTGGAAACCCCTTGTTTGGGCGAGGTGGAACTTCCCATCTACCTTCAAGATGTTCCAATGAAAGTCAAAGCGCTAGTATGTCAAGATGAGAACCTTACAGAACCACTTGTCTTGGGTCAAGATTGGATCTATGACCATGCAGTTAACTTAAACCTAAGAAGTCAAATTCTTCAAGTTTGGGTACATGAACAATGCATTACATTAGAATTAGAGAACTGCATGCTCCTAAATCATGGCACCACACACTCTCTTAGTTCTTCCAAGACTAATCATATGAAAGAAGATGTTGTATGTGTCAGAAAGCTCTATGATACAGAAGGAGTCAATCGTGGAAGACCAGGTTCGAAGGCGGGTGGATCCTTCTTCTTCTCCAAAGAATCAAGTAGCCACCGTAGTGCGTCCACCACATAAGCAAACACAACCGTTCACGACAACTGCTGCATCAAATAGAAAGACACCACTCGATAAAAAAGCAGTTCCAAGCATGAAGCAGATATGGGTACGCACAGGAGAGCAACCACCAACCTTGCCCCCACAAATTCCATCCATGCAAACCAACCAGGCCAGAAGACGAAGGAAACAGCTCAGACAAGCTCAATCACAAGGTATCCAACAAGTTTGGGTGCCTAAGAAGTTAGCTGCAGCTCAACAAGGGCAATTACAGATGTGGGTACCTAAGAAGCTCCTACATCCACAACAACCTTTGTTCTCCCACATGCAAAAGGTTTCAATGAAGAAGCCAAAAAGAGAAAAGGGTAAGAACCACGTACAGAGACCAAAGGAAGATCAAATCAGCTCTTCAACCTTAGTAGGAAGACATGCAAAAAGGATATGGGTTTGGAAGCCAAAAGTGCAAGTAGCCTCCACCGAACCAAAGCGTCAACCACACTGGATACCACAGTTCAGAAAGCATCCAAAGAGAAAGACGCCTGAAGTGACCTCTACAGTGCCACATGATGTTCTAAAATGGACTCCAATAAGGAGGATTACATCAGTTCGAGACTCAATGGATACCTCCACCAAGGTCGGCATCAACATCCACAAATAACATCGAAAGCCTTGAACGAGCGACAACCATGTGCTCCTTGCACAACCCTGTCTTCTGCGCCATTCAGGTCATGCATTTCCAAAGTATGCATTAATATAGGGCCACATTACACGGCCGTGCATAGACACACTTGAGAATCCCAAGCACAAGAGCACATTCACATAGGTCAAATATGTCTATTGATACTAACTTTTGTGTTCTTGTTTTGTGCTATTCTTTGCAAAAAATAAAAAATAAAAAAAAAAATAAAAAAGAGAGAGAGAGAGAGAGAGAGAGCTTGTTCCTAGATTTGGCTTATGGAACATGAATGAGTCATGCTTAGGTGGACCATCAACCAGGGCATCCAGCGACAATGATAAACCAACCAATGGTCCATCATGATGAAAGGTGTACAACACGAAGAGATCCGCATCGACTGACCTTTCCTTATGGTAAGAATCTTCTACTTGGACCACAACCATGATAGTTTGGGAAACCTCTTCGTCAGCATACCCTTGAGCACTTAGCTCAAGACCCGCAATTTTTGCACCATGCTCTTCCAATGCATTTTCCAAGTAAGCATGCGTAGGGCTACATTACAAGGCCGTGCACAAGGCACATACTTTTTTCAACCCAGGCACGAACACACTTACCCTTCATTCATTATGGGTTATGAGTAGTTGGCATGACTGCTCTCAACATCATCTTTGGAAGAGCTAGCGGACATTATGGGAACAACATCCAGATCTCGGAAGCAAATTGAAGCCAGTAGTTGCTCCAAATCACTCTTGACAACCACTTTTGAGCAACTTGCAGTTTTGAACGCTCACAACGACACATTCTTGCTGGAATCCAAGGAACCAGCTCATACAACGGATGGACACCACCTCTCAAAGCACTACATGGAACAGCCCTTCCAACAAGGGTCTGTCAGGGACAACAGACTCGAGAGGGGGGGGAGTGTTGAAGCTCAAAGTCAAGGACAAAGCATGGAAGCACATCAAAAGGTGGACACACAAGGAAAGGGAGCAAGTAGGGAGCTCCAAGAAGTGTATGTCAAATTTTCAGAAGAATCCCCTACAAAAATAGTGATTTTCATCACTAAAAACCATTGTAAATACCATTATCTATTTTTAGTAACTCCATTTTGTTCAAGCCGAGGAGTCCTCGAGCTTGAGGAGTATTAGAAGTACCATCGTACCAATTTTCATAATTTTTAGACTTCGTTTGAGCCCTCAAATAAGCCCTGGACCCTAATTTTTAACTAGGCCGGACACTAGGTCTGGACAGGGCCAAAACTAGTCAAAAAACTATAAAAAGAGCTAGAGAGCTCATTTTTGGGGTTAGCTTGTTAGAGAATAGAACTTTTGTAAGAGAACTCTTTTGCAATCTAAGCTTTCCATTGTTCCTCTCTTTGATCTTACTTTGTGCGCGTGTGTGTGTATGTGTGTGCATGTTTGAGTGCTTTCACTCACGCACTTGTGCCTTCACTTGCTCGTGGTCTTCATACCGGTCCTCACGTCTCCGCAGATTGACAAGTAAAGGAGGTGGTGCTTACGCTTGAGCTACACCACGGGAGGTGAAAGAGGAGCGGATGGGGTGGCGGGTACTTCGGTTATAGTGGTGGTATGTATAGTAGTAGTGTGGGGCGGGGAGTCGATGGCAATGGTGTCTTTTGCTATGGAGCCTTCGGGGATGAGACGGGCTTCTCTGGCTTGTTCTGAAGATTGGCCACATGTGGGTACGCGAATGTATTCACCTCGCTTTGATAATAAACGTACTTGTCAGGGGTCATATTGTGGTAATGGCTTCCTCTGCAAATATCTTAATGCTTAGTTAGATCCCACTAATTTGACAAGTTCCCTGAAGCCTTTGATGTATACTTCTTCAAAACCGCCTGTGACGAGTTCTTGTTCTATAAGTGCTTGGATCTCTTCCTCAGTTAACTTCTTACGCACCCAAACTTTTTCCATAGTACGATATAACTTTTTGATTGCCAGCGTATAAGCTACTGCTTCAAATGTTTCGTCTTCATGCGTGCTGGTATCACCCTGGGTGTCCGTGTGCTGTTCCTGCTCATTTTTCTGTACATTCTCTTGGGACTCATGAGTGCCTTGGCTGGCTTCATCATCATCCTCATCATCATTTGTTTCTGTTCTTTCCTCTTCAGAGTTGGACGCTACTTGTCCTTACTGTTGATCAAGCAGAGTGGTAGGATAGCTTGATCTTTCATATTCTTGAGAGAAAATCTGGCCTTCAGAAAACTAAAATCCATTTGAAAAGGCATCTAGCATTTCAAAATCAAAGGTTGTATCCAGTGGCTATGCCTCCATGTTGGGCATCAGAAAAGAAAATGCTTCTGCACCAATAGTGGTGGGAACTTTTGCTATAGTGGTGGGAGGGCCTGAGGCCGTGGCTGTTTGAGGAGCGATTGTGCTGGTAGTACCCTCAGTTGTAACTGGTCTGGATAACCGTATGTGAATGGGTTGTACGGGGGTAGTGGCTTCTGTCGGAGACTGTTCTGGAGAGGGTTGCGGTGATGGTGATTTTGGGACCTGTAGGCATGGAATGGTTCCTCTCATGCACTTTCCTGCTCATCCTTTGCTAGCCTTGCTAGCTTTCTTTGTTGTCCCTTTGAATGCTTTCAAATCCTCGCTTGTCATTGCATGATCGATTGGTAAGTCGTAGGCCAAACACATACAAATAATTCTCGTGAGAGCGTAGCATCCATGGATTAGTTTCTTTCTCTCCCATCTGTGTTGTGCTAAGTATAGCTGATCAATGATCCAGCTGGCGAGGTCTACTGTTTGTGGTCTAGTACAAGCTAAATACAAACCAAACCAGATGCGCTTGTGGGGCATGGTGAATCTATCTTGAGCGGGGAAAGCGAAATGTTGCATGCATATCCTCAATGGTTTAGAGAGCTTAGGTGTGATCGCTGAAATATCTTCCCACTTAATGACGTCTCCATGTTTCATTGGCTCTGGAATCAGCCTTTCACGCTCTGTGGGCATATGCGTCCCATGGATCTTGATTGCAGCTCTAATCACGTCTTTGGAAAGATAAAACTTCTTAAAGGGTGGGTCGTTCACTAAGGATGGCAAAATAAAGGTGCCTAGCAAATCCTTGTTTTCAAACACTGTCAATGTTGTTACCAAGTAGAAGCATCTATAGAAATCCGGCTTAGGCAAAGGATCACTGAAATATTTTGTGCAGCCTGCTCTTGCCCAAACATGCTTCAGGTCTTCTGAGTTCTATAATGCTTCAAACTCTCTTGAGAAAAACTGGTACTTGTGCCACGTGCGAGTATCAAAAGTCAAATTGGACTCAAAAAGGAAGTCTGCATCTGCCAATGGGCCTGCAAAACCTTGGAACCAATGAGAATTGCGATGAATATTTTCAGTATATCCCCTAGGAGGATCGTCAATTGGCATAGGTCCTGGAAATTCCTTGAGCCGTAGGATGTGGTTTAGCTAGTAATTCACTGATATTTGCCATGGGTACACTAGAGCGAGCTTCAGATGGTCCTTCTGCCTGCATGATGAATGATGCGAGCGTGTAGTAGATCTTCTACAAAAGATTAACACATTAGTATGGAATTTAATCATGATCCCATTAAAGTGAGACCGCAATCCCTTTCCATAACCGATGTGTAACCCGTGTAGCCAAGTGTTGTGATGTGGTTTATGGAATGATTCCTTGCAAGACTAATGCAGGTCTCTAGAGACCTACATGCTTCAGATGATGCATACATTGAAGGGAGGTCCAACACTTGCGAAACCTGCCCATTAGTAAGTGCTCCATTTTGTACTATTAATCTAGGCCAGTCCGCAGTAAGTGTGGAAGGAAGGGTACTGCAGGGGGTTTTGCCTATTTGGCCGATGATGTAGCCCACCTGACCGTTGATTGTCCCCATTTGTCCTGCAATTGTCCCCATTTGTCCGCCGATTGTGCCCATTTGGCCGCTAATGGTCCCCATTTGTCCGCTGCTAGAAGACCGAGGGAAAATCTCTTGACAATCTTCTATCTAGCAATGATCCATCGCAAAGCTCTCATGGGTTGACTTTGGAAGGAGCGTGCTTAGCCGAGGGATTTGGCCAAATATCTTCCAGTCCTCCGTTGCAAGTGTTCCATAGGGTTTAGGGTTGCGTACTTCAGGCGGATTGCCATTAGGGAAGTCAAGCGGTATCACTCGCTTCTGATCTAAGGTTCCAATATGTAAGGAGCCTTGTCTAAGATTTAGGTCCACTGAGTGATCGTATAGCCAATCTTGGCCAAGGATTAGGGGTTCTATCAGGTCGTCATCATGGCACACAAGTAGCTTCGCCATTATGGTCAAATCGTGTATGAGGATAGGAAGGTCCACCTCACCCATGCAAGGGGTTTCCATGCCTCCTAGCCCTATGAGGTATGCCTCAATTGGCCGCATTTCTATTCGTGAGTCCTTATAGTGGGACCATCTAATCGCACTAGTCGCAGCACCTGAATCAATTAAAGCCCTGAGCTCTTGGCAAGGGTTACCGTGCGCTAGCCTAACTGTAATAAATGGTCTCCGATCCACTATGCTAGGATGGGTACTTGAATTTTCTTGACACATGGCCATGGGATATCTGGGTGTTGTTTCTAGAGGGTTATAATGTTCTCTCCCTAGTCCTTGTCTTCTTAGCTTCATGCGCTTGATGCATTCTATAGATTCTGCCTGAGCTTCAACTCGTATTCTATTTTCTTCCTCCTTACGCTTCTTTGCCAACGTGAGTCATCTAAGCATATCCTTAGTAAGAGGTTCCTGATATAACTTGACTCTACAACCACTAATGTAATTAGGCATTATGTCTCCTTCTAAGGTGGCTAATTGTATTGGTCCACTTGTCGAGAGTCTGTTAATGACCATAGGTCCATAACCTTGCTTTTCTAACTTCCGTGTGTGTTGTTTTAGTGTATATACTAGGATTAAATCACCTTCTTTTAAGCCTTTATCTTTCACATGTGTGTCAAAATAGGCTTTCTATCGCTTCTTTGCTGCGTATATTCCTACTCCTGCTTTCATCTTGGTTTCTCTTAATCGTTCCAAGTCCATTATTCTTGCTGATAATTCATGGCCGATCCAGTGATGTTCTTGTGCAACCTTAAGGGTCGGTATCAAGAAGTCCAAAGGAAGCACATCATTCTGACCAAAACCCATCTGAAAGGGAGTTGCATTGAGTACGGTCTTGTATGCCACTCGATATGCCCAAACAGCGTGGTGTAACTGTTTGTCCCAATATGAACGTTTGTTGTTCACGAGTTTCGTGAGTACGTTACAAAGGATCTTGTTAGTGCTTTCAGCCTGACCATTGGCTTGAGGATGATATGGTGCGAATTTCTTGTGAATCACCATAAAATCCTGTAACAAATATTCAATGAATTGGTTTAGAAAGTGAGTTCCTCTATCGCTCACTAACTTTATAGGCAATCCATATCTTGTAAAGACATTTTCAAATAAGAATTTTGCAGTCGTGTGTGCATCATTCTTTTTTGTGGCTTTTGCCTCTACCCATTTGGTCAGATAATCAATCGCAACAATAATGTATTCAGCATGAGTACCTTTTGCAGGGGGGTTAATGGGTCCTACAAAGTCTATACCCCACTTAGAAAATGCACGTCCGCCCATCATGGGTTTCAATGGCATTTCATCTCTACGAGTAGGAAATTGCACTCTCTGGCACATAGGTATGTGCATCCATGTGAAGAGTGGGCCATCATAATCCTACAAAGAGTATGGCTTTGATTATCCTATCGGGTCCAAAGTGACCTCCTGCAACACCTTGGTGTGCAGTCTCTAATACGCTCAAGTAATCGCTTTCATGAACACACTGTCTTAGATATCCATCTCGTCCTCGTTTGTATAGATTATCGCCAATAAGTGAATAGTCTTGAGCTCCCATCTCTTTACATAGGCATGTGCATCCATATGAAGAGTGGGCCATCATAATCCTGCAAAGAGTATGGCTTTGATTATCCTATCGGGTCCAAAGTGACCTCTTGCAACACCTTGGTGTGCAGTCTCTAATACGCTCAAGTAATCGCTTTCATGAACACTCTCTCTTAGATATCCATCTCATCCTCGTTTGTATAGATTATCGCCAATAAGTGAACAGTCTTGAGCTTCCTACTCTAGACTTCGTTGTCGCGCTAAGGTCATTCCTTGAGGGAATGTTTTCGTCCTCAAGTATGTCACTAAGGGTTCACTCCATTCTGTGTGAGAGACACGTGATATAATGTAGCATGTTCTACTGGTGGTCTTTCACAACAAACATGGCATTCTTTACACAACTTGTAGACATCTACTTCCATCAAAGGCCAGTAAACTCCTAGTCTATGCAGAGTCTGCAATGTATGATGTTTTGAGTGATGTTGCTTCAATGCACCTACATGTGCTAATTGCAACCAATTCGCATGTTCCGATTCATCTACACAACAAGCAAGAACCTTTTGATTATCCTGTTTATAAATACTTCCTGCTATTATTTGATATCTCTGAGACTTGGTAATTTCTCCTTCCTTGATCCTTATCCTATGATTCTTGGGTTCGTATGTGAGAATAGGTATAATAGGCTTAGCCCATTCTGGTACGATCTCAAGGTTAAACAAATATGCATCCGGTAATTCATCCACTATTCCTTGAGGAGCTTCTCCTGTGGTTAATCTTGAGAGGTGGTCAGCTCGGAGATGTGTCTTTCCTTTCCAAACTACTACTTCAAAATCATACTCCATGAGTAATAGAAACCAACATATTAATTGTCCCGTGTTACATGGCTTATTGACTAAGTATAGTAATGCTTGATGATCTGTAAAGAGTTTGAACTTATTTGCCAACAAATAATGTCTGAATTTCTTTACTGCGTAGATCATTCCTAATCCTTCTCCTTCCATAGTGGTGTAATTTCTTTCTACTACGTTCAACTGTCTGCTCGCATACGCTATGGGGAGATCTATATTACCTTCATTCGTGCGTTGTGCTAACACACATCCTATGGCATAGTTGGATGCATCCACATGTACATGGAATGGATTACTCCAATCCGGGGTTGTCAATATAGGTGCTGAGCACAAATGTCGTTTAAGTTCAATGAATGAATTCTCACACTCGTCTGTCCATTCAAACTTAGTCAAAAGAGAGTACAATGGCTTAGCTACGATTGCATACATGTGTATGAATTGTCTATAATAACCACAATGACCCATAAATTCGTGTATCTCTTTTACATTAGTTGGTCTAGGTAGATCGACAATTAGCTTCACTTTTTCTTCATCCGTCGAAATTCCATTCTTTGACACAATGTGTCCTAGAATTTTGCCTTGTCTGACCATGAAAACACATTTTTCTGGGTTCAGAAAAACTTGATATTCTCGACATTTGTCAAACACTTGTCTTAACTCTGGGATATGAGTTTGCCTCACATTCGAATGTGCACATATGTCATCGACATAAACTTCCCCAAACTCTTGTGTAAGAATTCCTTTAAAACGCGACACATGAGTCGTTGGAAAATGGCGGGTGCATTTGTTAAGCCAAATGGCATCACACGAAATGCAAATATGCCCCAATCTGTGGCAAATGCCATCTTATGTTGATCTTCTGGAGCAATGGCTACTTGATTATATCCTGAAAAACCATCAAGAAAGCTGTAAACTTCCTTGCCCACAACTCTTTCCAATAAATGTTCCGTGATAGGAAGAGGATAATTGTCTCTAATCGCGGCAGCATTAACTTTTTTAAGGTTAATACACACGCGCAGTTTGCCATTCTTCTTGGGCACAACCATAATGGGGGATACCCATTCGGTATGCTCAATTTCGTATATGAATCCTGCTGCTATCAAGCGATCTATTTCTTCTTTAATTTTTGCAGTGTAGTTATCATTGTAAGTGTATGGTTTCTGTTTCGTCGGTTTTGCATCTGGAGTCATAGGGATTCTATGAGAACATATATCTGGGTCTACTCCTTTCAAGTCTTTGTAACTCCATGCGAACACATCTCTATATTCGCGCAATAGGGCAACCAACTCTTCTTCTTCTTCATTTGTCAAATCATGCCCTATGTATGTACATTTCTCTTCTTCTCCTTCTATGGCAACTATGATTTTTTTGGTTTTCCCTCGATTATCATATACTTCTCCAATGTCAGCTTTTCTGTTAGGCATTCGTACCATGATTCGTCTATCTTCTATTTCATACTTTTTGAAGTTCTTGGGAACCTCAAACAAAGATTCTTCTTCCTCTAACATGGTTTCTTTCTTCTTCCTTTTCTTACCTTCACTTTTGACAGTCACTTGTGTAGCTAACCTCACCTCATTTGTAATTTCTTTGTGTTTCTGAGGGTGAGTTTCTACTTTGTAGAAATATTCTTCCTCTGATGCAAAGGGTGGGTCCATAATAATTGACTCTAGATCGAAGTCACTTGCATCCTCAAATGCATCAATGTTAGGTTCACACTCTTCTAAAATTGAATCACACATGATTGGCTCTATCTTGAAAACTGAAATGTCATAGCCATCCTCGTCACAGTGGGGTGTCCATTGTTCTTCAGTGATGGCTACATCCATGGTTGCTAGGATTTCTGCCCAACCATAAGGTTTGAATTCTTCATCTGGAAATACTACAGGTGCGTACGTTGGGTCTTGAAGAGTTCGTGGATGTTGTTCTGAACCTAAAGTCCTAGCTTCTAACCATTCTTCCTCTTGTTTTGCTACTTTACACATCCATAAATGAGTATCCTCGTGCAACCATGAGGGATCTGACTCTAATGAGTGTACCGATTCCGTTTCTACCTGTGTCTTATGGATGTTATTCCATTGTATTGGGGGTACATCTCGATGTGAATAGTCTTTAACACTAGTTCTGTACTAGGACACTTGAGTGTCCTGGGACACTTAAGTGTCCTACTTTTACACCAAATTGATTGATTTTTCTTGATGACACCCTTGAGGCTTTGATGGCATAATCATTTGGATTTGATAGCCCACATCATGTCCTTTTAGAGAAAACTATAATATTTAACATTTTATAACTTCACATGGTTTATTAAATGAAGAAGAAAATGGGAATTTTTAAAAACTCAACTTTTAGCATAACTGAAAAAATAACACAATTCAAACATTTTGACAAATTGGAGATGTTTTAGGAAATGGAAAGCTATTCGTGGACTTTGGAAATGTAAAGCAAGTGTCTAGGGATCTCTGGAGAAATTTGAACACTTCCATAAGTCATAAACATGGACCCAAAACTTGTCTTCTCTATATCATTGCCATTTATCGCACCTTTTAAAGAATGGCTCACTATAATTTGTGTGTAAGTGAGATTGCAGAGAATTGGTAGGTTATCAATGGATAACCTTCATACTAATTGAATGCATATTTTTATTCAAAGCTAGAAGGCCTCCTTATCATTTTATGATATCAAAGATTATATCAAAGTCTTTTGAGTATTATTTTTAGTATGTGTTGATGTGTGCAAGGGATTGCGTGTTTATGCATATAACAACTATCAAAAAAATATTTTTACTAAATATGTTAGAATTATATATTCTTTTGATTCGATATGTACGTGACTCTTGTTTATTGGTAGGAATTAGTTTATTTTCTTGGATATCAAGCTAAATGTTTGTAACTTGGCATTATTCAAATTGGATGTTAATATTTGTATGTGGATATATTGGTTGGTATCCACACATATATCTGCTTTGTTTTTGGTGTACACAGATATGAAAAGCTTGGTTGATTTTCAGAGATTGATAGTTCCCTTATGTGTACACCTTGTTTGATGTCTTATTTTCTTTCTTCATGTGAAGAAAATGGATCTCTTCCATAACTGTACATGCTTTGTTATGTGTCGACAAACTATTCATGATTGTATATGTAGAATTTGGTTGATGCCCACACAACAAAAGATTCTTGGTTGTGTCCAAAGACATGAAAATTTTGGTGAATTTCAATAAAGTATTTAGCCTCATATATCTAAGCTTTGGTTTGTCATGTCACACATTTTCTACTTGGTAACATGAATGTGTACACCTTGGCTGTTGTCTTCATACCTCGTTTGATTGTTGGCATATTTGTTTCTTTGAACCATGTTTAGAACTAGTTGCTATTTTTGGTGTACAAAGTCAAAATTATTGATTTTATTTGAATTGAAATGATTTTTCCAAGTGAGTTTGAGGTTCATACTATCTGATCTACGTTTCAAGGAATGTGTGTAATTTTTTCTTTCATATGATGAATTTTTTTCTTTTGATAAAAATATATTTGATTAGGAATTTTCATCCTGTTCACTACCATAGCATCTTGAGAGGCTATTTACATGAACACAAAACATGATTTATTGTGTTTTATAATTTTGGATTAATCTTTGAATTATATTTCATATGTGTGTTGAAGGATTTTCTCAAATTCTCTTTGTAGAAGGTGTGTGATTGTTTGGAAAATTATCAAAAAAGGACACTTAAGTGTCTTCTTTTGATACCAAACTAGTGTTAAGATTGACTTTTGTAGTCACTCCTAAATGCTGCAAGTACAAAGAATTAGTTCCCCAATCTTGTACAATTTGCAATTGACGCATGAATGGTCGTCCTAAAATCATCTCTATCAATGAGGTATTCTAGCCTCTCCATTAGTCCTTGAAAGTGCAATTCTGGTTTTGCCATGTTGTTCCAATTAAGATATCTAGAGGCTTCAAACATAGCTTGTGCTAATTCTACCATCTTCATGAAAAGTTTAGTTCTCTCAATTTCTAAGTCTGCTCGTGGGTAGTTCTTGCTCATTTCAGCTATTTGCGGTCCTTCTTTTATTCTTACTTGATATGCATGAAACATCATGTCTAAATTTTCTAGTATGGGTTTTGCTAGAACTGATCCTGATCTCTGAGCTAGGTTCTCTTGATTTGATTCTTGCGAGTCAATTCTAGGATCTTGGCTCTAGATTCCTTGAGACTTCCTTCCAACTCAGTTATCTTCTTACTCCACTTTCTCTTGATCCTTTCTCTAGAATCTTTCCATGATTTTGTCTTTTTATTACTGCTAGATTCTCCAACTTCACTAGTTCCGGCTATTTTCTCCTGATTAAGCTGTTGGTTTTGTAAGAGTGCCTGGGCTCTTGTTATAGCTTGGATAGGCACGTATGTAGGGTTGGATCCATCCATGTTGTGTACAATACCTATCATGTTGATTGGTGTCACATTTGAAGCATTAGTAGGGTTCTTAGGAGAGTCTTTTATAACATGCTCTTTACCACATTCGGCACAAAAGCCTTGTATGTTATAATATTGAGACTGTCCTTCTATCAGAGGATGTGGACAATCCTTTATGAAATGATCTCCTTGGCACCTAAAGCATGGTCCTCTAGGGCCCTGTGGTCTCTGTTGTCTCAATTGGGGCCGCAGATTAGGGTTTGTGTACATCACATTTGCATAGTCGGGCTCCCAACTGAGTTCCAACAGTGGACTATCGTATTGATATGTCTCCACATGTTCTCGTGACTCTGAGTAGTATGTGGGTGGACTATCTACATGAGTAGAATAAAAAATGTTAGAGTTCGGATCACTGTCAGTAATTAGGGGTGAAACGGGAACTAAAGCCCTATTGAGGTTTTCTTCTGCAGCATATTTGACTGAGATGACATTAGCTGGTGGGGGTGGCTACTGAGCTAAAACAGGTTGAGGTCTCTGTTGAGCCTGATAAGGGTAGTTCTGAGGAGGCCTATAGTAATGAGGCTGAGCATTGTATTGACCTTGATACCTACGTGGTTGCGGGTATGCTTGTAGGTAGTTCTGTCTTACTGCTTGTTTGTTGTATGGGCAGTCTTGAGCCGTATGATTCGTGTACCTTCTCTCAATCGTACAGTATTGTCCACTAGGGTTGGCTTGCAGTTGTGTTGCATTGGGACACACATTCGCCATATGATCACCACCACAGGTGTAACAACGCTTGTTTGTTGTTAACCTAGGTATCTGTTTACTAGAAACTCCTAGTTTTTGGGCCACTTTTTCTGCTAGTTCCTCTATCAAGCTAGACAATTTCGTGGATGCTAGAGATGAACAATCTGAGTCCTTATAGACCTTTGAGAGTTCCAACTCATCTCCTAAGTTGTCCTCAATGTCTATGAAAATCTACACACTGCTCTAGCATTCTGGGTTCCTTCAAGTATACATAGGAGCGTAGTTTCGAGCTCAACAAGCCATCTAAAAACAATGACACTTGTTTGGCCTGTGAGGGTAACTCTTGCATTGGACACCTTTCAACATATTGTCTAAACCTATATCCTGCCAGTCTAACTGTTTCTTGAGGGGTCTGTTTGAAGCTATGAATTAACGAAGATGTGTCATGCTTGATTCCACTTTTAGAGAATTCAGTGATGAATGACTCTAAAAGGTGATGGATGTCTCTAAATTGCCTTTGTTGCAATGGTTGGAACCAAGTTAAAGCTGTGTTCTTTAACGTTATTCCAAATGCGTTATATTGCGTAAACATGTCTTCAACTTGTTCTACTCGTAGCACTTGCTTAAATTCAGCAACATGGTCATATGGATCTCATGTCCCATCAAAGTAGTTTTGTCATGGATTTTACTAACTGAGTGGGTCTTAGTATTCTAGCGTGTTCATGTGGTCTAGGTAGAGGAAAATCATCTCCACCACCTCGAATTCTTTGTCTTTCCACTCTATCGGTGTCTACGGTGGTTCTATCTCTCCCTATGGGATGATTGAAACTAACTTCTGGTCTCTCTCTATTCTTGTCTCTTTGATTAGCATGGGCTGCGGATGTTCCTGCCCCTTGTTGGCTCGTGTTTACATTTGCTCGTGATGGAGGGAATACCAACTCACCTCTCCATGTATAGGTATTTCTTGTGTGGTCTGGTACTACAAATACTCTTTATGAAGTGTCATCCAGGTATACCACCTTTCCAGGTGTATCCGAGTCCTTGAACTCGTAGATTATGATGGAGCCTACCTCGCTAGGTTATTCCATTCTGTACCTCCAAACTACTTCATCAGTTTCTTTATTCACAAACAACTCTATGCTTCTGTTGTTCTGAGGTATCCAATTTGGAACTAGTACTCATGTTAGTACAGATTTCCCTCTAGGTGTTCTAGGTTCTTCTCCTACTGGTTCTTTTCCTTGGGATTTAGCTTTCGTCTCTAACTGAATTACACCAAACTCATTGGTATTGTTTGGCTGAGTACTTATGATGTACATCGTTCCTTCCTTATCTATGTACACATCTCTCTCAAATTTCACCACTAGATGTTCCAATCCAATGGGTTGGTCCGGGTTATGCATTTGCACCACTTGTCTTCACAAACCATCCTCATAGATGCGAGTGCCTAAGCGGTTGGTTCGGAGAAATTCTAATTGAGTTCTATAGGGTCCTTCGGGTCTTTCTAAATATGCTACGTTTGACCCTCCTTCTAGTCTTTCCGTGCTAAAAGCCATTTTGATTCACTCGTATCTGAAATCTCGTAGGGATAATTACTATTCAATTGTTGTGCCCACGAACGTGTAGTAGTTCCTACACTTGCTTCTGATGATCTAAGGCTTCGTCAGTCTGACTTATTGTAGCTCAGTGATGAGTAGCACCTCCTTTAATGTCAATCCGGGAAGACGTGAGGATGGTATGATGGCCTCGAGCAAGTGAAGGCACAAGTGCGTGAGTGAGAAGCACACAGACATGCACACACATACACACCAACGCACACACAAGGTAAGACAAAGAGAGAGAAGCAATGGAGTTCTTTTAGATTACTTTCAAAATGCTCATACAAGTTCAATTCTATTACAAGCTAACCTAAAAAATGAGCTCTCTAGCTCTATTTATAGTTTTTGACTAGTTTTTGGCCTTGTCCAGACCTAGTGTCCGGCCTAGTTAAAAATTAGGTTCTCTGGCCTATTTGGAGGTTCAAACAGAGTCTAAAAAATGTGAAAACTGATAGGTATGTACTTCTAAAGCTCCTCAAGCTCAAGGACTCCTTGGCTTGCACAAAATGGAGCTACAAAAATATGAAATGGTATTTACAATGGTTTTTAGTGATGAGAATCACTATTTTTGTAGGGATTTCTTCTAACATTTTGACATACATTTCCTGGAGCTCCCTACTTGCTCCTTCTTCTTGTGTGCCCACCTCTTTGATGCATGAAAAATTTAGATGGCCTACTTGCCAGATCTTCTTTGACTACTCTGTCTGCTTGTACCTTCTCTTCGCTCCGACTCCCTTTGTTGACTTCCTTGTCTTGTGAGTCCTAAGGTTCATGAATTTACTTAGCGGCACTATCTGATCGTCAATGGTTCTTTGTTTTTTATTGCTTGTTTCTTTTTAAATGTCTTTAAGTTCTCATCTTGACTCAATGTATTCGTCAGGAATCGACTTTCTGTGGTACTTTTGAGTTCTCGTTCCGTCAGACTTAAGTTCTTTCCTTTAGGTTTTCGTATCACACACCTTTACTTTAGTCTTGAACTTGAAAAATTAATCTCTTGAACTTGATCGTTCCTATGGTCGTTAATCTAATCCACAATGCTAACGTTTAGCTTAAGCTAATAATTGACTAAGGGGGTTGAGTAATCTTCCAACCTCAAGTCAGCTCCTTTGAGTGCTCTGATGCCCAAGAAGCCACGCTTCCCAAGCGTTGCGTCCTTTACTGTCTTGCTTTGTTCGCCCTTGATTGCCTTGCTAGACCTGTAAAATTCACTCTTAGACCAATTTACAATGGATGATCAAGCACTTGAGTATATACATCTTTAAAGTCCCTTCCCTTTTGCCCAAAATTTCAATGCCCCTTGGCTTTCTAGTCCCACACTAGTAAAGAGCTTTCTAACGAGCTACTCAAAAAACGGACTTCAGATGAAAAAGATATGAGCATTCAGGCTCTATGGGTAAAAACTGACAAACATGTTTTTCTCCAAGTATGAGCTAAGGGGTCTTCTCTGAGTGCAATCACCTAAAAATTTTCAAAAAATAGCCCCAAATTTGCCCACAAAATCAAACCCTAAAATTTGCGTTTGGGGTGGACAATCGCGATGGTCTGCAACAATCGCGATGGTCTGGGACCGTCGCGATGGTCCAGGTGAACCGTCGCGATGGCGTGGCACAATCGCGATGGTCGGATGGAGCAAACTGTCGTGATGGCGTAAATGCGAACTGTCGCGATGGTCCGTAGTGAACAATTGCGATGGTGTGAATGAACCGTCACAATGGTCCAAACGGCGAGCAATCGCGATGGCTTCAGTCAATGGTCAACGGGACAATCGCGATGGCGTGAGCCTATCGCGATGGTCACGAGGCACGATAGCTTGAGCCAATCGTGATGGTTCAACTATCGAGGTGTCGCGATGGTCTCAGGGTATGGTCGTGATGGTCTAGCTTTCCACGTGGCAGCATTGGCACGATGGCATGAGCCAATCGCGATGGCGTGGGGTCGACAGGATCGTCGCGATGGTCCAAGTGAACCATCACGATGGCTCAAGTGAGCCATCGCGATGGTGCCAGACCGTCGCGATGGTCTGGCCGAGCCGTCGTGATGGCGTGAGCCAATCGCGATGGTGTGACACAATCGCGATGGCATGAGCCAATTGCGATGGTCCACCAAACTATGGTTTTTTGCAAAGTGGTTGTGGATCCGTGTATGCGCGGGTGTCGCCTACCTCATGGAGAACTCGCTTACCAAAAATGTCGAAGTTGACAGACCATCGCGATGGTCTGACACACTCGGCAGAAATCTGACAAAAAGTACATTTTTACCTTTTGGAAGCTTTCCTGATGCTCTGGAGCTCTGTACGTGCAAGAAAACTCAAAAACACAAAAGTACACACAAGCACAAAAGCTCTCTCTCTCGCATGCAAAAATGAGGGGAAATGAAGAGAATGGGTGGATATGGTGAATTTTTTGATTTTTTTGAAGTGGAAGAAGGTGATGTGATGATGAAGATGGAGTGTGGGGAAGGTGAAAAACACTAAAAACTAAGTAAAAACAACAAAAAAAACTGAAAATTTTACCTTCCAATGCCACTTCTTGCTATACTCTTACCATCACACATTCATCCTAAACTCGATCACCGGCAATGGCGCCAAAATTTGGTGTTGCTCTAGCACCATGGTGAGAACCACGTTAAGAAGCTCCACCTCCTTAATGTCAATCCGCGGAAGAGATAGGAGTGATATGAGGAACGTGAATATGAGATGAATGAGAGTGATGGTGAGAAGCATAGAGATGCACACACAAATACACACACACAACGAAGAGACAAGCAAGACACAATGGAAGGTAGGAAATCAACTCTATTACTCCAGAACACTCTTACAAGCTCAAAATAGCTCTATGCTTTTCTCTACTCAAACAAGCTAACCTCAAAAATGAGCTTTCTAGCTCTTTTTATAGATTCTAGAATAGTTTTGACTGGTTTCACATCTAGTGTCTAGCATAGTTAAAGAATAGGTTCTAGGCGCTATTTGAAAGGGTAAACGGTGTCTAAAAATAACCAAAATTGGTACACTCATTCTACCTAAGCTCCTCAACCTCAAGGACTCCTTGGATTGCATCAAAATGGAGCTATATTTTACAAAAAGGGTTTTTCTATGTTACATATGGTACAAAAGTGATGAAAATCACTGTTGAGTGTTTGAGAAAGTAATATAAAACATATTTGTTTGAAAAAATGATTCGACTGACTCACTGCTTCTTTGTTATGCTCTATCTTCACATGCTTCCGTGTCTTCTATGCCTCTGGTTGCTGCCAACATGGACCACAAAGACCAAAACATCTATGCACCGCTGCCATACATTCAACTGTGGTGTATTCGAATTGGTGAAAGATATCAACATGTGAAGCACAAGAAAGATATGAAACAATAGGGAGAGTGCCAATAGAGTGATCCACAAGGGGGCTCATCTTGCGTGGTTGCCAATGTTGCAAAGAGGCTTGCACCTCCTTAAGAGAGAGAGAGAGAGAGAGTAGGCACCATAGACACGAACAAAGAAATAAAATGAATCGGCACTAATTCCCAAAACAAGAAAACCGCATAACTACTTACAAACCAACAAGAAGACTGCAAGACTAAAGAAACACGTCAAAGGCCATGATAGGCAACAAAAGGACAGAGATATTCGATTAGAATGAGACATCTTTATACAACATAATGATGTTTAAGGGCTCCTTCTCACCCATCCTTCCACTCACCATCCAAATAAAATCTAGCTTGAGGATTTTTCTCATTATAAAATGTGCCCCTAACACTAGCAATTGGAAAAGAAAACGTCAAAGTACAACAAACAATTTTGGTGTTGTTGTCGAGGAATATTGCATCGGACCTTGTTTGATATGCCTAGTTTAAGTAATTTTCCTTTCAAAAGGAAGTTCGAGAATTGCCTATTCTCCCAAGATTTTATTAATAGAAAAATAGCTATACAAGGGAACATGCCTAGCACTCACGAGACCCCTTGAATCCCACAAAGCAAGGGCTACCAAGGCAATACTAGAAGACTTTACAAACAAAGTTGATAATCGTCTCGAGCCCCTCATGTGGGGCCCACTTTCTTTTAATCTTGTTGTTCTCAAGGAAAAACACTTTATGATGTCTAAAATGTGGGGGATTTTAACAACTAGAAATTTTTCTGCTTAAAAGGAAAAGAGATTTTTTGATCAACCATTTTTTAAGGAGGGTTCTGAGAGTTAGGAGCACATCTCTCTTTCCAGATTTTTGAGAGGGTCTAACCTCTAATAGCATTCCACAATGTCGAGGAACATCTGATTGCTTCACCAAGCAACGCTTGCTTCCAATTTACTTGTCCCTTTAGAAGCATGATTATCCGAAGGGCCTGCCAAAACAAAATTGACTTCGGGCATGAAAAGAAGAGTTGTCCCAAATCCTCATTACCACGTAGGCATCGTTTGCACCGAGGGTGAAACCTGAAAATTTTGTTAGCTTTTACATTGGTCCAAATGCCTTGATGGAGGATTTGTGACATAGGGACATACTTTTTTATCTAGATAAGGGGGTACTAAGGGGATTGTAACTTAAATTTCCACCTCAAGAACATCCAATCCAGACACCATTTCCTATTAAGGGTGACATGAAAGTCCACATTCTTCTTGAATCTCAGAATTTTATCAAGGCTATTTCCATTGTGGAACCTAAGTCCCTCATGGTGGGAAAAGTCATGACCAATGAGGAGCTGATTCCTCTAGTGCTCCCAAGCATTGAATCTCCTTTGCAACAGGCACCATTCTTCATAGTCCACTCTTAAATCTTTTTCAATGTCTTCAAATCTAATCCATTGGAAAGTTTCTTGGTTCCAGAGGTGTTTCCACAGAGAAAAACCTTTGTTCCAAAGCTTCCTAGCTTTTTAGAGGTTCCAAGAATCCATGCCTCTAATGCCCTTGATCAAGAACAAGGTTGAATCACTTTGTCTAATCCCGGCTACCTGTTTCCAATCTTCATTGATCCTCGCAAATTGTTTAGCCTTGTTCCAGATCTTCCACAAAGATCAAACCAAGCTTGAGCCTCTAGGAATAACTGGAAAGGGTGAGAACAAAAGGGTGAGAAGGTCGAGACCCTTCCACCCCGGGAGGCCCACACACTTAAGAGTAGTCTTGTTTCTAAAAATAAGATTGGCCCAAGAGGCATCCGTTTTGCTCCAAGCCTTAACTACCCATTTTTCCACCAACTTATTGGCCATTCATTCAATGTCAAAAATGCCCAAACCACCTTGATCCTTTTGGCTAATGCAAGTAGCCCATTTAATTTCATGGATACCCCTTTTGTTAGGATCACTTGACCATAAAAAGTTCATGCAAATTCTTTGCAATTTGATAATCATTTGGTCCTTTGGTCTCTAGCAGGAGAGAAAGAAAATCATCAAAGAAAGGAGGAATGTGTTGACCACCATAACCGCACCCGCCATGTTGATCTACATGCCTTTCTAGTATGTCAACTTGATCTTGGCTCTAGAGAGGGCCGAGTTCCATCGTTGTCCCATCAAAATGTTGAATCCCATAGGAATACCTAAGAGGCAAAATGTTTGTGCACTAGGGATCAACTGGCATCCTTGGTCCAGTAGCGATTGAGCGGGGTTCCCAATAATAGCCCTAAAAGCTATTTTAGCATGGTTTATTTTGGATCCCGATGCCTCACAAAATGTATTAAGACAACCCCAAAATGTGTCAATGCTTATCAGATCGTTATGCACAAAAGCATTAGTGTCATTAGCAAAGAGTGTCATGATCATCTGGTCTTGATTGAGAGGAAGAGCGAGCCCTTGAATAAGTCCTAGGTGTACTTGATGCTTAACAAGTTAGCTGAGACCATCGATCATGATAACAAATATAAGTGGGGCCAACAGGCATCCTTGTCTGATGGAAAATTTTAATCTAATAACTTGAGAAAGTTGGCCATTGATGTTAATCTAAGGAGTCACATTTCCCAACAATGTAGAGACCATCTTAACAAATTTTTGGCAGATTACCAGGTCTTTCATGTTGGAAATGAGGTAGGCCCATGGCACATGTCATAGGTCCATGGCTCCATAGGTCCACCATATACAACATTAATTTAGAAATCTTCAATATTGACAAAACATGAACATACCACAACTTAATCATACAATTGATGAGATAAAGATAGAGAAAGAATAGACGACATGTGTAAGGTGTTACGTAAGCCATCCCTTACTCATAGTATCATAAATACCAATGTTCAATGTACAATGTGGGAGAAAATTCTCAACCACTCTATGTGATGAGAAATAGATGAATGAGTGAATGTACAAATGTAACAACATATTCAGATGTATGGGTAGAAATCTGAATATACAAGAGATGTGTGACCTAATAGGTTATAGAAGAGTGAATATGAGTGACTGAAAGAGGAAGGATCAGTGTGAAACTGATAATCAACCAACCCTCATCTAACCTTAGGCTATGGAAGACCCTAAGTCAGATACGTGTGTGAAAAGATCACATACTTAAAAAGCAGCATAGGATGCTAACAAGTTTGCTGCCAGAAATCCTCAAACTCATGTGAACACACCTTCTCAAACACCTCATCCAAATATGCATAAAGCATATACGTACTGTTTCTCTTGTACCTATGCCGAATAGGACTCCTCCTGATATGGACGCCACGGCCTCCATAAGATTCAAGTAGTACCTGTGTGCATAAAGATAATATGTACCTCAATACTTAACATAAGATGTAAATCTTTTGTTATCCACCATCCAATGTCTTTGACGTAGCAAGACATCCTCTTGTAGAAGATAATCTTCAAGTACAACATGTAGATGGCCGATCCTCACCATCAAGCTGCTAATGACCAAGTCTTCTTGCCATGAACAAGACATAACCTCCTCTCCATGTGCTAGAGTGTGAGCACACCCTTCATCTTCTCCAAGAAGAATCATTGAGAAGAACTCCATAACTGCTCCTCAACATGCTTCAAGTTAGCACCATGGCTGCCCCATGTGCTAGACAAAACACCACCTCTATTGAGGTCCAAGCTCCAAGCTTGTGTTGAATACTAGGTGAAGGATAAATAGAGAGTGACCCAACTTGTTCTTATATAGTATTTGTTGAGCCTTGAAAAGCACCAATAAAGCACTACGCACAAGTGTTCTTGAAAAAATCAAACGCGTTCGTTAAAGCAAAAGTTGTTGCCTTTTATTGTGATCCATCGCTCTCCACGTGATTTGTTTTTTTGATAAAAAAAAAGCACAAAAGATTTCTTCGCATTGCACCGATCGGGGATCGAACCCTCATAGCTGGGATAGGAGACAAATGACGTAGACACGCGCCCAACGCGTTTTGGTTATACAAGGAGCTTGTTTAAAAGCTATACATGCTGTGACGCTGGCCGTTGTTAGCATCGTTTTCTCTTAGAGGGAGTAGGATTGAGTTCTATTCATGCTAGAAACTGTGAGTTTTATTAGGCCATGAACAATGTTCTATATGACATTGTTTCCAACAATCCCCCTTGTAATGTCATATTGGTACAACCTGAACTGGATCTGCAATCTGTCACAAGCTACAAAGCTCGTACTCCCAATTGTCCTTCAAAATTTTTCTTAAAAAAGCCTTTTTCAAAACTGAATTTGACTTTCCTTCAAAAGACTTGAACTTGCTGAATATGAACCATAATACTTGAGAAAATATGAAAAATAGATATCCAATAGTGAACTCATCAAGCAATCACTGCATGACAACAAATGTAGCATGAACTGTCTCCGAACTTGCTATCTCCTGTTTTCAAAAACCTGAAAACATACACTAGGATCCATATATTTGCATTTACCTTACAAAAAGGTTTCTCAACGTACCTCTGTTGCATCATGTAAATACACTAAACAAAATCAGGAACTTAATCCTGGAACTTGTGACTGTCAACTCACAACTTAGTGTATTATAAACACTATTGGTTCATCTCTGACTGTACTCAAGTCAAATCAACTCAACTCAATTGAAATCAATTGAAATCAACTGAAATATGAGTAAAAATCTATGATGTCATCATGTCTTCATCCTTTAAATCCTTCATACCTCTTTCCTTCAGAACCTGGTATAAACATATATGTGCACACTTCTGAAATATACCTTTCTGAAATATCAAGCTTCTCTTCAATAGAACTCTGGAACCTTCTCCTGAATAGGAACATCCTAACAGGAACTTTCTCCAAACATTCTTCTTCTTCCTTCTTCTTTCAAAGCTGGAACATAAAGAGAACCTGACAAAGGAAATATAGGAATACCTGAAATAGGAATACCTGAAGGTATGACTCTGCATTCTTTTATATATGGCTAAAAATAAGTCTTCATGTTTCATCACCCCCCTGGATGATTTAACACTAGTATCCAGTATTCTTCAAATTATATCAGACTTTATGAAATCTTGGATGTCCTTCTTCATAAATCTGATCTTTAGTGATCAATACCTATATTTGAAACAAAATCTCTGAACCCTTTTTATTAGCACTGTACACATGCCAATAGCTTTCCATGTCATTCCTCAGCTTTCCAAATTGTAGAATAAGGTTAGCTGATCCGAACATAACAGAACCTTGCTGAAAGCATTTTAGGATTCATAACCTTCTGTAACATAACAAGTATCTTCTATCTTTCTCCTAGAAAAATCTGATAGAACGTGAATCTTTTGGCTTACTTCTTCCAATGTTAATAATCTTTACAAACAAAGGATAGACAACTGACTCATAAAAACTCAAGATCATACATGATCATTCAAGATCAATGATCTCTCTTATGTAGAATCTGCTCTTATCAAACCTTCATGTCTAAATGTTTGATTTGCTACCTAAATGTCTCTAAGTGTCCATGTTTCACATAAAGTTGTAAAACTTCTCTTCAAACAAATCCTTTCCAAGAATCTGTAACTCCTACTTGAAACATAAGTGCACAAACTTCTCACCTTGAGAAATCCAAAAGCTGCAAGTTGATACTTCATAACTTTCATATTTTACCCGGGAGGGAACATATAAGCCGCCTGCTTAAAAGCTTGAACTAAAACATAACTCATATACATATGAGTCAAAACATATATCTGTTGCTTTTCTTTCTCTCAATGCAATTCTTTGTCAAATCTATTAAATCATGACCAAGTGTAATGCAAAACAAGAAACTGCTTCTACTTTAAACAAGATGTTCTCGTAGACTTGTCTTTGGATGTAGAGGATAAAATAGGAAAAGTATATGGAAAATATATGAGAAAAGGAGGCCTTACTTTTCTTTTGGAAATGATGGACTTTCTTCTTCTGCATCTTTCTTCCACCTGATGATGTCAACATCTTCAAACTTCTCTTCCATACCTTTTTTTTTCTTCATCTTGAGGTACCAAACACTCTTGACTTCTTCGAATGAAATTTTCTCTTCCTCTAATGCTAAGAGGAAGAGATAAAACAAACATGGTATACAAATGGAAGTGAATATAGAATCATGTTTTATCATCTCCTCATATCTCTGAATCAAAATGTTGTTTCAAATGTCTGAAACGACTAAATTCACCAATCTTTTGTCTGAATGATGAATTACCCTTCTAGAGTTACCTCTCTAGATCACATTTGTACCTTGATATCCAACCAACTTACAATAGTAAATTGGCTGAAAAAAAAAACCTCATCCCATCTCCACATTTGTCTTCTTAGATGAACTTTCTTGCCATGAAAGAGATCTCTCAAAACTCTCTAGAAAAACATCTAGATACCTGTTTTGATGTAGCCTTTAACTTTCAAATGATGAAAGTGTATAAAAGCATTCCTTGAATTTCTTCAAATCTCTTCATAACTGCTCTTCTAAGACATGACCTGCAAATGATAATCTCATAGTAAAAACTGATACCTGTGATTTGATGTTGATATGATTTCTTCATCTTCTCTAAACCATTGTTCTTCCTTGAATTTGAAGTAGTCTTCTCTTCATCAAGTCTGGGTCTTCAAACAATACTTTTGTAAAGTATTTGCATACTCTTCCAAAAATATTATGCTGCTAATAGATCATCAACTTCATACTCCACACTGATGAATACACATGTGACTGAATTGTCTAATTCTCAAATCTTTACTCATCTAGATTAAGTGTGTATGCCAAATGTCAAATGTCAAATGTTAGAAGATGCCCTTAAATCATATGTTGTAAACGTGGAAGTCTAGGAACCTAGGAATCTGAATGAGCCTTAATGCATTGATGCCAAAGACCTAAAGTTTTGAAACCAAAACCTTAATGCTCTGATACCAAATGTTGGAAATGAGGTAGGCCCTTGGCACATGTCACAGGTCCATGGTTCCATAGGTCCAACATATACAACATTAATTTAGCAATCTTCAATATTGACAAAACATTTGAACATACCACAACTTAATCATATAGATGATGAGATAAAGATATGGAAAGAATAGACGACATGTGTACCGTGTTACGTAAGCCATAGCTCACTCATAGTATCATATATACCAATGTTCAATGTACAATGTGGGAGCAAAATTCTCAACCACTCTATGTGATGAGAAATAGATGAATGAGTGAATGTACAAATGTAACAACATATTCAGATGTATGGGCAGAAATCTGAATATAGATGCGATGTGTGACCTAATAGGTTATAGAAGAGTGAATATGAGTGACTGAAAGAGGAAGGATCAGTGTTAAACTGATAATCAACAAACTCTCATCTAACCTTAGGCTATGGAAGACCCTAAATCAGATACGTGTGTGAAAAGATCACATACTTAAAAAGTAGCATAGGATGCTAACAAGTTTGCTGCCAGAAATCCTCAAACTCATGTGAAGACACCTTCTCAAACACCTCATCCAAATATGCATAAAGCATATACGTAATGTTTCTCTTGTACCTATGCCAAATAGGACTCTTCCTGATATGAACGTCACGGCCTCCATAAAATTCAAGTAGTACCTGTGTGCATAAAGAGAATATGTACCTGAATACTTAACATAAGATGTAAATCTTATGTTAACCACCATCCAATGTCTTTGACGTATCCCGACATCCTCTTGTAGAAGATAATCTTCAACTACAACATGTAGATGGCCGATCCTCACCATCAAGCTGCTAATGACCAAGTCTTCTTGCCATGAACAAGAGATAACCTCCTCTCCATGTGCTAGAGTGTGAGCACACACTTCATCTTCTCCAAGAAGAATCATTAAGAAGAACTCCATAGCTGCTCCTCAACATGCTTCAAGTTAGCACCATGGCGGCCCCATGTGCTTGACGAAATACCACCTCTATTGAGGTCCAAGCTCCAAGCTTGTGTTGAATACTAGGTGAAGGATAAATGGAGAGTGACCCAACTTGTTCTTATATAGTATTTTTTGAGCCTTGAAAAGCACCAATAAAGCACTATGCACAATTGTTCTTGAAAAAATCAAACGCGTTCGTTAAAGCAAAAGCTTTCGCCTTTTATTGTGATCCATCGCTGTCCAGGTAATTTGTTTTTTAATAAAACAAAAGCACAAAAGTTTTCTTCGCATTGCGCCGATCGGGGATCGAACCCTCATAGCTGGGATAGGAGACAGATGACGAAGCCACGCGCCCAGCATGTTTTGGTTATATAAGGAGCTTGTTTAAAAGCTATACATGCTATCATGCTGGCCGCTGTTAGCATCGTTTTCTCTTAGAGGGAGTAGGATTGAGTTCTATTCATGCTAGAAACTGTGAGTTTTATTAGACCATGAACAATGTTATATATGACATTGTTTCCAACATTTCACTGCTTGGAGAATGAAGTCCCATTGGAGTCTTTCATATGCCTTGTCAAAGGCAATCTTATTAAAATAAAGAAGTAAGCTCGTATATATTTTTGCAAAAAGGATTTTCTTCAAATAGAAGGAAAATAGAAAAATGAAAAAATGGAAGCATTTACTTCAACAAGTAGTGGAGGAAAAAAGAGAATCAAATCCAAAAATTGAACTATAAGAGGAGTGGTTGTCCAAAGTAATGATGAAGTTATGGAGAAGACCTCTCAAACTCATCATGAGAGTTTTCGGTCACTTGGCCATAAAAGAGGCAAGAGAGGACACTCAAGAAGAGAGCAAGAAGGCGTGGAAGTCCACTTGTAGCTAGTTCATTTGGTTTGAGTCATTTAGTTCTCTTCACTCTCATAGACTTTGTCCAGCCACATACCAATTTTTGGGTAGTCTACTTGTGAGAGTCATATCTCTCAATATATCTATCCAATTTTAGAGTTTAAATATCCGTTGGAAAGCTTATCTTTAATACTTCCTCTCTCTAGAACACTTTTATCAAATTTTTTATGCTCTTTCAGTTATTAAGTTTCTAGTGAAGTCAAGTTTTTAGCTTAACTAAGTGGATAGGTAGCTTGTTTTGAGGCAAAGAGTTGCCAACTAAAAACTACTTCAAATTGAGTGTTTCATAGCTCATTTGAGAGTTATACATGTCTAGTTTGAGTGATCAAAGTTTCAAATTCATTGGGTTTTTCAGTTGGTACAAGTTGTCATTTGAAGGTTCAGCTATTGGCAAAACTCTTAATCTTGAGAAGATCTTCTACACTTTTGGCTGCAATAGGAGAGGAATTCTCCAACAATTGGTATCAGAGCATTGGAGTTTGAAGAGGCAAAGCATTGGAACTGAAGTGAAGTAAAGGATAAGGTACAAATCAAGGGGGAGCGTCGTAAAGACAAGGAAGAGCACTACAACATATTTGAGGTAAACTTCAATCTTGGAAGTTGTCAATGGTTGATTTAGGACAACAAGTTGAGAAGTTGGGCAAAGATAATTTTCAGTCTTGAAGGTATAGAATGAAAAATTACCTTAACGATAAAGGTCTATGGAGTCTACTTAGTGGAGATGATCCACAACCGGTGGACCTTCAAGATCCCAACATTACTCTCGCAAAAAGGAGACAATTTGCTGATTGGGAAGAGAGGAATCGAAGGGTGATGTTCCTCATTTCACAAGTTATTTCTAACACTATGATTGTTCATGTGCAAAGCTTAGAAACAGCCAAGGAGGTTTGGGAAGCATTGGAGAAGGTGTATGCTACCTCAACAAGGTCTCGGAGGATACAACTCAAGAACGAGCTCAACAACATGAAGAAAAGCTCAAACCAAAGCATTAGTGAGTATACATTGAGGATCAAGGAGCTTCCAAATTATCTAGCATAAGTTGGATGCAAGATAGAAGAGGAAGACATCATCAAATAGCCCTCAATGGCTTGAGGAGTGAAGAAAAGTGGAAGCCCCTCATCACAAACATTCTTTATAGAGACCCTCTACCAACATTTGAGGAGTTTATACCGAATCTTGTGGATGAAGAGGTTGCTCAACAAGGAAGAGGCAACAAAGGTAAGGACAACCATAGTCAAATGTTATATGCATGTGACATGCCAAGGAGATTTATTGACAACGCTACAAGATCCAAATGCGAAAAGGATGTGTGGAGACCGGTGATGAAACTCAACACGCAATTGAGCATGTTGGAGATATCAAGCAGGTATTGGCTGATGTTCTTCATGTTCCTACTATTGCAAAGAATTTGATTTCAGTAGGACAAATGGTAGAGAAAGGATATCATGTTATCTTCAATGAAAAAGGTTGCTTTATAAAGAATCCAAAAGAAGGATTCAAGGCCATTGCTCAAGGAAGGAAAGAAGGTAGGATGTTCACTTTGGACATTCAACAACCACATGGAAAGGTGATGCATATTCAGTTTGGAAACAAGAGGATTGCTGAAATCGATTTGTGGCACAAAAGGTTTGAACATATCAACATTCCCAAGCTCAAGGACATGAGCAACCATGAAGTGGTAAGAGGACTTCGAAGATTCAATGATGTTGGACTATATGAGTTTTGTGAAGCATGCCAACTAGGAAAGCAAACTCGAAAACCATTCAAAAAGAGCAACTATGGGGCAAGGAATGTCCTCCACTTGATACACACAGATGTATGGGGACCATCACAACAACCATCAATGGCTGGTAATAGATATTTTGTCACTTTTATTCATGATCATTCATGAAAAGTATGGATGTGTTGCATAAAATAAAAACCAGATGTGTTCTCCATGTTCAAGATATTTAAAGCATAGGTAGAAAAGGAAACAAGACGCTACATAAAGACCTTGAGGTTCGATGGAGGACGAGAATATTTCTCCAAAGAATTTTCAGATTTTCTTTTTGAAAATGGCATCAAGCGACAATTTACATGTAGGTACACACCTCAACAAAATGGAATAGTTGAAAGAAAAAATAAACATATCACAGAAGTTGCAAGATGCATGCTCAACGAGATGAAGGTGCCACTAAACTATTGGGTTGAAGCAACTAGTACGGCGGTTTATTTGATGAACAAGTGCACAACCGTTGGAGTGCATAATCTAACTCTTGAGGAGGTTTATTCCGGGAAGAAACTTGATCTTACACATCTCAAAGTTTTTGGATGTGTGTGTTATGTTCACATCCCTCAAGAACCAAGGACAAAGATGGAGGCAAAGTCAGAAAAATGTATTTTCATTGGATATTCATCGGAGCAAAAGGGATACAGGTGCTACAATCTGGTGGCAAAGGAGCTACGAGTCTCACAAGATGTGGTATTTGATGAGCTAAGACCATGGTTTGGAGACAAAGGGAAAGAGAAGATTCTTGAAGAAGATTGTGAAGATGATGGAGTTGTTGTCCACAAAGAATTTCAACAAACAAGCACTCAAATGTCAGGTCCAGAAGCTTCTACATCACTTGGAGAAAGCTGAACATGGAAGGGGAGACTAAGGAGCCATTCCTCATCACCAACATTATGTTATCAAAGATTTGAAGCTGAAAGTGCTGCCCAAAATAGTGATTCAAATGCAAGTGAAAAAGAGTATGAAGAGGTGATTACACCAAAGGTAAAGTTGAACCGGTTGAAGAAGCAATATTCAAAAGGGAATGAAAGAAGGTCTTCGAGAGCAAGGTATCCAATCCAAAGGCTGGGCTATGATAGTTTTATTGCAAAGCATTTTGCATATATGACACAGGTGGTCAAAGACAAAGAACTGGATGCATATGAAGAAGCATGTACACAAAAAGCATGGCAAGAAGCTATGCAAGAAGAGATAAAAGCTCTCAAGGACAATCACACATGGGAGCTAGTTCCAAATGTTGAAGTTATGAAGATTGTTCCAAATAAATGAGTGTTTAAAATAAAGAGAAATGTTGATGGTTCTCTAACAAGGCATAAAGCTAGACTAGTAGTAAAAGGATTCAAGCAAACTCACGGCATCGACTATGAAGAGACTTTCAGCCCAATTGCAAAGATGGGAACAATTAGAACCTTGATTGCAGTGAGTGCAGCAAGGAGATGGCCATTGTACCAACTTGACATAAAAAATGCTTTCCTCAATGGTGAACTTCAAGAAGAGGTATACATGAGTTAACCAATTGGATTTGAAGATAAAAAGCATCCAGATTTTGTTTGTAGAATGAAGAAAGCTTTGTATGGGTTGAAGCAAGCACCATATGCTTGGAATCAAAGATTGGTTGAGTACCTCACAAGGTGTGGGTATAGTCCAAGTAGTGCATATCCCTCTTTCTACATGAAGAAAGAAGAAGCCAAGCAGGTATACATTTGCATATACATTGATGATCTCATCATAACAAGAAGTAATGTTGCAGGAATACAAGAGATAAAAAGAAAACTCAATAAGGAGTTTAAAATTTCAGATCTTGGTGAGCTGAAATACTTTTTAGGCATTGAGATAGTCTATGGGAAAGATGTCATTTACTTGATGCAAAGAAAGTACCTTTTGGATGTTCTTTTCAGATTTGGAATGAGTGAATGCAAACCACTCACTCAACCAATGGACACAAATGTGAAGCTATGCTCAAATGATGGAGAGAAGTTACATGATGTAACTACATACAAGAGTATTATAGGTTCATTGATCTATGCTACAATCACAAGACCAGATTTGTGTTATATTGTTGGAGTTCTTTCTCAATTTATGCAAGCTCCAACAAGTGAACATTTAAGTTCAGCCAACCGAGTGCTAAGATATGTGAAGCACACACTCAATCATGCCTTGTTTTATAGATATGATGAAGAATTGCAGGTAAAGGGCTTCAGTGATGCTGATTGGGCTGGTTCGAAGGAAGATAAAAGATCCACTTCAGGTTATGTGTTCATGATAGGTAGCAAACCTATCACATGGAGCTCAAAGAAGCAACCTACTGTTGCACTATCATCTACAAAAGCTGAATATAGAGGATTAGCCTTTGCACCTTGTGAAGCTATGTGGATTAAGAAGCTCTTGGCTGATCTTGATGTGCAAGTAGAGACCATTCCAATTTATGGTGATAACATTTCAAGCATTCACTTGACAAACAATCCAATGTTTCATGCACAAAGTAAGCACATAGAAGTGCATTATCATTATGTTCGAGAAAAAGTTTTGAGCAAGCATGTGGATATAAAGTTCACTAGAACTAATGACGAGGTTGCAGACATGTTTAAAAAGTTCTTAGATGCTTCTAAGCTAAAGAGGTTCAAGGATGAAATCAACTTGCAGGATATGGCTCAAGGTGCAAGCTCACATGTGAGCTTGAGGGGGAGTGTTAAAAATAAAGAAGTAAGGTCATATATATTTTTGCAAAAAGGATTTTCTTCAAATAGAAGCAAAATACAAAAATGAAAAATGGAAGCATTTACTTCAACAAGTAGTGGAGGCCAAAAGAGAATCGATCAAAAGAGAATCAAATCCAAAAACTAAACTCTAAGAGGAGTGGTTGTCCAAAGTAGTGGAGAAGTTATGGAGAAGACCTCTCAAACTCATCATGAGAGTTTTTGGTCACTTTTATATAAAAGAGGCAAGAGAGGACACTCAAGGACAAAGGAAGAAGGCTTGGAAGTCCCCTTGTAGTTAGTTCATTTGGTTTGAGTCATTTCGTTCTCTTCACTCTCATAGACTATGTCCAACTGCATACCAATTTCTGGGTAGTCTACTTGTGAGAGTCATACCTCTCAATATATGTATCCAATTTTAGAGTTTGAACATTCCTTGGAAAAATTATATCCATTACTTCTTTTATCTAGAATAGTTATACCAAATTCTTAATGCTCTTTGAGTTATTCAGTTTTTAGTGAAGTCCAGTTTTTAGCTTAAGTGAGTGGATAGGTAGACTATCTTGAGGCAAAGAGTTTCCAACCCAAAACTAATTCAAATTGAGTGTTTGATAGCTCATTTGAAAGCTATAAGTCTCTAGTTTGAGTGACCAAAGTTCCAAGTTCATTTAATTTTTCAATTGGTACCAGTTTTCATTTGAAGGTTCAGCTATTGGCAAAAGTCGTGATCCTGAGAAGGTCTTCTACACTTTTCGCTGCGAATAGGAGAGGAATTCTCTAACAAATCTTAAGGAAGAGGATATCTTGTGCACATTCTTTAGCGAAAAGGAGTCCTTTCCAAAAATCAATAATGGCCTCAAGGATGGATCTCCCCTTGATTAACCCCTTTTGATCCTCACTGATTGAGTCTTGTAGGTGAGAAGTAATACGATTCGTAATCGACTTTGTCAAGATCTTGTAACTGGATTCTAAAATCATAATTGGACACCAATTTTCAAAAGTATTTTTTCTTCCTTTGTTTTTGAATGAGCTTGATAAATCCCACATTGAGACATTTGGGAAGCACACCAAAAGATATAGCTTCTTGCTGTACCAAACATAACAGAGTAGTCACCACGTGCTTGAAGGTCTTGAAAAGCTCATTAGTATGGCCATCAAACCCCGGGCGTTTTCCATTGGGAAGGGAATCTATAACTTCAATAATCTCAACATCCAAAATGGGAGTTTCAAAAAGAGCTTTCAGATTCTAAGGGATTCTCTTGGATGTGACTCTAGAGATGGTAGCTATGCAATCATGCCTATGAGGAGAAAGTGGCACAGAAACTACCAAAAGCTAGGTAAAGTGATTAACAATGAGTGTATGTACTATTTTCTTCATCCATCTTGCATTCTACCACATTGATATCCATCATGAAAGGGATCGCTTCCTTGGATTGCTTCTTTTTGAGTTGGTCACACATCTCTTAAGTAGTCTTGTCCACCCTACTAGCCCACCAATCTTTAAAGTATATTTGAAGATTCTTTCTTTGAATTTCTTCTTCATATCTCAACATGCTTCTCATTTTTTGGAGCCCAGTCTGGTATTGCGAGTGGCATTTTTGGACTTCTGCCTCTAAATGCCTCAGTCTATGATACATATTTTAGCTTCTACCCTAATGAATGATCAGAATATTCTTTTGAGCCTTCACCAAGATATGATGAGTGTGTAGGACTGCCTTCCTCCAACATCTAGACGATGAGGAGCAAGATGCAAAGGCCTTACTCCACATAGAGGTAATCTCTTGATGGACTGAGGGGAAAGAGAATGTTGTCAAGTTGGCATGAAACTAATGGGATTTCTTGAGATTGGTGATGGAGTTGAAGATAAGCACAATCGGGTAGTGATGAGATACAACAAGGTCCATACTTTGGGAGAGGGAAGGGGGGGCCCACTTATTGATGATATTCTATGTGATATAGCTCTTTTCAAGTCTAGTTTTCCACAAGTCAACTCCATCTTGGAGGTTTCTTCCAACCTTCCTTCTCCTCACCATCAATCACCCACCCCTTCCTCCCCCATCTATCAGAAAGATCCTCCACCATATTAAAGCCCCCACAAACACTTTGAGGGGTAGATATTCCAATGATTGCCAAGTGGAAATTCTTTCCAAGTCAGTATTGGGAGCATACATAGAGACAATGGAAAACTCTACAGGACCCCAAAAGGTAGCATCAACCCATCGATGGCACTGTTCTACTAGGGTGTCCACCATCCTAGCATGCCACCTTCTATTGATGCTAATAGTTGAGCCTTGATTTCCCCTAGGGTGTGCTGTGGAGAGCTAGACATGGGAACATGAGATACTTTTAAGTCTCTTTCAAAGGTCCTCCCCATCAATTTTAATCTCCTGAAGACGGCTGAAGTCCCAGTTTAGGCATTTATCACGGATCCAATAGCCAATACTTATCGTTCTTGAGGGGTTTGATAGACCCCTTACATTGGGAGACACAATTATCATTATCGAAGGTTGGGTTCTTTGCAGAGAGGGGCCTTGTCCCTCTTTTTCTTGTTTTTCTCACCAACTTTTTCCTTCAAGGTAGAGGGGTCCTGACATAGGAGTTTGCCCTTAAGGGGGCTCTTCCACAAAATCTTAGCTTGTTGTTTTCCTTTGTGGTTGTTCTTCTTCAAAAGCGAGTCTGTTATCCTTTCCTAGATTGTGGAACCAATTATGTGTTGAGATATCAAGCTCAACATGTGATGATCCAGGATGACACGTACCAGTTTTTCATTTCTTTGACATGTATAGTGGTCATACCGATATATGTCAGGGATACTTCATTGAGCTTTATTAGATTTATCTACCGAGAGTGATGGCACATTTTTTTCTTTCCAGCTCACTCATTCGCAGATATTAGGTTTTTCCTTATGTACTGATCTTTATATATTGCACTTGTTGTATTCTTGTTTTTAGGTCATTCCTGTACATTCCTTTTATGTAATAGAAGAAGAAGAAGAAGATCATTCTTCCTTGCCTCAATCTGTGTGTGTGCTTCTCCTTGAGAGTGAGAGTGTGTGTGTGAGCTCTCTTCCTTATCTTCTTCCTCGTGACATGGTATCAGAGCCAGCGTGGCTGTAGAGAGCTCGTGGAGAAGGCGACGGTGAAGACTATGCGGCAAGGCGTGGAGAAAACGTGATTTCACAAACGACCTTTATTTGCTACGAAAGTTATCCCTTTAGGGTCACTAGTTTTTGTCATATCGAAGTTTCGGAGCCATCTCGACCTCCGTTTCGAGCTCGCAAGGTGGGGCCCATAGAAAAACCAGGTCAGTTTTAGAAATTGTAACTTGCGTTGTCTTCGACGACACTCATATATTCCAGATCCAGAATTTCAAGAGATTCCGTGTACTGTTGATACACAAAAACTCTGTTTTTCTGAGATCGAACTGTCACGTCATAGTGCGACAGTGTTCAAGCACAAGTGCTGCTTGTAGTGTTTTGCAGTGTTGTGAATTGTTGCAGAAATGGCAAACACAGATGGAATGAGTCAGCTTATGAGCGATACGCTGGACAAGAATAACTTCCATGCTTGGAGATTCAGAATGACAAATTTCCTGATGGGAAAAGGCTACTGGAAGTATATCGAAGGAGAGAATGAAAATGCTCCGCAGTTACCAGAAAGGAATCAGATCGCAGATCAGTTAAGAGCATATGAGGAATGGAATCAAGGAGCACAAAAGGTAATGTATTGGCTATCTGTTAGCATACAAGATAGCATAATTGGACACATACAGGATGCCAAGACTCCAAAAGAGGCTTGGAACAGCTTGGTCACCTTGTATGAGACTAATACAAAGGCACGGAAATTGCAACTCAAGAACGAGCTGCATACATTGGAAAAGAAGAGCATGACGGTAAGTGACTACACTCTTAAAATCAAAGGCATATGTGAGTCACTTGCATCTATTGGCGTGAATGTAGATGATGATGATAAGGTGGAAGTGTGCCTTCGTGGTTTAGGAGCTGCATATAAGCAGTTCAGAACTTCCATACAGACCAGGGAAAATATTCCGAATTTTGCTGATCTGGTATCTATGCTGATTATTGAAGAAAAGAATCTTGGTGAGGACTCAAACTCCCAAGGAAAGCCCAGTTCTGAGCAGGTATTCTACTCTGGTAGAGGAAGAGGCAGAGGTAGAGGTTTTGGAAGTGGAAGAGGAAACACTAACCAAGACCAAGGTCAACAACAGAATCATGCAGGAGGAAGAGGACAGTTTTGAGGCAGGGGGAGCCAAAGAGGTCGCAGAAATTTCCAAAGAAAGGATTTAGGTAATGATAGTAAAGGATGCTGGAATTGTGGTAAACCTGGACACTTTGAACGTGATTGTAGGTTAAAGAATCAAAATAATAGAAGGCAGCAAAACAACTATGCATCCACAAGTGCAGATGATTCTGAGAAGCTGTTTATGGTTCAACATCACATGATGAATACGATGTCTGCTGGTGTTTCAAAATCGAATGATAATGTCTGGTATGTTGATTCAGGTGCTTCAAATCACATGACCAGTCATGCAGAATGGTTTAGTAGTTTGTAGAAAATGCCAGTTCCTAGATATGTTGAAACAGGTGATGATACATCGCATCCTATTGAGCATACAGGAAACATAGCATTGTCTATGGAGGACGGGAAGGTAAAACATCTTGCTGATGTGTTGCATGTTCCAAATATAACAAAGAATCTAGTTTCTATTGGACAAATGGTTGACCAGGGCTTACAAGTCAGGTTCAATGCTGATGGATTATATGTAGAAGAGTACAAGCAGGATGGACGATTGGTTGCCAAAGGAAACAAAGTGGGTAGGATGTTCACCTTAAATGTGAAGATTCCTGAAATGAATGTAGCCATGTTTGCAAAAGGTGCAGGAGTTATTGCAGATATAGAGATATGGCACAAACGGATTGGACATGCAAACTTCCAAAGGCTGAAAATGATGCAGTCAAAGGAGATTGTCCATGGACTACCAAATTTCAAAGTTGCAGAAATGCAAAAGGTATGTGCAGCATGTCAAGTTGGTAAACAGTCAAGAGCATCATTTCCACATGACAAGCATGTTAGTGAGAATGTACTAGAAGTAGTACATACAGATGTTTGGGGTCCAGCAAAGACCACATCTATGGGCGGTTGGAGGTTTTATGTTACCTTCATTGATGATCATACACGGAAACTATGGGTATATTTCATGAAAGAGAAGAGCGAGGTGTTCACTCACTTCCAGAATTTTAAAGATATGGTGGAAAAGCAGACAGAGAAGTACATTCAAACATTAAGATCTGATGGAGGAGGTGAATACATGTCAAATGAGTTCAGCAGTTTTCTAAAAAATCATGGAATTCGGCGTCAGTTTTCATGCAGGTACACACCATAACAGAATGGTGTTGCTGAACGCAAAAATAGACATATTGCAGAAATAGCAAGAGCCTTGATGGTTGAGAAGAATATGCCTCATTGTTATTGGGCAGAAGCTGTGCATACTGCTGTATACATCATGAACAGAACTCTGACTGCTACTGTACATCAAGCTACACCTGAAGAGAAGTTTACAGGTAAAAAACCAAACTTATCACATCTGAAAGTTTTTGGCTGTATTGCATATGTACATGTTCCAGATGAGTTGAGGACGAAGCTTGATTCGAAAGCAGAAAAATGTGTCTTCATTGGATATTCCCTTGAGCAAAAGGGGTACAAATGTTATAACCCACTCACACGACAGGTGAAGGTGAGCAGAGATGTGGTATTTGATGAAATGTCAAGCTTCTATGCAGATGCCAAAGAACGACTGAATCTTAAACCAAATGACAAAGAAAACGCTGAAAAATCTAGTGCAGAATCTCAAGTTTTGAGTGGACCGGATGCATCACCAAGCAATAGTTCCAACTCAAATCCATGGAGTGGAAGATTGCGTGGAAATTTCAGTCCAGCAAATTCATCAAATACATCCAAGAAAGGTAAAGAAAAGCTTTCTGCTGCTAGTAAAACAGGTGGAGGTTTTGAAGATGTTGATGGAGATTCAAGTGGTTCAGAAAAGAGTATTGATGAGGAACTTGGATTGCCCTCTGTGAAGACTCCAGGAGTAAGAAGGGCACATGTAGATGATACAAGAAGAAGTGACCCATGACCAAGAAGATCTGGGAGGATGCGTAATTCAGTGCAACGATTGACATATGATAGTTACATGGCTCGCCATTGTGCCTACATTACAAAGGTAATACAAGATGTTGAACCTTCTTGTTTTGAAGATGCAATTGGTAATGCAGATTGGGAAAAAGCTATGGATGAGGAGATGGCTGCACTTTATGGAAATGATACATGGAAGCTGGTTCCATTGCCACAAGGAAAGAAATCCATAGGTTGCAAATGGGTTTACAAGGTAAAGCATAATGCTGATGGTACTATAAGCAAGTAGAAAGCACGATTGGTAGCTAAAGGTTATGCACAAACATATGGCATTGATTATGAGGAAACATTCAGCCCTATAGCTAATGTCTATTGTCAGAACACTTGTTGCATTAGCTACAGCAAAAGGATGGACTTTGCATCAGATGGATGTGAAGAATGCTTTCCTACATGGTGAGTTACAGGAAGAAGTATATATGGACCAGCCACAAGGATATGAAGATTCAAAACATCCAGAATATGTTTGCAGGTTGCAAAAGGCTTTGTATGGGCTGAAGCAAGCCCCTCGTGCATGGCATGCAAGGATTGCTGATTACTTAACTAGCATTGGGTTCTCTATGTGTGATGCAGATCACTCACTATATGCAAGAAAGGCTGATGATGGCATCACTATTGTGGCTATTTATGTTGATGACCTGATTGTAGGTGCTGATAATGAAGAAAGCATCAAAGAGGTAAAGAAACGTCTTATGTAGGAATTCGACATGAAAGATCTTGGTGTGCTGCGCTATTTCTTGGGCATTGAGTTTATACATACAAAAACAGGTATATGGATGTCGCAAAGGCAATATGCCTTGAATATGCTGCAAAAGTATGGTATGGCTGATTGTAAGCCAATTTCTATGCCATTAGATCAGAATTTGAAATTGGATACTACGTCAGGTGAAGCATTGGAAAATGCTACTATGTATAGGAAAATTGTGGGAAGTCTTATATATCTCACAATTACAAGGCCTGATCTAAGTTATACTGTTGGACTTGAAAGTCAATTTATGCAGGTTCCCAGGAAGCCACATTTGGATGCTCTGAGGTGCACTCTACGTTATGTGAGTGCTACTTTGGATTATGCATTGTTTTATGAAGCTAGTGTGGAGTTGCACGTTCATGGATACACCGATGCAGATTGGGCTGGTAGTACTCCAGATAGAAGATCTACTAGTGGCTTTCTTTTCTCACTTGGAGGTGCAGCTATTACATGGAGCAGCAAGAAGCAACCCACTATTTCTTTGTCAAGTACAGAGGCTGAGTATAGAGGTGCTTCAATGGCAGCATGTGAGGCATCATGGCTGGAGATGTTACTTGCAGATTTAGGTGTGGAAGTGAAAAAGCCTATCACTATCTATTGTGATAATCTTAGCAGCATACAGTTAGCACGGAACCCTGTTTTCCATGCTAGAACAAAGCATATCGAGGTACATTATCACTTCATCAGAGAGAAGGTATTAGCAGGTGATATTGATCTTGTTTATGTGAGAACAGATGAGCAGGTTGCTGATATTTTCACTAAAGCACTTGGAGTTGAGAAGTTAAAGAAGTTTTGAGAGATGCTTGGATTACAGGATATGGCGTTGAGCTTGAGGGGGAGTGTTGAGATATCAAGCTCAACATGTGATGATCCAAGATGACACGTACCAGTTTTTCATTTCTCTGACATGTATAGTGGTCATACCGATATATGTCAGGGATACTTCATTGAGCTTTATTATATTTATCTACTGAGAGTGATGGCACATTTGTTTCTTGCTAGCTCACTCATTCGCGGATATTAGGTTTTTCCTTATGTACTGATCCTTATATATTGCACTTGTTGTATTCTTGTTTTTAGGTCATTCTTGTACATTCCTTTTATGTAATAGAAGAAGAAGAAGAAGATCATTCTTCCTTGCCTCAATCTGTGTGTGTGCTTCTCCTTGAGAGTGAGAGTGTGTGTGTGAGCTCTCTTCCTTATCTCCTTCCTCGTGACATTATCGAGCTTTCATTGTCCTGCTTATCGTGATTGTTTGTGGTGAACCCAACCTCTTTGCTAGTGGTGTATCAGTTTTGGTTGCTTTCCTTGCATGTGGCATCCTCTACGGTTTCCCCACCATTGGGATATTCTTCGTGATTCAATCCCCTTGGGTAGTCCATGTCATTGACCTCCTTTTCCAAGTTTCCAAAGATGTTTGTTTTTGGTGCCATATGAGAGGGGCGCCTCTCAATAATTCCTTTTGGGCTTCTTCTTCTTCTTCTTCTTCTTCTTCTTCTTACTTTCATGAATCCATCACAGTCCATTTCCAAGATTGTTTCCTTCCCCTTCTCCGACTCTAATGGATGGTTTTCTAGTATGCTCTGGGCCCTTCACACATCTTTGTTCCCTATTACATTAACTTTTTCTGGGTTTTGTTCTTATTCGGTTTCTATCTTAAAGGGCATTCTTTTATCATGTGGCCCTGCATTCCACAATGAAAGCTAGCCTTTGGCAAGTTCTTGTACTTAATCTCTTTCTCAACGATTTTGTCTTCTCTGATACCTATGGCAATTTTAGAGGGGAGATCTTTGTTTAGATCTGCATCGACACAAATTTTTGGGTGCCATCTAGCATTTAAAGAGTATTTTTCCCCTTCATAAATGAAGCCCCAACATTTTCTATAGAGGCCAAAGGCCAATCAATGGGCAAAATAACTTCCTTTATGAAACCATAAAGGAAAAAGGGCAAGTTTGGTAGCTCCATCCAGAATGGATAGCACAATGGCTTAGATCGATTTGGGATGAAATCAAAAAACCATTTAAACAGACACATGCTAGCCCTCCATACCTACCAAGTGCCAATCTATAAAGCTTGAAATGCTATTTCCTCATTTTCAAGCACCAAGCATACATGATTTGCTAGCAAGGACTCACACTTGCTCACAATCAAGCCGCTTGGGAACCATTCCTTACAAAACCACTGATGAAAGGATTCCAGCGTTGCCTTAGGACCAAACAATTTACTGATGAGGCAAGTTCTTTTACTTCTTGCTTTGCCACAATATCTTCCATTTCAAGGGAGACGATCAGAGGCTTGACACCAAAAAGCTCCAAAGACGTGTTAGGAGCCTTGTCCTTTGTTCATTTGTCTTGTTGAATTGATTATGAAATAGTCTTCTCTTTGTTCTGTGATCTATTTAATGAAATCTAATCATTTACTCATATGCTTTTGAGCTTTTCTTGGAAGTTGGGTGTGCCAAAAAGTTTTCTTTGTGAATTTTGAGAAAAATTTGGACATCTAGAAATTCTTTGAATACGCATAAAAGAGTTGATGTGAATTGATGGTGGACTTGATTATAACATTTTGAAATAATAAAATGCAAGGAAATCCATTTTTTTATGAAAAATTGTTAACCAATAAGTTCTTCATGAAGAAGATTTTAAGGGGAATAATTGCACGATTTTGTTGTATCACAAGTCAAGGGTGAAGAAAGTACATCATAGGAGTGTATTTCACGGAAAGCATAGAAAAAATTTGCAAAAAAGCATAGGAAGGACAAATTCTTGAGAAACACGGTTCTCTCTAAGAAATCATGATTTTTTGTCAAAGAGAGAGATATTCATAAGTGGAAGTCATTGTGTCATTGGGAGGAAGAATTTGGCTATAAGCAAGTGCAACCAATTCTCAGGTATAATTTAATGTGAGTTTCAACAAAGGAATAGAATATCATGATATTTTTAAAGAAAACTAAAAAAGAAAAAAGAGGGGAATTTTCATCTCATTGAGTGATTAGTGAGAAATCAAGAGCAAAAAAATTGCAATTGTGAGCTTGTGAGTGAGAATTTCATTTTGGACAACCACTTGGTCAGTGAGCAAAGGTAAGCACTTGACTAAATCTTTTTTGCAATTGTACCATCATTTTTATGCATAAAAGTGGGAAAAATCAAAGAAACTAAAAATTACAATTTATCAAAAAAAGAGTTTTTATTAGAAATATTGAATATTTTTAGCATCTCTTTGATTTCTTGCTGAAATATGAATAAGGCACATATTTGGGAGTGAAAAAAATAAGAAACAAATCGAAAAAAAAAATTTGCATGACAACAAACACAAAATCTTGATTTTGAACACCAAAAGGATTTGGAATTTCAAGATTTTGTCCCACACAATTTCCAACAGAACACCATTGTGTATAAAATAGGATTGCGAAAAAAACATTACTCTGATAAAAAAAACAGGATTCTCAAGAAATCTGTTTATCATGGTTTCCTCCTTAGAGAGAAAAGAATTGCATGCAAAAAATTGTGATTTCTTCTAAAAATGCAATTCTCTGCTAGGAATCGTGTTTCAAGTAAAAATCTTGATCTTTCATCAAGAAATTTGCAATTCAAACCATCAACTGTGAATTTTAGAGAATCCTGATATAAAGAAAACATATATGATTTCCAACACAGTATCATATTTCTCAAAACATATCAAAAAACATGATTGTGAGAAAAAAATCAATACTTTTTTTCATTCTAAAAAAACTAGAAATTTTGGAAAATTTAAAATTGGAAAAAATATTGGAATCAAGAAAAACAGATAAATTTTGATTGTGATTGAAAATCTTGATTCTCAACATAGAATCGTGGTTTTCATAACTCAAAGAAAATATCAAAAAATTATAAGTGTGGGTTTGGCCAAACATATGTCACATTTCAGGAGATAAAATTGAGTTGAAATTTCATCAAAACTCGGAAAAAATAATAGCCCCAAATCCTAGAAGAAAAAGGAAGAATAGGGTTTAACCTAACAACTTCAAAAATTTATGAGATTGAGGTGTGCTTGAGACATGAAACAAACATGCTCATAGAAGACAGAGAAGAAATACCCTATGTATCAAAAACCTCATAAAGAGGGAAAAATGTGCCCCAACGGTCCTAAATTGTTCACATACATCACTACCTAAATATATCAACAACTCCCCCCTAGGATTGATGCGGTGAAGCTATGTGGACAGCTTCAAATTTCTCCCTTGGTAGAACCTTTCTGAAAAGGTCTACAATGTTCTGTTGTGTGGGCACATATGCCAAGCTGATCTCTCCAGCAAAGAACCTCTCCTTGACATAATGATAATGCACCTCAATGTTCGTAGTGCAAGCATGGAACACAGGGTTCCTCACAACTGCCAATGTGCTTTGATTGTCAGTGCAGATGGTGGTGGTAGAAGACTAATCAACACCCAAATTATCCATAAGGCATCTGAGGCACACACACTCAAGAGTTACTGTGAAAGCTACTCTATACTCAGCCTCACAACTGGAAGTGGCCAGAGTAGGCTACTTCTTGCTGAACCAAGATATACATGAGCTACCAAGCATGAAGCAAAAGCCACTAGTGGACACACAAGTGTCATAGGAACTAGCCCAGTTAGAGTCAGAAAAAGCATGTAAATTTGGCGGTAGTGATCCCCCCTTGGGATAAAACAATCCAAGTAGCCGAGTACCACTCAAGTAGCAAAAGATGCACTTAACCGCCTGCTAATGCTTAACACATGGGCAATGCATAAACCTGCTCATTTGTGAGACAATAAACTAAATATCTGGCCAAGTAATGCATGAATAAGCCAAGCATCCAACAACCTGCTGATAGAGAACAACATCAAATGTACCTCCAGCATCATGAAGACTCAATCGTAAACCTATCTCCATAGGAATGGCAATAGGTTTATAGTATTCAAGGCCAAAACACTACAATGTGTCAATATATTTTGTTTGACAAAAAGCAATTCCAGCATCAACTTGCATAAACTCAATGTCCAAATAATGATGCAAATGCCCCAAATCAGACATCTCAAATGTGGCATGCAAATTATCCTTAAAATCAGCAATATGCTTGTCATAAGGACCACTAAGCAGCATGCCATCAACATACACAACAATAATTAGAAGCACAATATTAGCACGTTTAACATATAAGGTGCTTTCAGTTGGACTGTTCTCAAAACCATGTGCAATTAGATAGGCATGTATCTTTTCATACCAAGCACATGGTGCTTGATTTAAACCATATAATGCCTTCTTCAACCTACACACTTGGTTTTCATGCCCTTTCTACACAAAGCCATAGGGTTGGAAAACATACACTTCTTCATGCAAGTCACCATTCAGAAATGTAGTTTTTATGTCCAACTGATGTACATTCCAACCATGATGAGCTTCAAGTGCATAGATGCTATGAATAGTAGTCATTTGGCATGTAGGAGTAAAGGTTTCATCAAAATCAATGCCTCCAACAAGCTTACACTTTAGCTTGTATACCCACTTAAATCAACGGCCTTCTTGCCATGAGGCAAGTCACATAAAGACCACGTACCATTTTCATGATAACATCATATTCTGATTGCATAGTGCAATCCAATTTTCAAAAGTTTATGCTTCATAAAATGAAACAGACTCATTCTCATCACAAACACTAGAGGTAGCCATAGCATAGCAATATAATGCAAAAGAGGCACTATGAGAGCTTGAAAATATTGTATGATAGAGGTGCATCTAATTTGCTATCATGCAAAGTTTGCACCAACCGTTTTGGCATAGTTTTTGCCTCCTCAATATCAACTCTCTCATCAACAAGTGCATCATGTAAATCTGCGTCAGAAATGAAATCATCTTCATCATCACATGAAACCTACAAAGGGTGAGAAGTTGCCTCATTAGGACTAGCACTAGAGTGTTCACCTGTAAAAAGAGGCAACAAAGTATCATACATGTCTTTGGAGCTAACAGATGTCTCCTCCGTACATGAAAATAAAGGTTAAATAGCATCTTCTACAAAAACAACATCATGGCTAACCAAAATGTGTTTAGTTTGTGGATGATACGGACGATAGCCTTTGCTTCCAGAATTGTACCCAACAAAAACACATTTTACTTCTTTATTGTCCAATTTCCTGTGATGTTGTTCAGGCACTAATGCATATACTAGACAACAAAACACATGTAGGTGAGAAACAGATGGCTTAAAATCATGCCAAGCCTCATATGGAGTGATAGACTGCAATGCTTTAGTGGGACATTTGTTAAGTACATATGTTGCACATATAATGGCCTCAAGCCAGAAACTATGTGGTAAAGCCTAACTTTTGACCATACACCTCGCCATCTCCATGAGTGACCCGTTCTTCCATTCAGCAACTCCATTATGTTGAGGTGTATATGACATTGTACACTGATGTTTTATCCCATGCTCAACTAGAAATGCATTAAAGTTATAAGACATATATTCCCCCCCTCAATCAAAATGGAGGGTGCATATTTTACATGTTGATAGATTTTTAGCCAAAATTAGAAACTGTTTGAAGCACATAAACACTTTGAGCTTTTCTTTTAATACATATACCCATGCATGCCTGAAAAAATCATCAATGAAAGTCACAAAGTAAAGATAGTTTCCAAAAGAAGGTGTTTGCATAAGACCACAAACATCACTATGTACAAGCTGCAATTTTTGAGAAGCTTGAACTGAACCATCTTTTGGGAAGGATGAATGCTGCACTTTGCCCAAAATATAGCCTTCAAAAGCATCTTTATTGGGTGCCTCAAGTTTGGGCAAAGAGGACACCATTTCAGATTTCTGCAGGCATAGCAAACTAGCAAAATTCAGATGACCAAAGCCTGCATGCTAAAGCTTTGCATCTGACATAGCCTGAGAATCATGTACAACACATGCTGAATCATTCACAGATTTTTCATAGTCTATGAGCTTATACAACCCACAACATAAAATATCAGAAGCAATAATCATAGCGCCATTTGATAGATCATGAAGTGTACATTTGTCATCAACAAATTTAACAAGCATTCCAATCTTGGCTAAACCTGAAACTGATAACAGATTCTTCTCGATCCCTGGCACAAATAGAGCATCTGACAATGTGAAAGAACTATCATCAGTAGTAGTCAGAATGATCTTACCAACTCCATGATAGGATAAGAGGAGTTGTTGGTGCATGTGATAGTATTCCCCATAGGGCCAAGCTTGAGTGAAGTGAAGAAACTACGCTACAAGGTAATATCTTTGGTTGCCATACTATCAAACTACCAAACATCTGAGTCCACTATGGACATACATTATTCAGGAGAGGATGGGTCAAAACTCCAAACATTAGTAAACGCCCACTCTTCATTCTCCACTGGATTAGTAGACTCTATTTTTGATGTAGAGGCCTCTACAACAACCATCCCATGCTCTTTTTTCTTTGCCTCTTTTGCAACTAGTTTTGGACAATTTTTTATGACATAATCATTTGCTTTATAGTACTTGCAAAAAATTCTGCTTTTTTGTTTTCTTCTCTTCTCTGTCTTCCTTCCTTGATTGTGTAGAACTAGCAGATCTCTGCTTACTAGTAGAAGAGCTCCATTTACCTTTGCCCTTCTAATTAGCCAAGAAACCTTGATCTCGAACATGCATAATGGAACTATTCTACCTAGACTAATCTTGCAGCAACATAACAGAAGCGAACTCCTCAAATCTTAAGGCATTTGGATTACCTTTCATCACCAAAAATTTGGTATTAATTGGGAGGACCATTCATAACAGTCTGCACAAGTGAACTATCAGGCAAGACTTCATTAGCAAAAAGTAACTATTCCTTCAAGTCTTTGATCTTTGTTAGAAAGTTGTCCATAGAATCACCTTCGTTCGTATGCGCACTCTCCAACTATTTTCGGAGGTAAGCAACATGAGCCTCCTTCCTATAGACTGGTACAATGTGGTAAGTGTATCCCAAGCATCCTTAGCTATTTTTCAAGAGCAAATGTGAGGAGCAATGGCATTTTTGACAGTCAAGGCTATCAATGCATTTGCCTGAGATCTCTGCCATCCCAACGAATTTGATCTCGAGTAGGTGCAGCAGAAACTGTAGCACCAAGAGGAACATGAAGAATATCGTCATATTCAACGTCCTCTGCATCAACTTCAGTACCTATGTTTGCAAGTCTAATAGGACGTTTTTCAACACCCTGCAGAATACTCAATTGTCCTTTTGTGAACAATACATGAGGCATCATAGAAGCCCACAATGGTTATGTAGCTCAAGCATAAGCACCACCTCCTTTACTTGTCAATCTGCGGAGATATGAGGACTCATATGAGGACTATGAGCATGTGAAGGCACACATGTGTGAGTGAGAAGCACACTAGCATGCACACACATACACACACATGCAAGATCAAAGAGAGGAACAATGGAAAGATTCCTATTGCAAAGAGACTCTCTTACAAAGGCCTTAATCTCCCAAAGCAAAGCTCAATTAACTACTAAAAAGATAACCTCAAAAATGAGCTCTCTAGCAATTTATATAGTTTTTTTTACTAGTTTTGGCCCTATCTGTGTTGGAAATTTAGTAGGCCCATAAATAATATGATAGGTCCATGGTTCCATAGGTCCAAGATCTATTACATAGAATGCAGCAATCTTCCAATATTGACAAAACATGAACACACCATACTTAATCATACGAATGATGAGACAAAGATAGAGAAAGATTAGACAACATGAGTAAAGTGTTACGTAAGCCACTCCTTACTCACACTATCATATATACAAATGTCAATTTACAATGTGGGAGTCAAAATCTCAACCACTCTATGTGAACAACAATAGATGGATGAGTGAATGTACAGAATTTACAAGAATATTCAGATGTAGGAATAGAAATCTGAATATGTATGAGATGTATGACCTAATAGGTTGTAGAAGAGTGTATATGAGTGACCGGATGAGGAAAGATCAGTTTAAAACTGATATTCAGCAAACCCTAATCTGATTTTAGGCTATGGAAGACCCTAAATCAGATGTGTGTGTGTGAAAGATAACATACTTACAAAATTAGCAAAGAATGTGAACATGTTGCTGTCATAAATCCTCATGCTCATGTGAACACATCTTCTCTAACACCTCATCCAAATGCATGTAGCATCCATGTACTGATTCTCCTTTAGATATGCCGAATAGGACTCCTCATGATATGAATGCCACTACCTCCATAAGCTTCAAGTAGTACCTATGTGCATAAAGAGAATATGTACCTGAATTCTTAACATAAGATGGGAATCTTATGTTAACCTCCATTCAATGTCTTTGAGGTACACCAAAATATTCATGTAGAAGACAATCTTTAAATACATTATGTAGATGGCTGATCCGCACCACCAAGCTGCTCATAGGTAAGTCTTCTCCATAAGCAAGAGTGTGAGCACACTCTTCTCCAAGAAGAACTCCATAGCTACTCCTCAACATGCTCCTCGAGTGCACCATGGCTGCCCCATGTGTGCTAGAGTAGCACCTCTACTAAGGGACCAAAGCTAGCATTGCAATTGGTGTAGGATAACTTAAAAGTGACCCAAGGCCTTTCTTATATAGCCCTCACAAAGTCTAGCAATCAAAATAAAGCTTGTATGATTTTTTTCAACGAAAATCTGCTTTTTAAACTTAAATCACTATTTTAAAGTGAGTTTGCTTTATTTTTAAAGTTGCTTTTAGCTAACTTTAAAAATAGCTTCTTGACCTACTTTTTCACACTTCTGACTACCTGATGAGTGATCTGACAACGTTTTTATGATCCTGTGAAGAGATGGATAGGTATGTGCTTGAAGATGATAAGGTGTTGCAAAATCCTTGATCTACACCAGCCAATTGAACTCCAGGAGTATATGGTGGGCCGTTTTAGCTTGCCAATGGATGTATTAGACACCCTATGTACCTTGGAAGATCACTCTCAAAAAGATAGATCAAAATAGATAAGTTGGAGTTAGCTCAGAGGTGAAAACTTGCTATTCTTGGTTCATACACCTGTCCAGTGTTTTACATAATTCTCTGAGCACAGCAGCAATTAGCTTAATTCCTCTTGGGGAAGTCTAGGTAGCTTAAAGAGCTAACTTTCAAGAGTAATCTCATAAAAAATAATGAATCACACACTGAGAATGAGTTTTAACAGCTGATGACATCATCCCGATTTTCACGGGCTGCTATAGTTTGAGACCAGTGAGCAACAAAATCAACATACCTCAAAATGTACCAATCCAATGATTATGAAAATTTGTATGGTTATACTAGACAGTAAGCTGAATCCAACAAGCTTTCAATCACTGAATTTGGGTAAGTAACCACTGAGAAATGGCTCTGACAAGATGAGTGAAAAAGTCGGGTACCTGACAGAGAAGTGAAGATGAACAGACCCTGTTGTCTTCAAATGAACATAACTGAAGCTTGCAACATGCAAATGACATGAAAATTTGTGATCATATAGTAGACTTATAGAGCTAACTTTACCAAGTTAAATCACTGAAAATGATGCACCAAGCTCAGAGAAAACATCTTTGCAAGCTGACTAAGAAAACTGAGAGTAATGGCAGTGAGTAGTACACTTCACAAGAACATGGAAAGATGAACTCAAATAATCATGAAAATGAAAGTATATTGCTTGTACAATACAATGAATTACTGATACATATGTGTGCCTTGTAATCACACCTTGATATGGCATAAAGCTCAGCTCTTGGAGGTCTTCACATAGGTCTCTCTAACCACGACTAAAACTGCCATCTATTTATAGTTGAGTTTGGGAGGCTAACTTCCCTCAATCACTCTCCAATCAATCAATGATTGATTTGATTCTCTACCTACCACAAATCACGAATTCGTGGCTCCTCTTTCCCTTTTTGATCATGTGGACTCAACCACTTAAGATTCTCTTACTTTTACATTAAGTAAACTCTTCAAAAAATTACAAGAGGTAGTTCACAAGTGAACTTTACATAGTCTTCTTTTTAAAGCTTCTTCTAAGACTTTGTGGGACTCAAGCCAATACTTAGGCTTGTCATAGACTTGCTCCAACAGATCCTCATGCAGAGAGCTATCAAATGAGTTCAAACCCTAAATGAGCAAAAAATTAGGATTAGGATTTTCTCCCAAATTTGATCTCTGACGATTGCATGTAATATACCATTAGAAAGATCTCTTCAAGCTCTACAATATAGGCTCAAAAAATTTTACCCATTTTTGTGCCAAAAATGACTAAGTACAAAAATTAGGGTTTTTGCCCTAAATGGATTTTGGACCGATGTGACATCATTTTCCAACAATCCCCCCTACAATGTCATATTGGTACAAACTGAACTGGATATGTAACTTCATTCATCTGCAAAATGTCATAAACTTCAAACTTGTACTCCTGAATTGACCTTCAAACCTTTTCTTTAAAAGTCTTCTTCATTTCTTCAAACTTCAAAAAACTGAATTTGCTGAATATGAACCATAATACCTAAGAAAATATGCAAACTAGATATCCAATAGTGTATGCATCAAGCAATCACTGCTTGAAAACATATGTAGCATGAACTGACTCTGAACCTGCTATCTCCTGTCTTCTCAAACCTATAAACATACACTAGGATTCACATATTTGCATTTAACTTACAAAAGCTTTCTCAACGTACTTGTGTTGTGTCATGTAAATACACAAAATCAGAAACTAAATCCTGGGATTTGTGACTGAAAGCTCACAAGTTATGTATTATGAACATTACTTGTTCATCTCTGACTGTAGTCAACTCAACTCAACTCAATCCATGAGTCTCAAAATTTCATATTTATGACATCATCTTGCCCTCATCTTTGTTCTTTCTGTAATTCTTTCATACATGTTTCCTTCCTTCAGAGTTTGGTATAAACATATATGTGTGCACCTCTGAAACATACCTCTCTGAAATATCAAGTTTCTCTTCAATAGAACTTTGGAACTTTCTCCTGAACAAAAGCCTTACTTCAAGTCTCCAACATCTACTACAAATACTCTTATACCTCAAGAGTTAGGTCAAGAAGAATCTCTGCAACTTGCCATATACCAAGTAGCTCTAAATTGACACTCCAAGAATTCTTTGAGGGAACATATAAGCTACGTGCTCAAAATCTTCAACTAAAACATAACTCATATACATATGAGTCATAACATATAAGCTGTCTGAGATATCTGCTGCTTTTCTCTCTCAATGCAATTCTTTGTCAAAACCTACTAAAGCATGACCGAGTATAATGCAACACAAGAAACTGCTTCTTCTTAAACTATCTTCTTCACAAGATGTTCTCGTAGACTTGTCTTTGGGTGTAGAGGATAAAAGTAGGAAAATTATATGGAAAATATAAGAGAAAAGGAAGTCTTACTTTCCGTTTGGAAATGTTGGACTTTCTTCTTCTGTATCTTTCTTCCACCTCATGATGTCAATATCTTCGAACTTCTCTTCCATACCTTTTGTTCTCTTCATCTTGATGTAGCAAGCATTCTCAACTTCTTCGAATGAAATTTTCTCTTCCTCTAGTGCTAAGAGTCATATTTTTACCAAAACAAACATGGTATACAAATGGAAGTGAATATAGAATCATATTTTTACCATCTCCTCATATCTCTGAATCAAAACTCTGCTTCAAATGTGACTGATATGACTGAATTCACCAACCTTTTGGCTAAATGTTGAATTACCTCTCTAGGTACACAACGGGATAAAAAAACTTCCAACCAACTTACAACAAAAAATTGGCTCAAAACAAAACTGATCTGATTTCCAAATTTGTCTTCTTAGATAAGCTTTCTTGCCATGTAAGAGATTTATCAAAACTATCAAGAACAACCTCTAAATACCTGTTTTGATGTAGCTAATGCTTTTACTTTCAAAATAATGAAAGTTTTTTAAAGCACTTCTTCAATCCTTCAAATCTCTTCATAACTGCTCTTCTAAGATATGATATGCAAATGATAATCTGATAGTAGAAACTAATACCTGTGATTTGATGTTGATCTGGCTCCTTCATCTTCTCCAAACCATTGTTTTTGCTTGAATTTGAAGTAGCCTTCTCGTCATTAAGTCTTCGTCTTCAAACAATACTTCTGTAAAGCATTTTCAAACTCTTCCAAAAGTATTCGACTGCTAACAAATCATCAACTTCATACTCCACACTGATGAATAAACATGTGACTGAATTGTCTAATTCTCAAATCTCTACTCATCTAGATGACGTGTGTATGTCAAATGTCACATGTTAGAAGATGTTCTTAAATCATATGTTGTAAACTTGGGAGTTTGGGAACCTAGGAATCTGAGAGCCTAAATGCTTTGATACCAAATGTTGGAAATTTAGTAGGCCCATAACTAATACCACAGGTCCATGGTTCCATAGGTCTAGGATCTACAACATAGAATCCAACAATCTTCCAATATTGACAAAACATGAACATACCACACTTAATCATACAAATGATGAGACAAAGATAAAGAAATATTAGACAACATGAGTAAAGTCTTACATAAGCCACTGCTTACTCACACTATCATATATACAAATGTCAATTTACAATGTGGGAGTCAAAATCTCAACCACTCTATGTGAATAGAAATAGATGGATGAGTGTATGTACAAAATTTACAAGAATTTTCGGATGTAGGAAGAGAAATCTGAATATGTATGAGATCAATGATATGACCTGATAGGTTGTAGAAGAGTGCATTGTAGCTCAAAACCCCTCACATGCCAAAAACCTTTCCACTTTACTTCATCCCACCAACACCACCCATTGTAAATAGACCACAAATAGGGTCTCTTCTTGCATATCCAACCCCAAAAGGCTCGGACATGATGTTCAAGGCCTATTAGGCTTGACTTCAAGAAGGGCCAACAATTGTAAACCTAGACAACAATTACCCTACTAAGCAGATTTAGAGATTGAACGAACAAAAATGTGCATGAAAATGCTAGAGCTAGCTCAAGCTATGCTAGAGGAAAATCAATTGTTCAATTAGTCAAATTCTATCAAACCGGGTTTGCACCTCTAGGGCTTATTAGAAAGATTAGAGCAGTTGGTAAACAAACCATAGGTTTCTTTACCTCCACAATCTCAATACAATGTTGAAAGAGAAAGCTCACCACCAAAAAAAGTTTATGTTCCTAATTCCATGGATGAGGGAACACCTATTTCAATTCAAGAGTACTCTCAAAAGTTCTTATGGGAAATACAAGAAGAGAAATGGGCCAAGGAGAAGGGTAATCCCCCTCCTATTCCTTAGATTGATGACCTTCATGATCAATTTCCCCAAGACATTCCATCTATTTATAGAGAGCAACAAGAAGATGAAAGATTAGATTTTGAATCTAATTCTTTACAAGAGTTTCCACAATTCAGAGGCCCATGGGAATATGAATCTCTTTAGATCGGAGCTCCCACAATATTGATAAGAAATGAAGCCTCTCTGGTTCCTAGAAACACTCAAGTTGTGAAGAACATGAAGGTACAATGCCATCTCACCCTAGAAGAACTACTCAAAGTAAAGCTTGAGCTATGGAAACATGTGGTTAATCAGGTTCCAGAAGTTGATTCCAATATAGCAGAGCAGGCTCTGAAAGAGCTTAGAGAAGCTTGTAGGAGGTAGAAAAGTGAGTTTTGAAGCGACAAAGTTTCGGCCAACCAACCGGCACAAGACCAGCCCTTGAGCTTATGGAGACTCAAAAAGACCTTATAGATATGCCATAAGTGCAAATAAATGCACTATGTACTTTGGAACATCAAGGAGAAGAAGTTGATACAAAACAGATAGGTTCTCGCATCTATGGAAGAGATAATGAACTTCAAATGCTCATAGCCACCAACAAGATTACAATTAGAAAAAGTCCTTTTATGGGAGTGATACACATAGGGTTGAGTGTATATAATGCACAAAATTATAAGGAATAAGCAAGATATGTTTTAGGAATGAATCAGACACTCAACGGTGGTACCTCCTCTTTTTCAGGAATACATAGAGATTGACCCTGAGATAGAAAAAACTGAGATTTCTCTCAATATACTGAATCAAATGCTATGAAAAATTATAAGCATTAACTAGACATTAATATCTTTCTATTGAGCCATGTTGCACTCAATTTTGACCTCTATAGAGGCAGCAACAGGCTCTGCAAGGTTACTATTGGCGAAGAAGATGATGCAGAGAATTGAAGGAGCAAGACAATGATGGTCACAAGTGTATGTATATTTCTTTGATGTATTGTACAAGTGATTTCAAGTCTTTATATAGACTTATAAAGACTCTAGAAGTGCTCCACGAGTTCTAAAAGTGGATTTTGATTTCAAATGAAGGTGGTAATGGTTGTTGGAGGGAATCAATTCAATCTCCTACAATCTAGGAAAAGTGAAGATCTAGTTTGATCTACTTTTAGGTGATTGATTGCTTGATTGAATGCGACTCAACCACCACAAATTCGTGGGATTTGGGCTCTATCTTTCTACGTTTACATGTGTAAAGATCAAGGCTTTTACAATGGTAAAAGATCCATGAAAAATCTTTTCTAAAAAATACAAGAAGTGAGCATAAGAAAAAGAACTCTCCAATGGATAGTCTCTCAACACGATAGCCTTTGATATAGATCAAATCCACCTCAAGCATAGTGTAAGCTTGATGTTCCAACAGCTCCCCCTCAAGCTAAAGTATGCTTAAGTCTTCATTCTTTGATAGGTTCAATACCTGCCATAGCTTTGAATCTACAAAGCTTTATTCCATCAAGTGCCTTCATCATCATATCAGTTACTTGCTTTTCAGTTAGAACAAAAGAAATGTCAATCTCCTTTGTCATGAGCTTCTCCCTGATGAAGTGGTAATGCACCTCTATGTGTTTGGTTCTTGCATGGAAAATAGTGTTTGCTGCTAGATGCATGGAATTTACATTATCTCCAAATATGTGAGGTTTGGAACTCACAAGTCCCAAATCTATATACAATGCCTTTAACCATATTGCCTCTTGAGTTGCTATGGTCAAAGCTCTGTACTCTGCTTCACTCGAGGATAAAGAAATTGTTGGTTGCTTCTTGAAACTCCATGAAACTAGCTTTGAACCTGCAAATGCTAAGTAACCAGAAGTACTTTTTCTATCATCCTTAGCTTTTACCCAATCTGCATCTGAATAGATTTTGATATCCAAATATGAAGAGTAAGGATAGAAGATACCATCGTTGATTGTATCTTTGAGATAAGTACTCTCTTAGCTGCATCCATGTGTGTTCTTCTTGGCGAGTGCATGAATTGAATAAGAACTCCCATACTAAATGAGATGTCTACCTTTGTATGAGTAGCATATATATGAAGCTGCCTACCAACCTTTGATATTCTTTTATGTCTTCAATTTTCTGACCTTCATAAACACTAAGTTTATGATTCATCTCCAAAGGTGTACCTGCAAGATTTGTGTTCTCCATTTTGAACTTGAGAAGAAGATTTTGAATGTATCTTCTTTGACTCAAGTACATTGCTTCATCTGTGTGTATCACCTACATACATAGGAAATATGTGAGCTCACCTAAGTGAGTGATTTTGAACTCCTTTGCATGTGTCTCTTGATCCTTTGAATGCCATTTAGATCATCACCTATTACAATAATATCATCTACATATACACATAGATAGATAACCTCATGGTGATCCCTTTTGATGAATAGAGAAGGATCTGAGTTGCTTGCTTTGAACCCTTGATCTTGAAGATATGTAGCTAACCTATAATTCCAAGCTCTAGGAGCTTGTTTCAATCCATACAATGCTTTCTTAAGCCTGCAAACATAAGATGGATGATTAAGGTTTTCAAAACCTGGCAGTTGTGACATGTATACCTCTTCACTTATCCAACCATTTAAGAATGCATTATTCACATCAAGTTGGAGGAGTCTCCGATTCCTTGCAGCAACTACAATTATCAATGTTCTGATTGTAGTCATCTTTGCAACTGGTGAGAATGTTTCCTCATAGTCTATAGCATGCGTTTGTGAGCATCCTTTGGCAAATAATCTTGCCTTGTACCTCCAAATTGATCCATCTAAATTTCTTTTAACTTTATACACTCATCTACAACCAATTACCTTTTGAATGGGCAACTTTCGAACCAAATCCCAAGTGTCCATCTCCTTCAATGCATCTATTTCTTCTTTCATTTCCTTTTCCCAATTAGGGTTTTCCTTTGCCTCTTTAGGATGAGGGTTCCTCTGAAACTGAATCTTTTGCCAAGTAGATTGTATGCTTCATAACAAACGTGGAATCATATCCATACCTTTGTGGTTGTTTCTGCTCTCTTGCCGATCTTCTAGATGCTTGTTTGGAGCATTCTCCAACCTCTTGCATCTTTGCTTTGCCTCTTGACTTCCATAGTTTGTAATCCTTTTCTCTTTCATCTTGTTCATCGTTTGTATCACTTCTTGGATCCTCGACCTATGTATAATGCTTGCTTCCTAATTGATGAGAATCTGAATCAAGATTATATGGTAGAGTTACCTTTTTTTTGTCTTCATCATACCAAGACTTGTGTTCTTCAAACACAACATCTCTACTTGTAGCGAATTGCTTGGTTGAAGGATTATAGAACCTGTAACCCATCTGAGTTGAATCATAGCCAATAAATACTGCCTTTTTTTCCCTTTCATCTAGCGTACCTCTTACTTGTGATGGTACATGAACATAAGTTAAACAACCAAAGACCTCACAATTTCCAAGACTAGGTTTTCTTCCATGCCATGCTTCATAAGGAGTCATACCTTCAATTGATCTAGATGGTAGTCTATTGAAAAGATACATAGTAGTTGAAATAGCTTCAGCCCATAGATAAGTGTGAGGTTTGTAACTCACAAGTCCCAAATATGTATACAATGCCTTTAACCACATTGCCGCTTGAGTTGCTATGGTCAAACCTCTGTACTCTGCTTCAGTCGAGGATAAAGCAACTGTTGGTGGCTTCTTGGAACTCCAAGACAATAGCTTTGAACTTGCAAATGCTAAGTAACCAGAAGTGATTTTTCTATCATCCTTAGCTCTTGCCCAATCTGCATATGAATAGATTTTGATATCCAAATCTGAAGAGTAAGGATAGAATGTACCTTCATTGATTGTACCTTTGAGATACTTAAGTACTCTCTTAGCTGCATCCATGTGTGGAATTCTTGGTGAGTGCAAGAACTGACTAAGCACTCCCATAGTATATGAGATGTTTGCCCTTGTATGAGTAGCATATATCAAGCTACCTACCAAGCTTTGATATTCTTTTATGTCTTCAATTTTCTCACCTTCGTAAACACTAAGTTTATGATTCATCTGCAAAGCTGTACCTGTAGGTTTTGTGTTCTCCATTTTGAACTTCAGAAGAAGATCTTGAATGTATCTTCTCTGAGTCAAATGCATTCCTTCATTTGTGTACATCACTTGCATACCTAGGAAATATGTGAGCTCACCTAATTGAGTGATTTTGAACTCCTCTTGCATGTGTCTCTTGATCCTTTGAATGCCATTTAGATCATCACCTGTTACAATAATATCATCTACATATACACATAGATAGATAACCTCATGGTGATCCCTTTTGATGAATAGAGATAGATCTAAGTTGCTTGCTTTGAAACTTTGATCTTGAAGATATGTAACTAACCTATAATTCCAAGCCCTAGGAGCTTTTTTCAATCCATACAATGCTTTCTTAAGTCTGCAAACATAATATGGATGATTAAGGTTTTCACAACCTGGTGGTTGTGACATGTATACCTCTTCACTTATTCAACGATTTAAGAATGCATTTTTCACATCAACTTGGAGGAGTCTCCAATTCCTTGCAACAGCTACACTTATCAATGTTCTGATTGTAGTCATCTTTGCAACTGGTGAGAATGTTCCCTCATAGTCTATACCATGAGTTTGTGAGCATACTTGGCAACTAATCTTGCCTTGTACTTGCAAATTGATGCATCTGATTTTCTTATGACTTCATACACCCATCTGCAACCAATTACCTTTTGATTTGGTGACATTGGAACCAAATCTGAAGTGTCCATCTCCTTCAATGCATCTATTTCTTTTTCATGGCCTTTTCCCAATTAGACTTTCCCTTTGCCTCTTCATAGGTTGAGGGTTCCTTTGAAATTGAATCTTTTGCCAAATAGATTGAATGCTTTGTAACAATTGTGGAATCATATCCATAACTTTCAGGCTGTTTCTTCTCTCTTGGTGATCTTCTAGGTGCTTGCTTGGAGCATTCTACAACCTCTTGCATCTTTGCTTTGCCTCTTGACTTCCATAGTTTGTAATCCTTTTCTCTTTCATCTTGAATCTATGTAGAACAAATTATCATCTTCTTTACGTTCTTTGTGGCTTAGATTCATGAGAAGTAATGAGTCTTCATGTGCTTGATCTTTTGAATAATTATTGTAGTCCCTTCTATTATAGCCTCTATTGTTATTGTTGAAGTTGTGTCCACCTCTACTTCTATTGTTGCCATATCCACCTCTTCCAATTCCTTTTTGGGTATTTCTATTGAACCAGCAATTTTGAGTGGTGTGGTTGTTCTTATTGCAGATGGCACAAGGTTGAACAATCTGACCTTTGGCTTTGTCTTGCTTTGGTGCTTTCTTCTTTTCTTTCCACTTGCTTTTGCTTGCAAAGTTGGCTTGGGAAGTCTCTTCTTCATCTTCTTCCTTCTTCTTGCCTTTCAGCTTTTTGTCCTTCTTATCTGCATATAGAGCACTAGTTGAATTACCATGATAGGAGTTGCCTTCCGTTATGCTATTGTTGGCCTCCTAATTGAAGAGTTGTCCAAGAAAGATGTTGGTCTAGAGTTTGCACATCCATGATGAGATCGTAAGCCATTGTGAAGGATTTCCATTGCTTATCACTTTGAATGCCATTGAGAATTTTCCTCATGGTAGCCTCTTCTTCAATCAGATCTCCAATGGATGCTAACTGATCCGCAACCTCCCTGACCTTGGTAACAAACTCCGTGATGGTTTTCTTAGGCGTCTTTTTCATTTGGTTGAACTCGTTCCAAACAAGATTCTTTCTTGCTTTGGTACTATCAAAAAAGAAAGTCTCGAGGGCATCCAAGTCTCTTAAGATGTCTTGCATCCTCTAATATGTGGTAATAGAAATTTAGAGAAAGAGTTTAGCATGTAGGACCTTGCTTGAGCATCCCTTGTGCACCAAATGGTGAGCTTATCTGTCTCCTCTTGTGTAGGTCCTCCTTTGGATCTTGGAATAGGCATAGCTTCATCACCTTGCAAATAGGACTCCATTATGATTTGCCAAACCATGTAGTTGTGCCGATCAAGCTTCTCGATCATTGAGGGAAAGCTGTCACCCATCTTGATCTAGGTCTGATACCACCGAAAGAACTTGGAAAACCTTGTAGGAGGTAGAAAAGTGAGTTTTGAAGCGACCAAGTTTTCTCCAGCCAACCGGAACAAGACCAGCCCTTGATCTTATGGAGACTCAAAAAGACCTTATAGGCATGCCATAGGTGCAAAGAAGTGCACTATGTACTTTGGAGCATCAAGGAGAAGAAGTCGATACAAAACAGATAGGTTCGCGCATGGACTAGCTCAAAAAACTTACTATCTATGGAAGAGATAGGGTTGAGTGTATATAATGCACAAAAGTATAAGGAACAAGCAAAATATGCTATAGGAATGAATCAGACACTCAATGGTGGTACCTCCTATTTTTCAGGAATACATAGAGATTGACCACGAGACAAAAAAACTACAATTTTGCTCAATGTACTGAAGTACATGCTATGAAAATTTGTAAGCATAAACTACACACTAATAACTTTCTAATGAGCCATTTTTCACTCAATTTGGAGCTATGTTTAGAGAGCAATTGCATCTACAAGATTACTATTGGTGAAGAAGATGATGCAGGGAATTGAAGGAGCTAGACAATGATGGTCACACATGTATGTATATTTTTTTCATGTATTGTACAAGTGATTTCAAGTCTTTATATAGGCTTTAGAGGTGCTTCATGATTTATACAAGTGGATTTTGAATTCAAATGAAGGTGGGAATGGTTGTTGGAGGGAATCAATTCACTTTCCTACAATCGAGGAAAAGTGAAGATCTAATTTGATCTTCTTTTAGGTGATTGATTGCTTGATTAAATGCAACTCAACCACCACAAATTCGTGGGATTTGGGCTCTAATGTTCTACTTTTACATGTTTAAAGCTCAAGGCTTTTACAATGGTAAAAGATCCATGAAAAATCTTTTCTAAAAAATACAATAAGTGAGCATAAGAAAAAGAACTCTCCAACGGATATTCTTTCGACATGATAGCCTTTGATCTAGATCAAATCCACCTCAAGCATAGTTACACAACCAAAGCTATCTTAGATTACCTATATAAAATAGGGGAAATGAGTGAAGGTGAAGAAGGTAGTACTTATCTTCCCATCACCTATCAAGGTTACACAACCAAAGCTATCTTAGATTCGGGTGTTGGTGTTGCGATTGGGACCATCTCTTTGTAGAAGCAATGGGGCAAACCTGCATTAAGACCAACTAGAATGAAGCTTCAAATGGCTGATGGCCATATTGAAAGACCTCGAGGATTGCTAGAAGGGATAACTCTAACCACTTGTGGTGTAGAGTTTGAACACACCTTTGTTATATGTGACTTTGGCAAAAATAATGTCTATGTGATGATCTTGGGCAAACCCTTCCTACGACAACTGCAAATAGTGCAAGATTGGGGAACCAATTCTCCTTGTACTTGTAGCACTTAGGGGTAACAACCAAGGTCAATCTCAAGGATTATACCTTTAGAGATGTACCACCCCTATAGTGGAATCCTATCCACAAGGTGCAAGAAGATTCAATCTCTATGCATTCTAAAAGTTCTTCTGATCCATTGTGGATGCGTGAAGGTACTCAGTTATGGATGTGCACGGTCGCAGAGGAAGAAGAAAGAAGTCTAAAAGCTAGAGAATAAGGGACATCTCAAGAAGCCAGACTAGTTAGAGACCCTACCTACACACCGATGATTTTTCCAGATGAGGAATTTGAGCCTCATAGTTGGGCAACAATCTTAGCTACCATGGACATTGTTGTCAATGAAGAATAGTGGACACCTCATTGTGATGAGACCAATTATGATATCTCTGTGTTCATGTGTGAACCCTTGCTAAAAGAATGTGATCCTAGTGATGTCACTGAAGAAGAAGAGAATGACGATGATCTAGAGTCCATTGTGATGGATAGTTGCTTTAATTTAGAGGAACATCATCTAAAAGACATACGATTATTTAACCAAAAATAAAAAGAACCTCTCACAAGCATTAAAACTATAAATTCAAAGGATGCAAGTGAAGTTAGTCAAAAGAAAAAGAAAAGAAAAGCAGTGAAACAAGAAGAGGAGGAATCAATGTTTGAAGTACCAAAGGATTTCAAGAAATATGAAGTTGAAGATAGGAAAATTTTGGTACGAATGCCTAAAAGAGAGGGTTTCACAGGATAAGCATATGACAATAACGAAAAGACCAATTGTAGTAACCACTAAAGAGAATGAAGAGCGATGCACGTATATAGGAGAAGACCTAAGTGCAAAGGAAGAAATAGAACTTGTAGCTTTATTAAGGGAATATAGGGATGTGTTTGCATGGACCTATAGAGACTTGAAGGGAGTAGATCCAAGAATATGCTCTCACACGATTCCCATGATAGCTGATGCCAAGCCCACCAAACAAAAACCATGTACATATAATGACACTTATGCAGACAAAATAAAAGAAGAAATTGATAGACTGATTGAAACTGGATTCATCTATGAGATTGAGCATATTGAATGGGTGTCCCCCATCATAATGGTGCCTAAGAGGAACCGAAAATTACGAGTGTGTATTGACCTTAAAAAATCTAATGCCACTACAATCAAAGGTAGCTATCCTTCCAATCACTGAACATTTGTTGGAGCGTGTTGGGGGCAAGGAAGTTTACAGCTTCCTTCATGGATTTTCAGGTTACAACCAAGTAGCCATTGTCCCAGAATATCAACACAAAACAACCTTCACCACAGAGTGGGGAATCTTTGCTTTTCGTGTGATGCCATTTGGGCTCACCAATGCACCTACAACATTCCAAAGGCTCATGTGTCATGTCTTCAAAGAGTTCTTGCAAAAGAGCTTAGAAGTATATGTGGATGATTTATGTGCCCATTCCCAAGAAAGAAGATAACACATCCCTAAGCTCAGACAGATCTTCAACAAGTGTAGAGAATATCGAGTGTGTCTAAAACCAGAAAAAGTGTGTGTTCATGGTACAAGAAGGTAAAATCTTAGGTCATATTGTTGCCAAGAACGAAATACCAATAGATGAGGACAAAGTAAGAGCCATAGAGGAGCTTCCAAGGCCAAGGAATGTTAAAGAGGTACAAGCCTTTATGGGCCATTGCGGATATTACCATAGGTTTATCCACATGTATGCGATCATAGTGAAACCTCTTATGCTTTGTTGAAAAATTTCAAATGGAATGATGAATGCAAAAAATCCTTTAATGAGCTGAAAAGACATTTGTGCACATCACCAATACTGGCCACTCCTAATTGGAATAAACCATTCCATGTCCATGTAGATGCATCCAATCATGCAATAAGATGTGTGCTAGGAAGAACAAGCGCAAAGGCGAGCAGACCTCTCTTCTTTTTCAAAGACTAATGCAATCACAAGAATTCAACCAAAGAGGCAAGCAAAGCAATACAAGACAACAGCTATATCAAATAGACAAAGAGAATTCAAGAAGAAAGGAGTCTTGGGCATGAAACAGATCTAGGTATGAAAAGGAGAGCAACCACTAGCCTTGCAACAACAATTCCCATCCAAGAAGGCCAATCATGCCAAAAGAAGACCCAAGCAACCAAGAAAAGTTCAACCACAAGGTATCCGACAAATTTGGTTGCCTAAGAAACTAGTTGGAGCTCAACAAGGACAATTATAAATGTGGGCACCCAAGAAGCTCTTACATACACAACAACCTATGTTCTCCCACATTAGAAAAATCTCATCAAAGAAGACAAGGCGAGGCAAGGGACAGAACCAAGCACAAAGATCAAAAGAAGATCACATCACCTCTTTGGCAATAGTAAGCAGACAAGCATCAAGGATATGGGTTTGAAAGCCAAAAGCACCAGTCATCCCCATAGAACCAAAGAGCCACCCACGAGGGATACAAAATTTGAGCAACCATCGAAAGATGAAGAGGCCAAAAGTGATTAGTGTGTGGCCGAACACTATTCTCAACTGGATCCTTACAAGGAGGAATGCTTTTTTGTCAATTATCCATTGATTGATTGAATCAACTTCTACAAGTAAAATCTAAAGCCTCGACATGCGAAAACCATGTGCTTCTTCTAGAACCCTCTCTTTTGCACCACTCAGGGCATGCATTTCCAAAGTAGGCATTAATATTAGGCCACATTGCATGATTGTACATAGAAAGAGATGAGAATCCCAAGCACATGAAACATATTGGACATATGTAAATTATTTTATTGATACTAACATCTTTCTTCTTGTTTTGTGACATTGCTCCTCTAAAAGAAAAAAGAAAAAGAAAAAAAGGGAAAAGAAGGGAGATGAAAAAAGAAACAAGAAAAAGTAGGAATAGGACCATATGCTCGAAGAATCTCATCAGTGAATCATCAACAAGGACATCCATCAACAATGAAGGACAGGTCCATGGTCAATCACAATGATAGGAGTACAACACGAAGAGTTGAACATCAACGGCCATTCACCATGGTATGAATCCTTACTTTGGCAAGACCATAACAAGGATAGATTAGGAAACCTCTTCATCAACATACCCTTGAGCACTTAGCTCAAGACCCAATTTTTGCACCATACTTCTTACCATGTATTTCCCAAGTAAGCATGCATAGGGCCACATTACAATGTCGTGCACAACGCACATATTTTCTTCAAGCCATGCACGAAAACACTTACCCATCATTCATTATGGGTTACGAGTACTTGGCATGACTTCTATGAACATCATCTTTGAAAGATCTAGAGGACATCAATCGAACAACATCAATTCCTAGGAAGCAATTCGAAGCTAGCAGCTGCTCATAATCAACATGGATAACCTCTTTTGAGAAGCTAGAAACTTTCGAAAGCGCACAAATATATCATCATGCAAGAATCCAAGGAAGAAGTACATACCAAGGGAATACAACTTGCAAAGGCTCGTAGTGACAAATGGAGAACCGGACAACCAACCCTACTACATTTGGAAGACAGAAGGCACTTGTTCATATAGGATGGACACTACCTCTCAAAGCACTACATGGAACAACCACTACAACAAGGGTCTATCAGGGACGAGAGACTCGAGAGGGGGGGGTGTTGGAACTCAGTGATTTTCATCACTATAAACCATTGTATATACCATTTCAAATTTTTTCAACTCCATTTTATTCAAGCGGAGGAGACCTTGAGCTTGAGGAGTATTAGAAATAGCTAGATACCAATTCTCATAATTTTTAGACTCTGTTTGAGACCTCAAATAAGCCCTAGAACCTAATTTTTAACTAGGCCTAACACTAGGTCTGGAATGTTGGAAAACAATGTCACATCAGTCCAAAATCCATTTAGGACAAAAACCCTAATTTTGGTACTTAGTCATTTTTGGCACAAAAATGGGTAAAGTGTTTATGAGCCTATCTTGTAGAGCTTGAAGAGAGCTTTCTAATGGTATATGACATGCAATCATCACATATCAGATTTGGGAGAAAACCCTAACCCTAACTTTCTACTAATTTAGGGTTTGGACCTCATTTGATAGCTCTCGCCATGAGGATCATAAAAATGTTGTCACATCATTCATCAGGTAGTAAGAAGTGTGAAAAAGCAGGTCAAGAAGCTATTTTTAAAGTTAGCTAAAAGCAACTTTAAAAACAAAGCAAACTCACTTTAAAATAGCGATTAAAGTTTAAAAAGCAGCTTTTCATTGAAAAAACTCATCCAAGCTTTATTTGGATTGCTGGAATTTGTGAGGGCTATATAAGAAAGGCCTTGGGTCACTTCTGAGTTATCCTACACCAACTATAACACCAACTTTGGTCCCTTACTAGAGATGGTGCTCTAGCACACATGGGGCAGCCATGGTGCACTCTAGGAGCATGTTGAGAAGTAGCTATTGAGTTCTTTTTGGAGAAGAGTGTGCTCAAACTCTTGGTTATGAAGAAGACTTACCTATGAGCAGCTTGATGGTGTGGAGCAACCATCTACATAATGAATTTGAAGATTGTCTTCTACATGAAGATTTTGGTGTACTTCAAAGACATTGGATGGAGGTTAACATAAGATTTGCACCTTATGTTAAGAATTCAAGTACATATTCTCTTTATGCACATAGGTACTACTTGAAGATTATGGAGGCAGTGGCATTCATATCAGGAGGAGTACTATTCGACATATCTAAAGCAGAATCAGTACATGCATGCTACATGCATTCGGATGAGGTGTTAGAGAAGATCTGTTCACATGAGTATGAGGATTTTTGACAGCAACATGTTAGCATTCTTTGCTAATTCTGTAAGTATGTGATCTTTCACACACACATCTGTTTTAGGGTCTTCCATAGCCTAAAATCAGATTAGGGTTTGCTGAATATCAGTTTTAAACTGATCTTTCCTCTTTCTGTCACTCATAAATTTTTGTTTTTGCATCTCTCAAGCTTTCTTCTAGCTCAGATAACTTTCTATTCCATGTGTGATTGGCTTTCTCCCTGGTATCCTTCCATGTTCTTGTTTTCCTCTTACTAGGCTCTCGTGATTCACTTGACTCTGATTGTTCAACTAGTTTCTCTTGTTGTAAGGCTTGTGCCCTAGTCATTGCCTATATAGAGGCCATGTTAACACTACTTGAACTTGAAACCACCACTAAGCCTACCACATTGTTGACACTCAAGGTTATGGAAAAAGCATGGAAGCGCACCAAGGAAGTGGACACACAAGAAGGAGCACGTAGGGAGCTCCAAGAAGCACACGTCAAATTTTTAGAAGAAATCCTTATAAAAATAGTGATTTTTATCACTAAAAACCATTGTAAATACCATTTTTCATTTTTGCAAATCCTTTTTGTTCAAACCAAGGAGTCCTCGAGCTTGAGGAGTAGTAGAACTATCATCCTACAAATTTTCATAATTTTTAGACTCCATTTGAGCCCCCAAATAAGCCATGGAACCTAATTTTTAACTAGGTCGGACACTAGGTCTGGACAGGGCCAAAACCATTCAAAAAACTATAAAAAGGGCTGGAAAGCTCAATTTTGAGGTTCGCTTGTTGTAGATTTCAGCTTTGTAAGAGAGTTCTTTTGCAATCGAAGTCCTTCCATTATTCCACTCTTTGCTCTTACTTTGTGCATGTGTGTGTGCATGTGTGTGCATGTGTGTGCATGTTTGTGTGCCTTCACTCATGCACTTGTGCCATCACTTGCTCACGGTCTTCATACGGGTTCTCATGTCTCCACAAATTGACATTTATGAGGTGATGCTCCTCATGTTGGTACTTGCCATTGTGCTAGTGACACCAAATTTGGCGCCGTTGCTGGGGAGAGAGCTTAGAGGACGAGCGTGTGATGGTAAAACATAGAGTAGCGACATTGGAAGGTAAAAAAATCACCATTTTCAGTTCAATTTTTGAGTTTTTCTTCTCCTTCATCATCATCATCATCACCATCTTCTCCCATCTTCATATTCTTTGTTTTTTTCATTTAACAACAGTACATTCACTCATTTTTTACTTGTGGCTGTGAGAAAGAAGCATAGGAGGAGTTGAGAGCTAAAAATGCTGAAGAAACACTCTTGAAACACTCTCAAAACATCAAAAATTTGATTCACAGTATTGCGGCATGAGAGGAATAGCGTCTGGTATCGGGGCGGTGGTATCGTGAGTTTGGAGGGTGACTTTGCATCTACAGGCACATAGGAGTGACAAGGAGGACCTAAGGTACACACATTTGCAAAAAACTTTGAATTTGGACCTCAAAAACTCCAAGTATTGTGTCCGGTTGAGATTTGGTATTGTGATACAAGAATTCTCGTGTATCACAATACTTGTCGAGGTATCGTATCGTGCATACCCACTTGAGGTATTGTGATACCGTTCTGGTATCGTATCATCAAGTGCTGGTATCGCGATCGGAGTCATCCCGATGGTATCGTATCGTGTCGGTCCTGGTATCGTATCGTCAATCGAGCAGTATCGTATCCTCGGCCAAGTTGGTATCGTATCGCGAGGTCACCTGGTATCATATCGTGCCAGTCCTGGTATCATATCATTGACAGACCGGTATCATATCGCGCACTTAGTATCGTATCGCCTCTTAATCTGGTATCATATCATGCATCTTGTGGTATCCTATCGTGCAACAGGCGTGCAACAGGAGGTATCATATCGTGTAACACAAGCAGTATCATATCGCCGTTGGAGTGTTATCGTATCGTGAGCCCGGTGGTATCGTGTCATCCGTGTAGTGGTATCATATCGTCGGGTCAAATGGTATCGTATCGTCTAGAAGGTATCGTATTGTGAAGTTGGTATCCTATTGTGTCAACGAGAGGTATCATATCGTGGAAGTGGTATCGCCTTGGTGGTATCGTATCATTTGAGATGCTATCGTCCAAAGTGGTATTGCATATCGTGAAAATCTAGTATCGTATCGCTTGTTCTGAGGTAGTCCTAGAGGGATCCCGTTTCCCTGTTTTAACCCCCAGAACCCTAAACTGGCATAACTTTCTCATACGAAATCCTTTTGCTGTCATTTTGGGTTCGTTGGAAAGCTCGTGGGGAGTACTTAGGTGGACCCTTAGGTGACCCTTAGATGGACTAGGAAACCAAGGAGTTCCAGAGGATTTTGAGCAATACAAGGGGAAATTTTGGACTTGTAGACAAAGCTTATGAGCCTGAGATCTGGTAGACACCTAGGCAAGGATAGACAAAGCATTAGATCGTTGAGGCTAGTGTCAACCATACAGCTAAGTCTTGGGCACAACAACTAAGTGGTTATCCCTACACACTAAGTTCAGAAACTAGTGACTCAGAAATGTCCTTCAACATGGAGAGACCCACACATAGCTCAGCTACTGCCTATTTACAAACACCAGAAGGTCCCTATAACACACAATTGGAGTATGTGAGGACCAACCAATTAGGTGCACACATCTATGAGGATGGTATAAGATAATCTGTTGTCCAACTCAAAAATCCAAATCAACCCTTTGGACTTGAATACCCAGTGGTCAAGTTCGAAGAGGGGTCATACATTGACAAGGAAGGAACCATGTATGTGGTTACCAGCTTACCTGATAGGAGGGATGAGTTTGGAAATATCATTCCTAAGGATGAGCTAGGGGACCTAGAGCAAGGAGACCTAGGACGAGAACCCAAGACTCGTAGAGGAAAATCTGTTTTGACCAGAGTGCTCACTCCAGAGTGGACTCCTCAAGACAACAAAAGCATAGAAGTATTCTTGAATAGAGAAACTGAGGAAGCCTTTTGGAGATTCAAGCCAAATCAACCTATCCCAACAGTCATCATCTATGAGTTCAAAGATCCTGAGATACCAGGTAAAGTGGTCTATCTAGATAACACATCGAAGAAAATATTCTTGGTAACAGAGCATGACAAGCATGCATACACTTTGCAGGGTGAATCAATTTTCCCTCCACCAAGATCTAATGTTTCCCAAGGTCTCCAAGGAGTAGGATCATCCAAGGCTCATGAAACCTAGAGGTAGAGAACCAGAGAGAGACCTGAGGTAAGCTTCGCACATACAGTGGGCAGAAACAGATCAGGACATGAAGGTAAAATACCTGAAAGAGAGAGACATTGAGCACATAGGCATCAAAGAGATGAACATGAGTTTCCATTACCTAGACCATGAGAGCACTCAAGAACCCTTAGACCCTCTCAAGTGGTCAAGGCAATGAAGAACTATGTTGATGGATTCGGAGACCCTTATGATCATGTGGCCGAGTTCAAACAATTGTTAAGAGCTGAACAGGTTGAGGACTTGTTCACCCAGTTTGAGGCATTTGGTTTGACTCTCAAGGGTATTGCCTTAGCTTGGTTTTAACCTCTAAACAGTCGCAATTATAGAGAGATAGGTGAGCTGCTAGAGGAATTCATTATAGAATTTTCCAAGAGTGGCATCAGGCATAACACATCATCCTTGATCCATAGCTTCTAGCAGACACCTCAAGAAACAATGCAGCTTGTAGGAAGACAGTTCAGACAGTACATAGAGAGGTGCCCTATTCCCGAGTTACCCACACTAGCCAAACAAGTGGCTTTGTTTTTAGATGGCTTGCTAAGCACCAAGTTGAGATCATATGTGTACTTGAAAGATCCTAGATCCATAGAAGAGTGTGTGCGGATGTGCATTGACCTAAAAGACAACTTGGGTGAGGATTTAGGACTATCCAAACTCTACAAGGATTCTGACAGTTCTACTAGTCATACCTCTAGAGCCTCCAATGAGATAGATGAGATAGCCGAGCAGGTTGCCAAAAATCGAGGAGTTCAAAATAGACAACCACCAAGGGTCACCTCATTGAAGCAATGTTACAACTATGGAGGAGACCACATGGCTAATGTTTTCCTGATGATGGCTCAACCCGAGGGAAACCCTAATGCTTTATATTGCACAATTGAGAGGAATATACACAAATCATATGGCTCAAGATTGTCCATACAATAGGTAGGCTATCAAACAAAATTATCAGTAGGGCAGGCATTAGAATAAATACCAACAACCATATTATAGGCCACAACAACAATATCAACCTCAATACCAATAGCAATATCAGACACCATGCTAAACAAAAGTTAATTGATCCTGATCATTTAAGTGGAAATTGAGACCACTTTACAGGGGATTGTTACTCAAAGGTAAGCCAATGAGGCTACGAGAAGAATCAAGGTAATCTTGAAAATAGTTCAAACATATAAGATAATAATAATATCAAAATTGTGATTCAAAGAAGTGGTAGGAAACAATGCATAGACAACCCATAGTACATTGATAGAGGATGTTCAAACCACATGGGTTGCAATAAGGAAATATTTTGCAATTTTTAGGAACCAAAAACATAGGGACATGTAGAAATATGGATGAGAGTGAGCATAGGATCACACATATAGGTGATGTTCCTTTGGATCAAACTCATCAATGTATATGAAGAAGTAAGGTGATCTTGTTGTCAACATTTGCATTTATGTCGATGATCTTATTCCTAGAAGGAATAATGAATCAAGCATTAGAGAGATCAAGGAAAAACGTGGAGGAAAATTTAAGATAACTGATCTTGGATATTTGAAGTACTTCTTAGGCATAGAATCTACAAGGAGAACATCATATAGCTCATGCAAAGGAAGTACATTATACATTTACTAGAAAAGTATTGTGTGTGTAATTGCAAGCCAATTTAGAATCCATTCGAGGTGAATGTAAAGCTGAGTGCACATGAGGAGAAGATATTCAAGATGCTGCTTTGTATAGATACATTGTAAGCTTTTTGAATTATTCAGCTCTTACTAGCTCGGACAACAAGCATGTAGTAGGAGTTCTCTCATAGTTTCTACAAACTTCCAAAGCACACACTTCATGGCAGCCAAAAGGGTTCTTAGATACCTCCAAGGAACTATCAATGAAGATTTGTTTTAAGTTTATGATGAGGATTTCTAGGTTAACTCTTAATGTGATGCAAGTTGGGCCAGCCCGAAGGATGATAGGAGTACAAGTGGCTATGTACTCATGATTGGAAGTAAGCATCCCTTGTGGAGCTCTTGAAACTAGCCAACGATATAAATATCATAAAGTGAAGTAAGATATAGAGCTTTATCCCTTTTCACTTTTCAACTTATGTGCGTAAAAAAGATCTTTAAAGATTTGAATTAATAGATGAAACAAATTCCTATCATGTGTGACATGTGTACTCCTAGCCTGAAATGCAATCTTCCATGCTAGGTCCAAGAACATTGAACTACACTACTGCTTTATTAAAGAGTTAGTGATTGCAAATGATATCAAGGTCGAGCAGTTGAGAACCAGCAATGAATTTGAAAACCTATTTACAAAATGTTTGGAAGAAACAAAGCTGTTGAAATTCAAGAGAAACATTGGTATGATGGATTTGAGTTGAACACTTTGGTGGTAGTGTTAATAATCAAGCCTTAAACATTAGCTCAAAGCTCAAGGTTGTGGATCCAATGTGGACCTATCATTTAGAGTCTTCATATCATGAATATCAGCTACCAATAATTTTTTAGAAACTTTATGAAGTCACAACTTACCAAAACATTAAGTGGTTGATTAGTAGAATCTTGCAAATATGGAGCACTTTTGAATAGCTTATACATGTATGAAGCCAAATCATGAGTGGAAATACAAGATCTCTACTCTTTTTCTAAGCTCTTTTAGAGTGTTTAGAAGCTACTACTTATCCATATTGTTAGCTTATACTTCTTTGTAGTGAATGAGTGCCTAGTACTTCTCTATGTAGTGAGCTAGTTTGCAGCCTTGTATTGTTTAAGTTATATCTTCTTATTTTATTATCAATTTAAGATTATTCTGCCTATGTTTTATTTTTTTAGATATTATATCAAATGTGGTACAAATTCATTGATTATTCTCCTAGTGAAATCTTAGTAAGTTTGCAAATAGTAAACGTGTGTTTCTACACCAAGGAAGAGAGCTACAAGGATGGATAATCTATCTTGTAGACCTCATTTTTGTCTCAAAACTGATTGTTTTAAGGTTTTGTAGATACATCATAGTGTCTATTAGAATTCTTGAAAGTTTCATACCTATTCATCATCTAGAATACAAATTAGAGCTAGAAAAATGGCTCTAGGTCTCTATGGAAAACAATTGATGAGGTCTTGCAACCTTCCAAAGTTGCATAGGGGTGTTGATCCATCCCCTAAAAGACTCAATATACCTTTTATAACCATCACTAACCAAACTAGATCACTAATCTTCTACACATGTACAACATAAAACCGATCATTCAAATCCTAACCCTAGAGGTAAGAGTGATGATTGAGTGATAAGCTTTTTAATCAAGGAGCTAAGTAGCATCTCATCATGCAAAATTTTGCAAAATTCCTTAGTGATGTGTTTGCATGATCTCGAGATCTATCATGTAAGTTACCTAGGTGTGGTCAAGGATCTTATTGGAAATCATGCCAAGAAGTTTTCCTTTGTGGTATAGAACATGCTCCTACACTTTCAATTCATCAATGCAGAGAGTAGACTTGAAACTACTTGTAGTTAGAGGTAGTGAATGGACTAGATGGATGGGCATCAAGTCATTTAGTTGATGTGTTATCTCACATTAGCCTCAAAAGAAGTCCTCCACAATCAAGTTCACCAAGTTCCACAAGACACTAAGTCCTTGGCTTCCATGATCTCTCCTCACCTGAAAGGAATAGGGAATCCGTCTATAATAGGTGATTAAGAAGAATTACAATAAATGATCATATAAACTTCATGAACAAGTGATGGGATAGCCAAGCTTCTCACGAAAATGCTTATGAATCGTCAAGTAGAAATTGAACACGATCAATCAAGACAAATCCTTCAAGCCATGGGTAGCATCCTTCCATGATATGTTCAATGAAAGACTTCTCTGATAGGGTCAAGCACAACCTTCCTGGATAAAGTCAAGCAGAGGCTTCCCTGATAGATTAAAGATGACCCCTCCCAAGTAGGGTAGGTATTTCTTTGTTGGATAGGGTATTAGGGATGAATTACAAAAATAGTGCATCTCCCTTGGTATGAATCTATTTTATGCATCATATGAAACCTTTTGAAGCTCTCAAGAAGTCCTAGAATTGAAGTAGGAGAAAATCCAAAAACCCTAGCTTAAGAGCACTATGCAAATCTTACAAACCCATAGAAAAATGTTGTTCACTTGTTCGGATCACCTAAACAACATGATGCAAACATGATAGAATACACTTCATACTAGTGTCACATACCCACAATCAATTTAAATTCACACTCAAAATGTATGCGAAAGCCAAAACACAAGTTTTCAAGAAGAGAGAGATCCCTACTTCACTTGATAAAAATTTCTTACAACTGGGGTTCTTGATCTTTTTATAGTGGTTTCCTCAAGACCATACCTTTTTAGTTGAAAATTAATAGAAAAATAAAAATATTCTACTCTAAACTATCTCTTCTTCTGTAGTTTTTTAAAGGAAGACTCCTTCCTCTTATAAGGAAACTACTTTGTAATTATGTAAAACACTTTTCATCTATAAAAGTTGATGTGAAAGAGTGTGAAAAAAAATAGTGCATTTCCGACAAGGTGGAACAAGCCTTTAAGAATGTAATAGAAAAGGAGCTTTAGAATTTAATGAAGAAAATTATAAGAATTTCAATGGTGGAAGAAACAATGGAAGCTTTATATGGATCTAGTAGATTTTGAAGAAAGGAATGAGACTTCTTCAATCAATCACTCAACTTGAACTCATAGTATAGAACAATACTCCAAACTTATAAATATACTCCATATTACATGCTCCAAACATAAAAAAAATTATATAAATAAATAGATTTGTATAACAAACAAATAAGTAAATATAAACAAATAGAAAATAAAACACACACACACGCATACATACACACACACACATATAAATATATATATATATGTGTGTGTGTGTGCGCGCGCATGTGTATGTATGTGTGTGTGTGTGTTTATGTATATGTATATGTGTGTGTGTGTATGTATGTATGTATGTATATGTGTATGTGTGTGTGTATATAATCGACACTCATGAGCCACTTTTCATATGAAATGAAGCAATGAATTAACTCCAACATAAATACTCCATGCATATATGTACTTCATAATCCATGATTCACTTTTTACACGACATACTACAAACAATAAATAATAGAAAACACACACACACACACTCATTCACACAAAAACATACATACATATATGCATGCATACATACATGCATACATACATACATACATGTATACATACATACATACACATACATACACACAGACATATACACACACACACACACACACACACACATATATATATATATATATATATATATATATATATATATATATATATATATATATATATATATATATATATATATGTATGTGTGTGTGTGTATGTGTGTGTACGTATATGTGTGTGTATATACATGGAAAGAGAGAGACTCTTACTTATTTTCAAACCTCTTTCACTTTGCAAGAGATGCTCAAAATTAAATGTACATTTGGTAAAATTTCATAGGTCTTCAGTCTAGTTCTAGTGTCCTTTAGTCCATTGTTCGATGTCTCCGATACTCGGAGCCATTTCACTAGCCAAAACGTCCCATGTTCCACGATCACATCAACTACAACATTCCCCCCATTTCCATACATAGATCAGCTTAAGATTCGGTCTGATCTTAACCAAGTGTTTGTGTTAAGCCTTTGAATACTAAGTTAAGTTCAAATTTATTCCATATCCTTGCATTCTCCATCACATTAAATCCACTCGCATTGACACTAGTAACCTTACATCCTTGTGTGCAATGCCGTTTTTAGAGTTCTAACCCAAGGTTTTCATATTATTCACCCGTGCAAAAGGGACAAGTCAAACATCTCGTCACAACAATCATAGAACAACATGGTGGCATGGCAAAGGGAGATCTTGGAAGTGTAGTGGTAGGCAAAGAAGTCGGGACACATTGTTTAAAAGGTTGACACATAGTTAGGAGGATACATCAAGATATGCAAGGATACATTACATATGCACATAGGCAAATCATATGCATACTATAGGGGATTCATGCATAGAGAAGAAGAAAGTTAGATGGAGACAATAAATTATGCACATAGCTCTTTGTCTTGGCTAACCTGTGTTGGAACATCAAGCTTACACTATGCTTGAGGTGGATTTGATCTACATAAAAAGTCTATCGTTGGATTATGTTAAAAATATACATTGAAGAGTTCTTTTACTTATGCTTATGTATTGTATTTTTTGGAAGATTTTTTATGGATCATTTATCAATGTATAAGCCTAGAGCTTTACACATGTAAAAGGGAAAAGAGAGCTTAAATTTCACAAATTTGAGGTGGTTGAGCTTTACAATCAATGAATCAATCAATTGAAAGTAGATCAAATTAGATCTTCACTTTTCCTAGATTGTAGGAAAGTGAATTGATTCCCTTCAACAACCTATCCTACCTTAATCTGATTTCAAACTCCACTTGTAGAGTTCATTGTGCACCTCAAGACTCTATAAAAAGACTTTAAATCACTTGTACATTACATGGAAGTAATATACGTACACTTTTGTTCATCATTGTCTTGCTCCATTTCTTTGAATCATCTTCTCCAACAACAATAAACTTGTAGACACTGTTGCTCTTTCTAAAGAGCTCCAAATTGAATGATTAACCATTTATTAACAATTTATTAGTGTCTTCTTTCTATGTACAAATTCTCAAAACATTTGATTTAGCAAATTTGGAGAAATGTTAGTTTTTCAGTCTTGGGGTCTATCTCTCTGCATCCCTAAAAAATAGGAGGTACCACTATTGAGTGTCAAGTTCATTCTAGAAGCATATTTTGCTTATTACTTGTACTCTTGTGAATTATATAAACTCAACCCTATGTGTATCATTCTTTCAAAAGGATTGTTTCCAATTGTAATCATGTTTTCTGCTATGAGCATTTGAAGTTGATTGTTTCATCCAAAGACAATAAGTTTTTTGAGCTAGTTAATGCACAAACCTATCTGTTTTGTATCAACTCTTTCTCCTTGATGCTCCAAAGTACATAGTGGATTTTATTGCACTTATCACATGCTTATAAGGTCTATTTGAGTCTCCATAAGCTCAAGGGTTGGTCTTGTGCTAGTTGGCTAGACCAAACTTTGTTGCTTCATAACTCACTTTTCTACCTCCTACAAGCTTCTCTCAAGTTCTTTCATTGGTATCAGAGCTAGATCAAGATGGGTGATGGCTTTCCCTCAATGATTGAGGATCTTGATAGACACAAATATGTGGCTTGCAAAATTAGAATGGAGGCCTATTTGCAAGGTTGAAATCTTTATGGAATTGTAGTAGATGATGAAGCTATGCCTATTCCAACATCCAACGAAGGACCTACACAAGAGGAGATAGGTAAGCTCACACTTTGGTGTGCAAGGGATGCTCATGCAAGGTCATACATACTAAAGTATATCTTTAACTTTCAATTACCACATATTAGAGAATGCAACACATATTAAGAGACTTGGGATGCCCTAGAGACGATCTTTTCTACTAGTACCAAAGCAAGAAAGAATCATTTTTTGAATGAGTTCAACCAGATGAAGAAGATACCTAAAAAAACCATCACAAAGTTTGGTACAAAGGTCAAGGAGGCCGCATATCAGTTAGCATTCATTGGAGATCTGATTAAAGAAGATTCCATCATGAGGAAAATTCTCAATGGGATTAGAGGTAACAAGCAATGGCAATCCTTCACCATGGCTTATGATCTCATCATGGATATGCAAACTCTAGAATTCAACATCTTTCTTAGAAGACTCTTCAATCAAGAGTCCAACAACGGAATAACAGAAGGTAACTCCTATCATGGTAATTCAACTAGTGCTCTATATGTAGATACAAAGGACAAGAAGGTGAAAGGCAAGATGAAGAAGAGAATTCCCAAGCCAACTTTGCAGGAAAGAGAAAGTGGAAAGGGATGAAGAAAGGACTAAATCAGGAAAAAAACAAAGGGTAGAATGTTCAACCTTGTGTCATATGTGATAAGACTGACCACACTACTCAGAAATAATGGTTCACTGGAAAGACCTAGAGAGGAAGTGGAAGAGGTGGATATGGCAATGCTAGAGGTAGAGATGGATACAAATTCAACAACAACAATAGAAGTCACAATAAAAGGGACTTCAACAATTATTCAGAAGATCAACCACATGAAGACTCATTGCTTCTAATAAATCTAAGCCACAAAAAAGTTTAAGAAGACGATCATTTGTTCTACGTAGATTCACGATTTTTAATTCATGTTGCAGGCAACATTGCTCTTCTATTTGACTTGGAAAGTCCCAAGCATAGACATGAGTACAAACAAGGGTTGATACTAAGCACAATGTGGAGGCGATTGGTAATGCCAAAGCTTCCAATGGTAGGACAAACATTCTAAGTAAGGTTCTCTATGTACCCACTATCACTAAAAGGCTTGCAATTTATGTTCACCCAACATGGAGCTTTTGTGGAAGATCCATGTCAAGGCTTCAAGAAGATAGCGAGAGTCTTTACTTTTGAAGTAGGAGAAACGAGGAACATAACTCTATTCACTTTTGGTCTCAAACCCTAAGTGAGCTTGAAGTGTGGCATAAGAGACTTGCTCATGTGAATGAAAAAACAGTGAAATATATATGTAGGGATCAAACTGTTCTAGGACTACCAAACATATCAAAGCAACACATGATCAAAAGGTGTGATGCATGTCAGATTGGGAAGGCACAAAGACAACATTCAACCACAAAGGCTACATCCACAACAACGTATTGGAATTATTACATACTCATGTGTGGGGACCAAGTCAAGAACCTTCATTGGTAGGATCAAGGTATTATGTTTCATTTGTTGATGACCAAAGTAGATGGATTATTCTATACTTTATCAAAAGTAAGAATGAAGTGTTTGATTGCTTCATAAAGTATCTAGAACATGTGGAGAATCATATAGGTAGATCAATAAAGAAGCTTAGATGTGAAGGAGGGGGAGAATACGTCTCCAAAGAGTTTGATAAGTTATTGTAGGATAAAGGTATCAAAATGGAAGTGACTACCCAGTACTCTCCTCAACTGAATCAAATTGCACAGAGGAGAAACAAGACATTGGTTGGATCATCCAGAACAATGCTTGAGAGAAGAGGTTGCCACATCATCTATGGGCAGAGGCAATTTCAAGTGCTATGTACCTTGTCAATAGACTACCATCCAAATCACTTCAAGGTATGACTCCTTATGAAGCACAACATGGAAGAAAGCCTACTCTTGGACATTGCAAGGTGTTTGGTTGTTTAGTCTATTTCATGTACCATCACAAGTAAGACGTAAGCTAGATGAAAGGGTAACAAAAGTAGTGTTTATTGGGTATGAGTCAACTCAAATGGGTTACAGGTTCTATAATCCTTCAACCATGCAATTCACTACTAGAGATGTTGTGTTTGAAGAACACGGGTCTTGGTATGATGAAGACAAACAAAAGGTAACTCTACCATATGATTTTGATTTTGATTCTCATCAATTAGGAAGCAAGCATGATACACATGTCAAGGGTCCAAGAAGTGATATAGAAGATGACCAAGATGAAAGGGAATAGGCTTACAAACTATTGAAGTCAAGAGGCAAAGCAAAGATGCAGAAGTGTGGAGAATGCTCCAAACAAGCACCTAGAAGGTCAACAATGGAGAAGAAACAACCAAAAAGGTATGGATATGATTCCACATTTGTTACAAAGCATTCAATCTACTTGTCAAAAGGCACAATTTCAGAAGAACCATCAACCTATGAGTAGGAAAAAGGAAACCCTAATTGGGAAAAGGCCATGAAAGAAGAAATAGATGCATTGAAGGAGATGGACACTTGGGATTTGGTTCCAATGTAACCCAATCAAAAGGTAATTGATTACAGATGGGTATATAAAGATAAATAAATTCAGATGGATTATTTTTCAAGTACAAGGCAAGATTAGTTTCCAAAAGATGCTCACAAACTCATGGTATAGAATATGAGGAAACGTACTCACCAGTTGCAAAGATGACTACAATCAAAACATTGATAAGTGTAGTTGTTGCAAGAAATTAGAGACTCCTCCAACTTCATGTTAAAAATGGATTTCTAAATGTTTGGATAAGTGAAGAGGTATACATGTCACAACCTCTAGGTTTTTAAAACCCTAATCATGCATCTTATGTTTGCATACTTAAGAAAGCATTGTATGGATTGAAACAAGCTCCTCGAGCTTGGAACTACATGTTGGTTACATACCTTCAAGATCAAGGATTCAAACCTAGTAGCTCCGATCCTTCTCTATTCATAAAGATGAATCACAATGAGGTAATCTATCTATGTGTATATGTAGATGAGATAATTATGATATATGATGATCTGAATGGCATTCAAAGGATCAAGAGACACATGCAAGAGGAGTTCAAAATCAGTGATTTAGGTGAGCTCACATTCCTCCCAGGTATGCACGTCATATATATAGATGAAGGAATGTATTTGACTCTAAAGAGATACATTTAGGATCTACTTTTTAAGTTCAAAATGGAGAACGCTGAACCTTGGGTACACCTTTCGAGATGAATCATAAACTTAGTGCTTATGAAGGTGAGAAAATTGATAACATTAAAGAGTATCATAGCTTGGTAGGTAGCTTGATATATGCTACTCATACAAGGTCAAACATCTCATTTAGTGTATGAGTGTTAAGCCAATTCATGCACTCACCAAGAAGACCACACTGATGAGGATAAGAGAGTACTTAAGTACCTCAAACGTACAATCAATGAAGGTATATTCTATCCTTACTCTTCAGATTTGGATATCAAAATCTATTCTGATGCAGATTGGGTAGGAGCTAAGAATGATAGAAGAAGTACCTCTAGTTAATTAACATTTGCATGTTCAAAGCTAGTATCATGGATTTCCAAGAAGCAACCAACAATTCCTCAACTGAAGCATAGTATAGAGGTTTGACCATAGCAACTCAAAAGGCAATATCGTTAAAAGCATTGTATATAGATTTGGGACTTGTGAGTTCCAAACCTCACAGATTTGGAGATAATGTAAGTTCCACACATCTAGCAAAAAACCCTATTTTCCATGCAAGAAACAAACACATAGAGATTCATTACCACCTCATCATGGAGAAGCTCATGGCAAAGGAGATTGACATATCTTTTGTTCCAATTGAAAAGCAAGTAGTAAATATGATGATGAAGGCACTTGATGGAATAAAGCTTTGTAGATTCAAATCAATGATAGGTATTCAAACTATTAGAGAATGAAGACTCAAGCATACTTTAGCTTGAGGGGAAGATGTTGCAACATCAAGCTTACACTATGCTTCATGTGGGTTTGAGCTACATAAAAAATCTATCATTTGGATTATGTTAAAAATATCCATTGAAGAATTCTTTTACTTATGCTCATTTATTGTATTCTTTAAAAAATGTTTTATAGATCATTTACCAATCTAAAAGCGTAGAGCTTTACACATGTAAAAGCAAAAAAATAGAGCTCAAATTCCACTAATTTGAGATGGTTGAGCCTCACAATCAATGAATCAATCAATAACCTAAAAATAGATCAAATTAGATCTTCACTTTTTTTAGATTGTAAGAAAGTGAATTGATTCCCTTGAACAACCTATCCTACCTATATTTGAACTTAAAGTCCACTTGTAAATGTTGTGGAGAACTTCAAGAGTCTATATAAAGACTTCAAATCACTTGTACGCTACATGGAAGAAATATATGTACACTTTTGGCCATCATTGTCTTGCTCCTTCATTTCTCTACATCATCTTCTTCAACACTAGTAAACTTGCAAAGCTGCTACTCTCTCTACAAAGCTTTAATTTGGATGACTGAGAAATCACTGGAAAGATATTAGTGCCTAGCTCATGTTTAAAAATTTTCAAAGCATTTGGTTTAGTTGATCTCAAGAAACCTCAGTTGTTTTGTCTCGAGGTCTATCTCTATGCATCCCTGAAAAATAGGAGGTACCACTATTGAGTGCCAAGTTCATTCCAGAACCATGTTTTGCTTGTTACTTGTGCTCTTGTGCATTTTATACACTAAACCCTATGTTTATCATTCCTCCAAAAGGATTGTTTCCAATTGTAATCATGTTGGCTGCTATGACCATTTGAAGCTGATTGTTTCATCCAAAGATAGTAAGTTTTTTTATGTTGTCAATGTGCAAACCTATCTATTTTGTATCGCCTCTTTATCCTTGATGCACCAAAGTACATAGTGGATTTTTTTGCACTTATCACATGCCTATAAGGTCTATTTGAGTCTCCATAAGCTCAAGCGCTGATTTTGTGCTAGTTGGCTAGACCGAAATTTGTCGCTTTGCAACTCACTTTTCTACCTCCTGCAAGCTTCTCCAAGTTCTTTCATCCTCTACTACAAGGATGACCATGGCTCAAACATGAAAAAATCATCCACGACTAGGGACAAATCTATATGTGCATACATGATCCGGATATGATGAAGCAATTATAGATGGAAACTTACCCACATTATGTGCAGATTGGTACTGTTAGGTTGTTGGCATAACATGAAGAACAAGGGCCCAATTCTCTAGGGTTAAATGTCATTTTTGAAGATGAAGATCTCTTAAGATGGATGGGAGCAGAATCTCCATCGTGTGATACAATAAGATGTGAAGAGAATGTGGTAAAAAGCAAAGAGGAATCCTAGGTGAACAACATGGAGAGGGATGAAGCTCGAGAAAGGAAGCTCAACGACTTGGTAGATAAGGCCCTAGAAGAAAACAAGAACCTTATGTCAACATGCAAAGGGGAAATAAATGCTTACCCTAGAAGAAATACCCATAGGTTGGCTATAGAAGGAGTGATACTAAAATCAAAGAGATTTGTGCTCATAATGACTCTTAGTACAAGGAATTATATGAAATGAAGATATAGTGCAATAAATTGGAAGAACCAAGGATCATTGTTTGTATCGAGAACACTGATTGGCTTTCGTCAATAGTGATCACTACCAAGAAATATTCAAACATGATCAGTGTATTTGTGAACTTTAGGGCTCCCAATAAGGTGACTATCCCTGATGGATTCCCCACCCCATTTTGAGAGCAAGTAGTAGATGATGTAGTTGGGCACTCCTTGTATAGTTTCATGGATGGATAAATTCAATACAATTAGATTAATATACATCATAAGGATAGGCAAAAGATAGCACCTATAACACCATGGGGAACTTATATTTATACCAAAATGGCCTTTGGACTTTGAAATGCTCTAGCAACCTTCAATTGAACTATCTCGATCATTTTTGGTAACTTTTTATTTGGATCTCTAGAGATATTCATGGATGATTTCTCTGCCTTTTTAGGAATTGAAAAAAGAATCATGTTCAAGAGCTTTGAAGAGCATTTTTCTCACTTCACTCTCGTCTTTCATAAGTGTTGGGAGACTAATTTAAGTCTAAACCCAAATAAATTTCACTCTTTGGTAATGTAGGGCACCCATTGGGTCACATGGTTTTTGTGCATGGTATGGCTTCGGATCTTGACAAAGTAATGGCAATAGTAAAAATGTTGTGACCTTTATGCAGGAAAGAAGTTCAACAATTTCTAGGGCATACTAGTTATCAAGAAAGGTTCATTCAAGTGTATGTATCGCTAAGCCTCTATCTTAAGTAACTGGCATGACTACTCCATTCCAGTGGATGGAAGCGGAAGAGCAAGCCTTCCAAAACTAGAATCGTGACCTATGCAAGATCCCATACTAACAACACCTAGCTAGGGCTGACCATTTCATGTTCACGTCAAAACCAGCCTGAAGGTGGTAGAGGCAATCCTAGCACAACTGGAAAACAAAGAAATAATAGATCATCCAACATATCATGACAATAAACTACTATGCAAAGTTTAGTAGAATTATAGTACTACGGAGAGAGAGACCCTAGCTGTAGTCTTTGCCTTACAAAAGTTTTTGCACTATTTACTCGGAGTGAAATTTATAGTCATCACCAATCACTGAGCCCTAAATTATCTGTCAAATAGACTTTACATCATTAGATGTGTATGGAGATGTCTTTTGCTATTCTAGGACTTTTAATTCGAAATATGGGTATGACTAGGGTGTTTCCATGTATTGGCTGACCATATGTCTCCAATTGCCTCACACATGGCCCCATGGAAAGGAATCACTTATGATTTTCCTAATGTTTCTCTATTCAAAACATAGAGTTCCCCTAACTGGTATCAAGAAGTGTAGGACCTACTACCCAAAGGTGCCTTCCCATTGAACCTCACCCATTTCGAGAGGAGACCAATACTCCTCAAATGTAAAAAGTACAAGTACATTAACAACATCTTATACAAGAAAGGACATGATGTAATGGTGAAGGTGTTGGAGCTCGACATCCTCCTTATCCTATTATGCCTCATGAAATTCTAGAATGTACTCTTTGGTGGCCGAAACTCTTCAAAGAAGCACATGACTAGGCAACGAACTGTGACACTTTTTAGCATTGTGACCCTCGTCCTTCTTGAAGACACAACAATTTGCTCATTATCTCTTCGAGATGGAAACTATTCGAACATTGGGGCATTGACTTTGTCAGACCCATCTGCCCACAAGCATGGCCATGACAAGATAAATATTTACTGACTACCACCGATTATGCGACTAAACTACTCAGGATTGTTCTGCATCAATTGTCATTTGCTTCCTATTCAAATTCATCTTAACAAGATTCAACTTTCCTATTGAGATCACATCAGATTGAGGCACACATGTTTTTAATTCTCTTCTCCGTGATGTCTTCTCAAGATGCAAGATATTGCACAAGAAGTCTTTTGCTACTATCCACATGTAGACTATTGGATTTTGAGCTCTATGGAAGCATGAAAATAGCACAAGGAATAAGAAGAAGCTTGTAGCACAACACACAATACTTAATGTATTACCAAGAGAATGTACAAAGATAATTGATCCGTTAGGGTTATGGACGTATACACAAGCCAAGGGAAAAAAATCCTAAAGAGGGAAAAAAGTACCCCGATAGTCCTAGTGTATTTACACACATCACTGCCTAAATATATCAAAAAATCCCCCCTTGGAGTGATGCAGTGAGCAAGGAGCTCACACTCATGTGTAAGGAAGTGCTAAGCTATGTGGAATCAATCCACAAAAGGAAGTAAGCCCAAAGGTTTGCGAAAAGCTTCAAACTTCTCCCTAGGCAGAGCCTTTGTGAAAAGGTTTGCAATGTTCTCCCATGTGAGAATGTATGCCAAATTGATCTCTCTAGCGAAGAACCTCTCCCTAACATAATGATGGTGCACCTCAATTTGCTTAGTGCGAGCATGGAACACATGGTTCCTCACAACTCCCAATGCACTCTAACTCTCGGTGAAGATGGTGGTGGCACAAGACTAACCAACACCCAAATTAGCCACAAGGCATCTCAGCCACTCACACACAACAATCATTGTGAAAGCTGCCCTATACTCACCCTCACAACTAGAAGTGTCCCAAGTAGGATGCTTCTTGCTCAACCAAGAGATGCATTAGCTACCAAGCATGAAGCAAAAACCATTAGTGGACACACAAGTATCATAGAAACCAGCTCAGTGATGGTCAAAACAAGCATGTAAATCTAGCAGTAGTATATCCCCCTTGGGACAAACCAATCCAAGTAGTTGGATACCTCTCAAGTAGAAAAAAGTACCCCGATAGTCCTAGTGTATTTACACACATCACTGCCTAAATATATCAACAAATCCCCCCTTGGAGTGATGCAGTGAGCAAGGAGCTCACACTCATGTGTAAGGAAGTGCTAAGCTATGTGGAATCAATCCACAAAAGGAAGTAAGGCCAAAGGTTTGCGAAAAGCTTCAAACTTCTCCCTAGGCAGAGCCTTTGTGAAAAGGTTTGCAATGTTCTCCCATGTGAGCATGTATGCCAAATTGACCTCTCTAGCTCTCCCTAACATAATGATGGTGCACCTTAATGTGCTTAGTGCGAGCATGGAACACATGGTTCCTCACAACTCCCAATGCACTCTAACTCTCGGTGAAGATGGTGGTGGAAAAAGACTAGACAACACCCAAATTAGCCAGAAGGCATCTCAGCCACTCACACTCAACAATCACTGTGAAAGCTGCCCTATACTCACCCTCACAACTAGAAGTGGCTCAAGTAGGATGCTTCTTGCTCAACCAAGATATGCATTAGCTACCAAGCATGAAGCAAAAACCATTAGTGGACACACAAGTATCATAGAAACCAGCTCAGTGATGGTCAAAACAAGCATGTAAATCTAGCAGTAGTATATCCCCCTTGGGACAAAACAATCCAAGTAGTTGGATACCTCTCAAGTAGCAAAAAAATGCACTTAACCGCTTTTCAATGCTTTACACTTGGGCAATGCATAAACCTGGTCATCTATGAGACAACAAACTAAATATCTGGCCAAGTAATGCATAAGTCAATCAAGTCAATAGCCTATTGATAGAGAACAATATCAAATGCATCTCAAGCATCATAAAGACTCAATCGTAAACTTGTCTCCATATGAGTGGCAATAGTTTTGCAGTCTTCAAGGCCAAAATGCTACAATAATGTGTCCATATATTTTGTTTGACACAAAGCTATTCTGCCATCAACTTGCATAAACTGAATGCCCAAACAATGACGTAAATGCCCGAAATGTGACATCTGAAATGAGGCATGAAAATTAGCCTTAAAATTAGCAATATGCTTCTCGTGAGGACCAGTGAGCAGCATGTCATCAACATAGACAACAATGATCAAAAGCACATCATTTTCATGTTTAATATATAAAGTGCTCTTAGTTGTACTATTCTCAAAACCATGTGCAATCAGATAGGCATGTATCTTTTCATACCAAGCACATGGTGCTTGCGTCAAACCATATAATGCCTTTCTCAACCTACACACTTTTTTTTCTTTCCATTTTTGCACAAAACCGTGAGGTTGAAAAATGTACACTTCTTCATGCAAGTCACCACTTAGAAATGGAGTTTTAATGTCCATCTGATGTATGTTCCAACCATGATGAATTGAAAGTGCGTGCATGTGGGAGCAAAGGTCTCATCAAAATCAATGCCTCTTTCTTGAGCATAACCCCTTGCAACAAGCCTAGCCTTATACTTTTCAATTGTTCCATCAAGGTTACACTTCCGCTTGTATACCCACTTAGTGCCAATGGCCTTCTTGCCAGGAGGCAAGTCACATAAAGAACAGGTACCATTTTTCATAATAGCATCATTTTTTGATTGCATAGCAGTTATCCAATTTTTAGAATTTTCTTGCTTCATCAAACAAAGCAGGCTCATCCTCATCGCAAAGACTAGATGTAGTCATATCATAGCAATCTGATATAAAAGAAGCACTATGAGAGCCTGAAGGAGTATGATATGATAGAGGTGCATCTAATTTGCTATCTCCCAAATTCTACACCATCTGTTTAGGCATAATTTTTGCCTCTTCTATATCAGTTCTCTCATCACTAAGTGCATCATGTAAATCTACATAAAAATGGAATGATGTGCATCATCATGTTAAACCTGTAAAGGCTGAAAAGTTGCCTCATTTGAACCAGCACTAGATTGTCCACCTCTAAAAAGAGGCACTAAGGTATCATACACATCTTTGAAGCTATCTGATGTGTCCTTAGTACATGAAAGTAATGGCTGAATAGCATCTTCCACAAAAAAAACATCATGACTATCCAAAATGTGTTTAGTTTGTAGATGATACACATGATAGCCTTTGCTTTCAAAACTGTACAAAAAAAAATACGTTTTTATCATCCAATTTCCTACATTGTTGCTCAGGTACTAGTGCATATGCAAGACAACCAAAGACATGCAGGTGAGAAACAGATGGCTTATGAACATGCCAAGCCTCATATGGAGTGATAGATTGCAATGCTTTAATGGGACACCTATTAAGTACATATACTACACACATAATAGCCTCAAGCGAGAAACTATGTGGTAAAGCCTGACTCTCAATCATACACCTCACCATCTCCATGAGTGACCTGTTCTTCCTTTTAGCAACTCCATTTTGTTGAGGTGTATACGACACTATACATTGATTTTTTATCCCATTTTTAGCAAGAAATGCATTAAAGGCAAAAGAAATATACTCCCCCCTCGATCAGAATGGAGGGTGCTCATTTTACATATGAGAGATTTTTAGCCAAGAACAAAACTTTTTTGAAGCACATAACCACGCCAAACTTTGCTTTCAATGGATATACCCATGCACGCCTAGAAAAATCATCAATGAAAGTCACGAACTAAAGACATTTCCCAAAAGAAGGTGTCTGCATAGGACCCTAGACATCATTGTAAACAAGCTGCAATTTTTTAGTAGCTCAATCTAAAACATCTTTTGGGAAGGAGGAATGCTACATTTGGACCTAAATCCTACTTAAAAAAGATATATCAAAGTAAATACTTTGCTTTACTTTCAAGTCATTCTATCATATACAAAAATCCAAAATCTTGTTGATATCTATCTCAGAAGAGAAGAAATAGTAATACTTGGAGAAATTAATTAAGTCCATAGATGTGTTACATCCAATCTAAAACATTGTTGATCTTTCATATACTTGGAGATTATTCATCTCACCAAGTGAAAGAATAACATCAAATTTTACAAAAGCTTAAATGTTGTAATGCATATCCTACACCTGAGTACAATACATTATTTTTCATTAAAAAAAAATCCAAATTGAAGCAAGGATATTGTAAAATATAAAAAATAAATGGCACTCAATCCAAAGAATGGAAATTCCATGGAAAATCATTGATTTATAATGTTAGTATTACTCCTTAATAAATGATCCATTGTACAAGAGATGAAAAGACGGCTATTCTAGGATTTATGTACGTGAAGATGAATAGTGTGCCAATCCTTGATTTAGATCACATACGAGCAACTAAAAGACACGTTTAGTTGATAGAATGTCAAGTTTGAACATTTATGTATGAATATAGTGGCCTGCCATTAGATCTAGAGATCTTTGTAGAGATATGTGATGCTTTCCAAAGAACAAAGAATTCAGTTAGCAAGGATGAAACATCACTTATACTTATTAGCACCTTTGGAGCATTTTATGAATCGTGAATGGATTTCATTGGAACAATTAATCCCCTTGCCTGAATTTCTCATGCTAATTACATTATAGTGGCCATATATTATCTAATTACATGGTAATATGCCAAAGCCACCAAAAGAAATGATACATAGACAAATGCTAAATTTAACTTTGAGCATGTATCTATCAACATTTATTTAGTTGAGTAGATTGTAAGTGATAGAGGAACTCATTTTCAAATGAGAATATCAAGGTGTGTTTGGTTGGACATACAAGAATTTGAAAGGTGTGGATCTGGACATTGTTCACATAGGATCCCCATTATGTTTGAAGCCAAGCCTACAAAATGGAAACCATACACATACGATGACATGTATGCAAAAAATATAAAAGAGCAGATTGATAGGTTGATAGAAGCCAAATTCATCTATGAAATTGAGCATACTGAATGGTATCCCCTATCGTGGTAGTGCCCAAGAAAAATGGCAAGTTATGAGTGTGTATTAACTTAAATAAAGGTAATGCTCCCATGATAAGAGATAGTTATCGACTTCCTATCACGGAACATCTATTGGAGTGTGTACGCAAGGAAGTTTGTAACTTCCTTAATGGATGTTTATGTTACATCCAAGTAGATATCAGCCCTTAAGATCAAAACAAGATGCCTCTTTCCTCTGAATGGGGTATCTTTTTATTTTGTGTGATGCCATTTGGGCTCATGAATGCACCTGCTACATTTCAAAGGCTCATGTTTTATGTGTTCAATGAGTTCTTGTGTAAGAACTTAGAAGTCTAGGTAGATCATTTGTGTACTCATTCCCACATAAGATAGGATCACATTTCATAACTCAAGCCCATATTTTACGAATGTAGAGAATACCACCAAGTTTGTTTAAACTGATAGTAGTGTGCGCTCATGGTTAGATAAGGTAAAATTGTAGCTCATATATTGTATCAAAGAATGGAATATCGACCGATGAAGATAAGGTGAGAGCAATAGTAGAGTTACTAAGACCTAGAACTATTTAGGAAGTACATTCATTTATGGGTCATTGTGGATACAATTGATGTTTTATCCACATGTAGGCAATCATAGCTAAACTCTTATACAAATTTTTGACAAACTTTGTGTGAAACCCCAGTATTGACAACATAGGATTGGAGTTAACCATTCCATGTTCATGTGGATGCCTCCAATTTTACTACTAGATACATGTTAGCACAACCAACTTGAGAGCGAGATATTGACTTAGCTATAGCATACGTGAGTAGATAATTGAACGTAGTAGAAAGGAATTACACAAAAGTTGAATGAGAAGGATTAGGCATCATCTATAGGGTAAAAACGTTTTGACATTATTTGATTGCAAACAAGTTCAATTTTTTTACATACCGTCAAGCCTTACTATACTTGGTGAACAAACCTTGCAATTCTGGCATGTTAATAAGATGGTTTCTCTTACTAATGGAATATGATTTTGAGGTTGTGGTTAGGAAGGGTAAGACCCACCTTAGGGTGGATCACCTTCCACAACTCACTTGAGGAGAATCCTTGCAAGGTGTGTTGGATGATCTTCTTGATGCGTATTTGTTCAACCTTGAAGTAATTCCAAATTGAGAAAAGAAATTAGTACCAATCTTGACATATGGACCCAAGAATCTTGCAATGAGTAGAAAAGATAGAAGAGTTATAAGGTCTCAAAAGTACCATATATTTATCGAAAGCATATACAAGGAAGTTGAGCAAGGCATTTTAACTTATTTTGTGGATGAAAAAGAGCAGGATAAGTGGTTGCAATTAGAACATCTAGGTGGAATAGGGCAACATTACACGAAGCAATGAACCCTCTAGACATTGATGTGATTAGGTATATATTGTCTGACCATGGAAGTAGATGTCTACAAGTTGTCTAAGTATTTTCCATCTTGTATTAGCACACCCCCTATCGAGCACCTTACTTTATATCAAGTGTTGCCAATACCACGTTGGAGTAATCATTTAGTTGACTTCATGAGAAGAAGGACTTCTCCTCTAGAGATAGCATTAGCTCAATAAAGGAGTCTAGAATAGGATGCACAAGAATATGAATCATTGGTGATAGTTTGTATAAGTGTAGAAGAGATGGATATTTGAGACTACGCATAGATGAAAGTAATTACTAGAGAATACTAAAAACTACACACAATGGCATTCTAGATGGACACTTTGGACTTAGTTGTGTGATCAAAGCCATTATATTTTTAGGTTTTTGGTGGCCCAAACTTCACATGGATGCAGATACCTATGTGAAACATTGTGACACATGCTAGAGATCTAACATTGAGATCCATGATGGGCAGACATGCATTCTCCAAGTGGGGTATTGATGTTGTACATCCCATTAATCTCCTAGCGAGAAGCTCCCATGCATCATTTTAACCATAGAGTTCTCACCAAGTGGGTAGAAGTGAGGTCCACAAGAAAGAATGATGCACAAAAATGGCTAAATTTTTGTTCCAGAATGTGTTCACAAGATAATAAATTCCCATAGAAATGGTGAGCGATACAGGAACCTAATTTTTGAATGAAGTGATTGAATACCTATTACAAGATTTCATGGTGATTCACAAGAAATCGATGCTATATTATCCACAAGGAAATGGACAAGCAGAATTTACTAACAAAGTTTTATGTAATGTATTGACGTATATAGTAGATAAAAAATGCTCTAATTGGGACAAACAACTACATCGTTGTTTGGGCATATCAAGTTGTCTATAAAATGGTACTCAATGGGGCTCCTGTTCAATTGGTATTTGGCCAAAATTCCATACTAACTCTAGATTCCTTGATACCCACATTAAGAGTAGAATAAGAGGATCACTTGTAAATCCATCAGCTCTCTTTGAGGATATGGATTTAGAGAATCTAGTAGAGACTAGGTTCAGAGCATCAACATGCATATACACAACAAAGAAAAGACAAAAGGCTTACTTTGATGCACACATGAAAAAAAAGGCTTAAAAGTTGGGGATTAAATATAGTTACAAACTTTGAAACAACATGCTCGTAAGTTACAAAAACGTGGTTATGAACCAATGATTATCAATACACTTTTGACTAGTGATTTGGTACAATTAGCCACCTTAGAAGGAGATCTAATGCCAAACTGCATCAGTGAGTTAGGCTTTATCAAGAACCATTGACAAAAGATATGCTTAAACAAATAAACACAGATAAGAAGCATAAAGAGGAGGAGAAGAGAATTAGAGAAGAAGTGTAGGTAGAAGTGTTAGAACACAATAAAAGCATGAAGCTGAGATGATAGGGCTTAGATCATCATAGGAATGCCATTGTTGAAGAGTGCCACCTCATAATTGTTGATTGCAAGTCAGATGCCCCCAGATATTACATCGCAATGTACCAAAGCAAATAAAATACCTCTCCTAGCAGTGGATGGAAGAACATTCATTTTAGTAGAGCTAGGATAGGGCACTACAATCAAGGGGATCAGGTCCTTGGTTGATTCAGACCTATCATTAGTGCCATTAGGTATTCATGTTGTCAGGACATGAAAATACAAGTGAAGCCTATTGAGGCATACCTCATAGGATTAGGAGGTATGGAACTTTGCATTGGTGAGGTGAAAGTTCTTATCCTCATACAAGATGTCCCCTTGATAATAAGGCTATTATTTTTCCATGATAAAGATTTCATGGAACCTTTGATATAAGTCCAATATTGGATCTACAACCATCCAGTCAACTTGAACCTTCAAAAATGTCTTCTTGAGGTTTGGGTTGGTAAGCAATGTGTCATAGTGGAACTAGGACCCCACAAGTTCTCTAGCTCCAAATCCACTCAATGTGCATGTACCCCTAAGCCTATTGTGCAAAATGCCTCCCTTCATGATGGACACATCATACAAGTGATGAAGTCCCCTTCTTTTCCAAAGATCAGTCTCTTGAGGATGACATGACCACAATAATGTAAGGAATAATTGTAGAATGCTTACAAGAAGTGATGATCACCTACAACCTAGTAGACCAACCAATGTAGAAAACAACCTATTCCATACATGAAGCAAGTGTGGGTGAAGAAACATGAACATTCAATTATTACAACAAAACTATTGACACCATAGCAGAAGTAGAAGCCAACTTGAAGATAGAAATCGATGATGAAGGAACGAAATCAACTATGAATAATTCAATAAATTTGGATACCAAGTGGTCAATGATGGCATGCCCTAATAGCTTACACTTTTGGGTGCCTGAGAATTTCTTAAAAGCCCAAATTTCTCCTTCCATATCATCTACCTTATAGAATTATAAGTTTTCTTGCCTTTCCTCCCCATCTAGAAGGCAAGCCATTGTAAAAGAAAAACTTTGTAAACACTTTTCTAGACTTGCGTGGAAATAAATCATTCACCTCGCCATGTAATCTCATAAGGGAACCCCTCTCTCATAATCAACCTTGTAAATATTTCATATCTCAGAAGCCTTGTAATATACATTCGAATCACCAAAAGCATGGTGAGCTCATGCATTATCCTAGGTATGCTTATAGGCAGTCTAGGAATGTGCATTAGGTAGAAGTGCAAAACATTCACCATTACACCACAAAGGGCTACACGCAAAGCATGTTAGTATTGGAAAGGGACCAAAGTCTCACCATACTAGCATTAGAGTTTGTTTTCATATTAATATGTTTTACTTTTGTAACAATCTTACTAGTTAGCAAAAATCCAACATGTAGACATCGGGCCCTTTAGTAGCCCAAGACATAGGCTAGTTGATTACAGATCCTTACCTATGGAGGCCTATCCCTTACTAGCACCACTAGAGCTGGCAAGTTTCCAAGGCCCATTGGCAATTGAAGATACACCTCTAGGTCACACAAAGAAGGTTAATCCAAAGTCACATTCATTCCAAAGTTTTATGCATATTAGGAGACGCTCCTTACATCCGAGATTCTAATTTGGAATTCAACAATAGATGGGTTCACTTTCAATTCTTTTTATAGGAGTTCAAGACACTATAGAATGCTCGAGAACTAAAGCCTATTTGGGAGCAGGTAGGACTTGATGAATACTTTGGTGCACCTCTTCCAAAATTGGACTTCCTAAAATGCTATTGCTAATACACACACTACAATCAGATGTGAACAAAGACATTCGAGGGACCTTTATGCTTCCCTCCCTATTTTCTAACAGACACCCAAATGGTCTAGACTATCACACAAGCTGGTCCAAGAAGCCCTCAAGATGGAAGGTACACGCATATCAATTGATAAAGAACCCCTAATTCTAAAGCAGATGAAAATGAGCGACCTTTTGAAGTTGACACTAATGTGAGTAATGACTTTGCACTTGTCCACTCCTCTCCACATGTGCATGTAGCACTTTGCATTTCGGCGGAAAGAGAAGTTCACCTAGCCCCATAAAAAGATATCGTTCAATCTCCATTTAGCACATGAACCCCAGATGAAGATAGACCTTCCCCATGAGATTATTGATTAGTTGTATGCAGCGAATAAAAGAAGTATAAAAAAAGCAGGCTAAACAGGTGTTGTTCGATTAACATGATTGTTTAAATGTGTTTGGCATACGATATTCTGATGGAGAGAGCCCTTACTAGAGCTCAATTACAGCCATTGAAGGGATATAGATCATCGTCAAGGCAACCTACAAAGAGAATGTGTGGCAAGATAGCTTTCCTATAGCCCACAAATATTGCACTAACACTGAAACAATCACCCCTCGACCCTGAACCATCCATGCCTCCCTTCACTACTCATCTTCCTTTAGCAACTCCAACACCTATTGACAATGTACAAACACCACATTGTTGCTCTGGCACAATGATAAGTACCATGTTAAGAAGCTCCACCTCCTTAATGTCAATCCGCGGAAGAGATAGGAGTGATATGAAGATCGTGAACACGAGATGTATTGAGAGTGAAGGTGAGAAGCATAGAGATGCACACACACATACACACACACATGTAAGAGACAAGCAAGACACAATGGAAGATAGGAAAATAGACTCTCTTACTCAAGATCTCAATTACAAACTCAAAATAGCTCTAACCTCATACTAGCCAACCTCAAAAATGAGCTCTCTAGCTCTCTTTATAGTTTTTAAAATTAGTTTTGAACGGTTTCACATCTAGTGACTGGCATAGTTAAAAAATAGGTTCTAGGTGCTATTTGAAGGTCTAAACGAGGTCTAAAGATAGCCAAAATTGGTAGGTTCATTCTACCAAAGCTCCTCAAGCTCAAGGACTCCTCGGCTTGCACAAAATGAAGCATATAGTTACAAAAGTGGTTGTTCTATGTTACATATGATACAAGAGTGATGAAAATCACTATGAGTTTTGAAAAGTACTATAAAAACATATTTCTTTGAAAAAATAATCTGCTTGGCTCCTCACTACTTCTCGTAGTCTGCCTTCACATACTTCCTCGTCGTCTATGCCTTTGGCTACTGCCAACACCCTCCTCCCTCTTGCATCTGTCATCCCCGACAGAACCTTGTTGTGAGTTTGTTGCATATAGTTTTGTAGGAGGTCATGAGTGAGGGTGTGCTCTGAGATGTGAATGCCTCTTGCTAAATCTGATTCAAGTTTTTCCCAATCTATGGGTTGAGGTTCATCTGGTGGCGGGAGTTCGTAGTGCGTGGAGTACACCAATTGTTCATAGGCAAATAAACCGAGTAGGTGTGTGGACCTGTCTATGAACACCTCTGAATGGTACTCCCAAAAACCAGTAGTAAACATCTCTTTGAATGTCATTTTATAGCATGCCAGTAAATATTTGATGCGAAATTGCCAAGCATAACACACCTAGAGCAATGGTGTTGTACCCATATCATACGCTAAGGCTTGATTACCATGCTCGAATCCTGGGGTGTTAACATGTGGTGCCTTGACACGACGGAAGATTTTAAAAACAGTTTGCATACGTAATGTGACTTATCTGGCCAAAGCTCTTTTGGTCCTCTTTCACATGTAGTTCATCTGGTCTAGGGTTACATACCTGAGGTGGAGTGTTGTTAGGGAAGTCAAGCGGTATCACTCGATGCTGATCTAAGGTTCCAATCGGGGTCCATTGTTCTTCATTCACCTCTATGTTCATCGTGGCTAAGATTTCTACCCAACCGTGAGGCTCGAATTCCTCGTCTCGAAATACTATAGGTGCATAAGCTAGGTCTTGAAGGGTTCATGGACGTCGTTCTGAACCTAAGGTCTTGTCTTCTAACCATTCTTCCTCTTGTTTCACTATCTTACACATCCATAGAATGCAACCATGAGGGGTTTGATTCCAATGAGTGTACCGATTCTGTTTCTTCTTGTGTCTTATGGATGGTGTTCCATTATATTGGGGGTACATCTCGATGAGAATAGTCTTTAAGATTGACTTTATTACAACTGATGCATGAATCGTTGTCCTAAGATCATCTCGTAAGCATGATTTTTCCCAAAATCACAAATGGGGACAATATGTTCAAACTCCACACCACAAGTGGTGAGAGATATGCCTTCTAGTAAGGCCAATGGCTTCTCTATATGTCCGTCGGCCATTTGTAGCTTCATCCTGGTGGGTCTTAATGCTGGTCTACCCTAACGTTTCCATAAAGTAGTAGTAGCGATGGCTACTCCGGCTCCTGAATCTAAGATGGCTTTGGTGGTGTAGCCCTAGTGGGTTATTGGAAGATAAGTACTACCTTCCTCTCCCTCGCTCACATCTCTGATTCTTTCTAGGGGTATCTCGGGTACCTTCTTGTGTGGTCGTATGTGAGAGTGAGTAGTAGCAACCTCTAGGAATGGATTCGCTATGTGCTTCCACAATTCCGGTTTAACCTTCAACAATTCCTCTAGAGTGAGATGAAACTGTACTTTGGTATTTTATGATCACTTCGGTGTTTCTAGGGATTACTGATTCTTCATTCCTTAATATTATAGTGGTTGTTCTCAAAGTAATAGACTTGGCTTCCCAAGGTCCTATGAACTGAGGTAATTCTTGCAAAGAATTGAATTCAAAATCCGTGTGTTCACTTAGTTGTTCTTCCTCTACATCATCATAGTTAGAGGGGATGTCTTGGGGAAATTGCTCTTGCAAGTCATCTATTTCTTGAATAGGAGGATGGGTTCCTTGTTCTTTTGTCCACTTCTCTTCTTGAATTTCTCTTAAAAATTTGTGTGAATACTTGTGTATGGAAGACAGGTTGTCTTCAACCTCTGTATTTGGTACTTGAGACGGGGATGGTGCATGCCTTTCCTCTCTCTCCGAGAGAATGGGTTTCCTATGCAATTCCTTCTTCTCATTGCTATTAATCAAGTATTCTAATCTCTCAAGTAGTCCTTGAAAGTGTAATTCAGGTTTTGCCATGTTATTCCAATTAAGATTGTTCGTTCAATCTCTAAATCTGCTCTAGGGTAGCTCTTCTCTAGGTTTGCAGCTCTTCGCCCTTCTTGAAGTCGAGCCTGGTAGGCCTTGAACATCATGTCCAAGCCTTCTGAGGTTGGATATGCAAGAACAGACCCTGGTTGTGGTCTATTTATAATGGGTGATGGGATGGGATGAGGTGGAGTGGATGAAGCTTCGGCATGCGAGGGGCTTTGAGATGCAATATATTCTATTTTTGTTTTTGCATCTTTCAAGCTTTCTTCTAATTTTGATAGCTTTTTATTATACTTATGATTGGTTCTCTCTTGGGTATCCTTCCATGTTCTTGTTTTCCTCTTACTAGGCTCTCGTGATTCACTTGACTCTGATTGATCATCTCGTTTTGTTTGTTGTATAGCTTGTGCCCTAGTAATAGCCTGTATAGGAGCCACATTACTGTGACTTGAACTTGAATCCACCACTAAGCCCACCACATTAATGGGTCTAACCTTGGATGCACTAGAGGGGTTTCTAGGACAATCTCTCGGGAGATGTTCTTTGCCGCACTCGAGAAAAAAGCCTTGTATTGTGATGTTTTGTCCTTGTCCTGGACTTGGTGAGTGGGGACATTCACGAATGAAATGGTCACCCTGACATCTAAAACATGGTCCTCTAGGGGCTTGTGATCTTATCTGTCTCGATTCGTGTCTAGGGTTGGGATTCGTGTACATGACATTGGAGTATTCTAGCTCCCAATTTTTTTCCATAGGTGGTGTCCCATATTGATGTGAATAATTCTCACTAGGCTCAAGTGACTCTATGTAATAACCATGTGGAGTATCTTCATGGAACTAGTCTGAACTATGAGCATGAGAGTCATTTTTTGAGACCAAAGCGGCCACTGGCACCAATGCTCTTCGAACATAGTTTGTGCTAATTCCACCATCTTCATGCAAAGTTTAGTCCTTTCAATTTCTAAATCTGCTCGTGGATAGTTCTTACTCATTTTAGCTATCAGGGGTCCTTCTTTTAATCTAGCCTGATATGCACAAAACATCATGTCTAGGTTTTCTGGTATAGGTTCTGCTAGAATTGATCATGATCTCTAAGCTAGGTTCTCATGATTAGATTCTTGCAAAGTTAGTTCTAGGATTTTGGCTCTAGATTCCTTTAAACTTCCTTCCAACTGAGTTATCTATTTACTCCATTTCTCTTAGTTCCTTCTCTAGAATCTTTCCAAGATTTTGTCTTTTTATTACTAGACTTTCCGACTTCTCTAGTTCTAGCTACTTTTTTAGGATTAATCTCTTGATTTCGTAAGAGCACCTGAGCTCTTGTTATAGCTTGGAAAGGCACGTGTGTAGGATTGGATCCATCTGCATTATGTACAATACCTATCACATTGATCAGTGTCGAAGCATTAGCGAGGTTCTTGGGACAATCTTTTATAACATGCTCTTTACCACACTCGACACAAAAGCCTTGTATGTTATAATATTGTGACGGTCCTGCTATCGAAGGATGTGGCCAATCCTTTATGAAATGATCGCCTTGGCACCTAAAGCATGGTCTTCTAGGGCCCTATGGTCTTTGCTGTCTTAATTGGGGTCGTGGATTAGGGTTGGTATACATCACATTAGCATAATCGGGCTCCCAACAGGGTTTGAATGGTGGACTATCATAGTGATGTGTTTCCACATGTTTTGGTGACTCTGTATAATATGCGGGTGGACTATTTACATGGGTAGAGTCAAAACTGTTAGAATTAGGGTCACTTTCTATGATCAAGGGTGAAGAAGGCACTAAAACCCTATTGAGGTTTTCTTCTACAGCAACGTATTTGACTGAGATGACATTAGCTGGTGGGGGAGGCTGCTGAGCTAAAATAGGTTGAGGTCTTTGTTGAGCCTGATAAGGATAGTTTTGAGGAGGCCTATAGTTATGAGGTTGAGCATTATATTGACCTTGATACCTACCTGGTTGGGGGTATGCTTGCGGGTAGTTCTGTCGTACTACTTGTTTGTTGTATGGGCAGTCCTGGGCCGTGTGATTCGTGTATCGTCTCTCAATCGTACATTATTGGCCACTAGGGTTGGCTTGTGGTTGTGTTGCATTGGGACACACATTTTCCATATGATCACCACCACAGGTGTAACAACGCTTGTTTGTTGTCAACCTAGGCATCTATTTACTAGAAACTCCTAGTTTATGGGCCACTTTTTCTGCTAGGTCCTCTATCAAGTTAGACAGTTTTGAGGATGCTAGAGATGAACAATCTGAGTCCTTAAAGACTTTTGAGAGTTCCAACTCATCTCCGAGGTTGTCCTCAATGTCGTTACAAATTCTTACACATTGCTCTAGTGCTCTAGGTTCCTTCAAGTATACATAGGAGCGTAGTTTAGAGCTCAAGAGGCCATCTAAAAACAATGAGACTTGCTTGGCCTGTGATGGTAACTCTTGCATTGGGCATCTCTCAACATATTGTCTAAACCTACATCTTGCAAGTCTGTCTGTTTCTTGAGGGGTTTTTTTGAAGCTATGAATTAACGAAGATGTATCATGCTTGATTCCACTTTTAGAGAATTCCGTGATAAAAGACTCTAACAAGTGATGGATATCCCTAAATTGCCTTTGTTGCAATGGTTGGAACCAAGTTAAAGCCATGTTCTTTAACATTAGTCCAAATGCATTGTATTGCATGAGCATGTCTTGTACTTGCTATGCTCTTAATACTTGCTTAAATTCCCCAACATGGTCATAGGGATCTCCTGTCCCGTCAAAGTAGTTTTTCATTGAATTTACTAATTGAGTGGGTCTTAGTACCCTTGGGTGTTCATGTGGTCTAGGTAGAGGAAAATCATCCCTACCACCTGGTATTCTAGGTTCCCTTTGTTTTTCCACTCTATCGGTGTCCATGGTTGGTCTATCTCTTCCTATGGGATGAGTGAAGCTTACTTCTAGTCTCTCTTTGTTCTTCTCTCTTTGAGTGCCATGGACTGATGACATTCCAGCACCCTGATGGCTAGCGTTTACATTTGTTGGAGATGGAGGGAAGACTAAATCACCTCTCCATGTGTAGGTATTTCTCGTGTGGTCTGGTACTACAAATACTCGTTCTGAAGTATCATCCAGGTATACAACCTTTCCAGGAGTATCTAGGTCCTTGAATTTGTAAATCATGATGGAGCCTACCTCACTAGGTTGTTCCATTCTGTACCTCCAAAATGCTTCATCAGTTTCCTTATTTAGAAACAATTATATGCTTCTATTGTCGTGAGGGATCCATTCTAGGATTAATACTCTTGTCAGTATCGACTTCCCTCTAGATGTCCTGGGTTCGTCTCCTAGTGGTTCTTTTCCTTGGGTTCTCTCTTCTATATCTCGTTGAACTACACCAAACTCGTTGGTATGATTAGTTTGAGTACTTATAATGTACATGGTTCCTTCTTTGTCTATGTATGTGTCTCTCTTGATATTCACCAATGGACATTCCAGCCCAATGGGTGGTGAGGGTTATGGAATTGCACAATTGATCTTCGCAAACCATCCTCGTAGATGTGAGCACTGTAGTGGTTGGTTCGAACATATTCTAATTGAGTTCTATAGGGTCCTTCGGGTCTTTCCAAATATGTTATGTTTAACCCTCCTTCTGGTCTTTCCGTGCTAAAAGCCATTTCTGATTCACTAGTATCTGAGCCCAACTTGTAAGGGTAGCTATAGAATTGCTGAGCCCACGAACATGTAGTAGTTCCTACACTTGCTTCAGATGATCTAAGGCTTCATCGCTCTGACTTACCTATATGCTTGCCCAATCTAAGGTTCATGAATTTACTTCCTGAATCACTCAATACACTATGATCGTCATTGTTTCTTTGTTCTTAATTGCTTGTTTCATTTTTACTTCCTTTAAATTCTTATCTGGTCTCAATGTATGTGTCAGGAATCAACTTTTCGTTGTACTTTTGAGTTCTCATTTTGTCAGACTTAAATTCTTTCCTTTAGGTTTTTGTATCGCACACTTTTACCTTAGTCTTGGACTTGAAAAATTAAGTCTCTTGGACTTGATGCGTTCCTATCATCGTTCTAATTTAATCCACAATGCTAGACGTCTCGCCTAAGCTAATAATTGACTAAGGGGGTTGAGTATTCTTACAACCTCGAGTCAACTTCGTTGATTGCTCTGATGCCCAAGAAGTAGCATTTCCCAAGCCTTGCGTTCTTCACTACCCTGCTTTGATAGCCCTTGGATAGCTCTTGCTAGACCTGTCAAAATTCAATGTTTAGACCACGTCTTAAATTGATGATCAAGCACTTTGATATATACACCTTTAAGGGTCCTCTCTCCTTTGACAGACTTTCTCCAGTGCCCCCTTTCTTTTCTAGTCCCACAAATGGGTCAACCTCAAATTTTCTTATCTAGAATTCAATGCGTTCTTCTTGAGAAAATCAGTTGAGGTCACTTGTACTTGTAAAGAGCTTTCTAACGAGCTATCAAGCTCAAAAAACGGACTTCGAATGAAAAAGATATGAACATTCAGGCTCTCGGGGGTAAAAATTGACAAACATTCTTTTTTCTTCAATTCTGAGGTAAGGGGTCTCCAATGAGCTTAATCACCCAAAATTTCTCTCAAATTAGCCTCAAATTTGCCCAAAAATTCAAACCCTGATTTTGCCATTTTGGGTGAACAATCATGATGGTTGGAACAATCGCGATGGTCTAGGACCGTCGCGATGGTCTGGTTGAACCGTCCTGATGGTCCGATCGTGGGAGGCATTCTGATGGTCTAAGGTGAAGCGTCGCGATGGTCTAAGGTGAAGCGTCGTGATGGTATATCTAGCGAGCAATCGTGATGGCATGAGCCCATCGTGATGGTCAATGGTCAACGCAACCGTCGTAATGGCGTGAGCCCATCGCGATGGTCACCAGGCGAGATGGCTTGAGCCAATCATCATGGTTCAATTTTGAAGCATTGCAATGGCGTACCTGGTTTCGTCGCGATGGTCTAGGTTGCCATGTGGCAAGTGGGTGGACGTGATGGTGTGGGCCAATCGCGATGGTGTGGGATCGATGAGATCGTCGTGATGGTTCAAGTGAACCATCACGATGGTGCAAGACTGTCGTGATGGTCCGACCGAGCCATCGCGATGGTGTGACACAGTCGTGATGGCATGAGCCCCTTGCGATGGTCCACCAAAATGATGATTTTGAAATTGCAATTGTGGATTCGTGTGTGCACAAGGGTCTCCTACCTCGTGGTGTGGTGCTTACCTCAAATTCCAAATTTGCCAGACCATCACGATGGTCTGACAAAGTCGGCAGATTCTGACAGAAAGTGAATTTCTTACCTTTTGGAAGCTTTCCTACTGCTCTAGAGCAATGTACCTACAAGAAAACTCAAAAACACACACAACACAAGCACAAAAACTCTCTCTCACTCTCTGGCATGCACAAATGAGGGGAAATGAGGAGGATAGGTGGATATGGTGAATTTTTTTATTTTTTTCGAGTGGAAGAAGATGATGCGGTGGTGAAGAAGGAGTGTGGGGAAGATGAAAAACAAAAAAAACTAATTAAAAACAACCACAAAAACTAAAATTTTTACCTTCCAATGCCACTTTAGGAGTGATATGAAGATCATGAATCCAAGATGTAGCGAGAGTGAAGGTGAGAAGCATAGAGATGAACACACACATACACACACATGTAAGAGACAAACAAGACACAATGGAAGATAGTAAAGTATACTCTCTTACTCAAGATCTCACCTACAAACTCAAAATAGCTCTAAGCTCATACTAGCGAACCTCAAAAATGAGCTCTCTAGCTCTCTTTATAGTTTTTAGACTAGTTTTGACCAGTTTCACATCTAGTGACCAACATAGTTAAAAAATAGGTTCTAAGTGCTATTTGAAGATCTAAAGGAGGTCTAAAAATAGCAAAAATTGGTAGGCTCGGTCTACCCAAGCTCCTCAAGCTTGAGCACTCCTCGAATTGCAAAAATGGAGCATATGATTACAAAAATGGTTGTTCTATGTTACATATGATACAACAGTGATGAAAATCACTGTTGAGAGTTTTGAAAAGTATTATAAAACATATTTCTTTGAAAAAATAATCCGATTGGCTCCCCACTACTTCTTTGTAGTCTGCCTTCACATACTTCCTCGTCCTCTGTGCCTTTGGCTACTACCAACATGCATCCGACTGCACAAGAGCAAAAGACCACAACATAAATTTTAATAGAAGAAGAGCAAGTACCACCTATCAAATCAAACTTTATTTTTCTTGTGGTTGATACAACAACATAGGTAGAAGAAACATTGTTTTTTGACTTTGAACCACCACTAACAAACTTTAAAGAATTTCAATACTTGGATGTTCATTATGTCTCACAAGAACATGAAAGATCAAAATTTTTGGGATCTCAAACTGATCATGAAGAAGGACACACTAGAACTAATTAGGAGGATGAAGAGAGACCCTTAATAGAAGAGGATGAAGAAAGGACCACATAGCAATGAGGTGAACAAGAGGAGCAAGAATGCATCGAAGAAGAAGTAGAAATAGACATGTTAGCTTATACAATAGCCTTGTAGAGACTACACACAAATATGGCAGTAGTTTGAGATCAATGAGAGCTTAGCGAAGAGCAAAATCATGCATTGTTGCAACAAGAATTATAGAATAGCGATTTTGACAAACCCTGCATCGAGACCATCCACATCCTAGCTTAAGCACTCGGAGTGCTAGAGGCACTCAACTTTCTCATCAATCAACCATCCACCAAATAGGATGCACGTGGAGTCTCTCTCTAGCTTCATTAAGGCCACATGATCAATGTATGGGTACCACCCAACATTCCTAAATAATGCACCCTCTGAGGACATACACTGCCTCCTATCCCTCCAATCGACACATCCTCTTTGATCCAACCACCCATTCCATCAATATCCTCTACCAATAGACTTTCCAAAGAGTTCCAATCCATATTTGAAAGACCTCTCCAAACATCACCCCCACTACCATGTTTCGATAGTGTCTCTACCCCACTCTCCACCCTATATGACCACTGACACTCTGGAAAACCTTTTCATAATGTCTTATGTAGAACCACCTATAATGATGACCCATCCCAAATCACCCCCATCCCATGAATCATAGCCCCTTTTCGACCACCCTTTCAGCCTATATTAGCTCCTTTTCCCCCTCCACTCCAACCCCTACCCCTCCGTCCTTTACCCTAGTTGATCAAAACACCAGCCCCACTCAACCAATATTTTACACACCATTTAATCCACCTGCCCCATGCACCCTACCCTAGGAGAATCTCTTTTCATCACTCATTGGTTTGAACGTTAGGCTCCAACCATCCACCCCATCTATAAAATCTTCATTTTTCTCTAGTTCCACAAGCACAATAACACATGGTGCAAGTGGTGCTGCTCTTCACAATCACGACCACCTCCAAACCAATGAAAATTTCACCTCTCACTATGGCATCACCACCACCACCACTAAACCCACCATCACCTATCCCCCCCACCACCAACTTCACCCCACTCACTCATGTATTTACATTTGCATCCACATTGCACATTCCTACTCCCATCCCTTTTGCATCTACACTAGACCACCCTACATGCATCTGCTTCAATCTTGTCTATACCACATGAATTCTAGATAATGCAATTTAGCAAATGATCACTTGTATGCAACAAGTAGGAGAGGTTGTTCCTAAATGATGCACATGGCCTACTTTCTCAATTAAAGTACAGAATGACAACAAATGTGAGGAATGGGTCAACTACCCTTAGCTCGCACCACCATAGGGGCCAATGCCATAGCTTATATGATGGCAACAATTCACCCTTCCCTACCACAACTACATCGAATAAAAAATGTTGCAGCCAAGATAAAAATCAAAATCTTTGACTTGATGAAACCACTTTCAAGGTATTCCAAAGGTTAAAGCCCTACATGTCTCAATGCCAAGTTTTGTGCATGGAAATCTTGATCTAATTTACAATATGAGTACCATGCCACCCATGAAAGTTTGGGACATGTGACATTAGTGAGTGAAGTACCTTTCAGCCTACTACAAACAAATGTTTGAAGAAATGTTCATTACAAGTTTCTAGGAGTACCACTCAAAATTGATTATTTCTAGTGCCATACACTTGTTACAAATCTCTGCATGTGAGCAAATGAAATATTCAGCACACTACATGTACCCCCAACAAGACACATCCATAGCTATTGACTAGAACTCAAATCGAGGCAAATCTTTCTTGAAGCATGTTGGTCAAAGAGCACTCCCTAGACCTGGACCTCCTATAAAAATATATTGATCACTCCATTCAACAATTTTTCTCATTCTGGCTACTTACTTGTGTTATGTTTCTCTAATTTTTCATTTTGTGATCATTTTCAATATGGAAATCAAACTAGGAATGTGCATAACATGCACATTGAGTCTTCAATTCAGCCTTTAGATCTTATTCATACAAATGGGTGTGGTCATATGCCCACAAGGTCATTAGGTGGTTCTCTTTACTTTCACACTTTCATAGATGATGCTACTAGAGAAGTCTAGGTATATCCTATCAAATCAAAGGATGAGATATTCCCTACCTTCAAAAAATGGCTTGCTTTAGTTCAGATTGAAAAAGCAACCAAGCTAAAAGATTTACATTCAGATGATGGGGGTGAGTACACCTGACATGAATTCAGCCTTTTCTGCTAGTCTAGAGGAATTCATAGAGAGTTTATATCTCCTTATACCCTAGTAAAGAATGGTGTAGCTAAAAGGATGAATAGAAGTATTCAAGATAGAGTAGTTTATATTTTGCATCATGCAAACATTTCACAAGGCTTTTGGGCAGGAGTATTGACCGCAGTTCAGGCGATTAACGTTTCACCTAGTACTACTAAAGGTTTGAAAGTGGCACAAGAGTTATGGACAGGGAAACCACCATGTTATGACCATCTTGGAGTTTCTGGGTGTGAAGCATATGTTCATATACCCAAGAATCTTAGATGAAAGTTGGACCATAAGTCTAAGAATTGCATTTTTCTTGGATATGGCCGAGAAGGACAATTAGGATATTGCTTATGGGATCTTGAAACATGGAAAGTGATCAAAAGTAGTGATTTCATTTTCAATGAGTCAAAAATGCATAAATAGCTCATTGAGCAGGTTGAAGTGAGAAGAATGGTGTTTGAGGATATGATTCCTCTAGTTAGCATGCATAAAAATGTTGCACATAGGGATGTTCAAGAGAATGTCCGATTAGTTTAGTCTACAAATGTTCGTGTTCAGCAACCATTGAGATGCTCTACACGTGCCTTACATCCACCTAATAGATATGTTCCAGGTTTGGATTTTGTTATACTAACATATGCTGGTGAGCCTTCTTGCTACAAAGAGGCCATGTAGACAAAGGATCATGTCAAGTGGGAGCATGCCATGAAGAGTGAGTTGGATTCTATTCACAAGACTAGTACTTGGGATTTAGTACTTTGCCAATGGGGCAAGAAAATTTTACCATGTAAATGGGTATATAAGCTAAATTTCACATCAGATAATACTTCTCCAAAGTATAAAGCACCACTTGTTGCAAAAGGGTTTTAAGCAACACCATGGTGTTAATTTCGAGGAAATATTCTCTTCAGTGGTCAAGATGACTACCCTTTGATTTCTTCTTGGATTCCTTGCAATGGAGAATTTAGAGCTCAAATGGATGTGAAAACTACTTTCTTGCATGGAGATCTTATAATGAGATCTATATGGAACAACTAGAGGGTTATGTAGTTCTTGGCAAAGAAAGTCTAGTTTGTAAGTTGAAGAGGAGCTTATATTGACTTAAATAGTCCCCTAGACAATGGTACCAAAAGTTTGATGCTTTTATGAAGTCTCAAGGCTATTCTCAAAGTAATGAGGATCATTGTCTCTACACAAAGAGATGCTTAGATGGTAGCTAGATATGCTTGAAACTTTATGTCGATGATATGTTGATTGCTAGGAATTCCTCTTCTAACTTGTCAATTCTCAAAAAGAAGTTGGGTCAAACATTTGATATGAAGGATTTGGGGGGTTCCAAACATATTCTTGTCATGCAAATTACTCGTGATAGGGGTAAAAGATGCATATACTTATCTCAAAGTGAATACATATCCAAAGTACTACACAGGTCACCATGCAAGGTGGAAAGACATTGAGTACATCTTTACCCAAATATGTGAAATTCAACAATGATAATTGCCCCAAATGAGATGAAGAAAAGGGATTCATGAACAAATTTCCTTATCACTCTTCTCTTGGTAGTCTCATGTATGTTATGGAAGCTCCAAGCCCGGACATTGCATTTACAATGGGAGTTGTGATTAGATATATGTCTAATCCTATAATCCTAGCAAGCAGCATTGGGAAGCGATCAAGATGATTTTGAGATATCCGAGTGGCACTAAGGACAAGTGTCTATGCTTAGGTCGAGGGAAGACATCCATCCTTGTGACTTTCTTTTCTTGCTTGTGATATGGGTTTACCTCTGCATGTACCCCGTTTTCACAGTGATAGTCAAAATGCCATTGCATTGGCTAAGAATCTAGTCTATCATGCAAAGAACAAGCACATTGAGGTGTGTTATCACTTCATTAGAGATTGCTTAACCACAGAGTGCATTATTCTTGAGAAGTTTCATACTCGAGATAATGTTGCAGATGCTTTGACTAAACCTCTACCACAGGATAGCTTTTGACACTTATTAGATCAAGCTCATACCTTTTGCTATGCTCCAGGCTTCATCAACTAAGAGTGGCTTGTGGGACCTGATCTTCATCTCAAACAAAGAGAATTGTGTTGAGATTCACCTCCTAGCCACGTACGATCTCTCCTAAAACTCTTGTGTGAGAAATCTCTTAGTTTCTCTTCTACCTTTTATGAAGTGATACCCATAGGATGCCATGTGGCATGAGCCACCCCGATAGTATTAGATCAAGCTTGTACCTTTTACTATGATCTAGGCTTCATCAACTAAGAACCACTCGTGTGACCTCATCTCCATCTCAAACACAGAGAATTGTGTCCGGTTCACCTCCCAACCACATCTGAACTCTCCTAAAACTCTCTTGTGTGAGAGACCTCTTATCTATCTTCTAGCTTTTATGAAGTGATACCCACATGTGGCATGAACCACCCCAATGAGTATCATACCCCAATGGATACCACACCACATTTTTTTCCCCTTAAAAATAGTTTCATCCTCCAAAATGTAGATGAAATGTCACTAATGGTAGAAGAAAGTGCTTGGACTTCCCTAAACCCCATGTATGCTTTGTACATGATCATCTCTATGTGTTGTTTCCCCATAACGTTCCCTTTATTAAGTATCATGTGGGATCATCTCAAAGCTGGGAAATCGTCTGAGTGGTGTCTACTTACTCCCACGTTCACTCAAATTCCAAACTATCACTCCCATGACATATAACATCCTCAAAATGACCTAAGTCCATATGATGTATCCTCTATGGAGTAATAATATGAAAAGCAAGTGTAAATTGCCAAGCTTATAAGCTTGACCATACCATAATGGTGATAATAGACCATAGGATCCTATAAACTATAGAACAAGGTCCCATAAAAAGTGACCTTCAAACCCATGTAAGACTAAACAATAGATTTTCCCTCTTAACACTTTAGGTATTCCTAACCTTAAGTGTACTCAGAAGTAATAGTTTAATCTAAACTAGCTTGTGGACTATGGAGATCCATCATCCTAGTTCATATATAAGAATTTCTTGGTAGTAAAACGCAATCTCTACATTCCACTGACTAAGAAATCTTTGGTTTGTTATCCATTTCCTTTGGACTTAGTTATATTGGAAGAGCATCTATTGCCACTAGTACATACTCTAAAATTTTCTCTTCCCTTTAGTTTTCCATATGAATGCAAAACACATTTCTTTTGAGATTGAGAAAATGCCTGAGTACCCATTCTCCTAATTGATGCTCACACATCATCCTCATGATGTAACACCAATATATGTATTGGATACCCCAATAGGTTAGGTCTATCCCTATCTCATAGAGACCCTAAACAGAGGATTCATAATTGTATTCCGAATCGAACTATTGCCAAGAACTAGATCATCTCATATAGTCAAGGTCCATCATTAGAAATAAACATAACTACTTATCTCTAGAGTCTAAATGTGAGACTCAATCTAACAATCAAGATTAACAGATATATAAGTTCTCCATATTTTTTCCTTTGAAAATAATGGAAAACCAAACTCCCATGTGAAGGAAACTTATATTGAAAAGTAGAGTAAATGAATTTCTAAACACTTCTTCTCTCTAAAGGAAAAAATACTCTATTCTTCTCCTAAGAAGAAATCATATTTTCTCTTCCTTTTTCTCTTTCAAGACCAAGAGCTAAAGTGAGACATGTGAGCTTATCTTCCATAAAGTAATACATAATCCCTCATTACACACATCCCTATGAAGGTGGGGAAAAAATTTCCCTTAAATAATGAAGGTAAATATAATGAGGAGTGGAGGAAATAAATTGCTTCTTAGGGTCAAAGCCAATTGCTAAAATGGTCAACAAGTGATAAAATCACGGGCCATCACATTTTCCATTGCATGAATAGATATTCCCTAAACTATTAAAGATAACTCCCAATCCTAAGGAGATGTCTATTAAGATCTCTCCTCTGATATAGTGAGAGAAAGGGCAAGGAGGTTGCTAACACTACTGAAAGTGAGCTTGAGTTGTTTCCTACAGTAGCAAAAATGTGTTCCTTAGTTGGAGATTCAGCTATAGATGAGTAATGGGTATTAGATAGTGGTGCCTCTTGTCACATGAAAAGTAGAAAAGACCTTTAAAATTCCCTACAACTGCTAGAGGAACCCATCATGGTAAAGGTAGGTAATAATGCAAGGTGTCCTACTAAGGGCAAAGGTACAGTGTCGTTCATTAATAGTAATGGGGGCATTTGAAAGCTTTGGGATGTTTTGTATGTTCCAAAAATCACACAAAATCTAATTTTCATAGCTTCTATAATTCATCAAGGTCATCACGTGTCTTTCAACAAGATAGGAGCTGAGATTCTGGACAGAAATAAAAAAATTATCAAGATCAGATTAAGAAGGAACAACATGTATGAGTTTTCTCCTTTTATATCCATGATAAGTGTGGGCACAAGTAAGCTTTGGCATGAGAGATTCGGCCACATCGAGTACTTGGTACTAAAATAGATGCACCTAAAAGGTATGATTGCTCAACTCCCTCTAGTTGTAGAGATGAAAGAACCGTGTGAAGCTTGCACGATGGGCAAGCAGTAGAGGAAGGCATTTCCATAAGTAATCAAGAATAGAGCAAGTGATCCTCTTGAGTTGGTGCATGTTCACTTGTGCTAAAAAATTGCTACACAACCCTAGAGGGGTTCTTCCTACCTCATGTTACTTGTCGCAACTATAGTTGGAAGACGTGGGTGTACTTTATTCATGATAAGGTTCAAGCTTTTGTTAAGTTTATAGAATGGCTTCAGATTGTTGAAGCTGAAACAGGGAAAAAGATGAAGAGTTTTAGGATGGATGGTGGCGGTGAGTTCATGTCAATAAAACGTGATGATTTCTATAAGGGCAAAGGAATCAAGCATAAACTCACAACAACACACAAACCTCAACAAAACGGTCTTGCTGAAAACCGGAATCAGACAATCATGGAAATGGCAAGGTGTTGTTGAAGGAAAAAGGATTGCCTAATCATTTTTTAAACACGGATGTCTACATCTTGAATCATAGCTACACTACTGCACTTGATGGAAATACTCCACAAGGAGCCTAAACTAGTAGAAAGTCTTTTGTTTCTCATTTCAAAGTGTTTGGGAGTGAGTGTTATGTACATAGTCTTGACAAAGAGAGAAACAAGCTTCAACCAAACTCAGCATTGATGGTTGAGATTATTAGCAAACAAGCAAAGGAGTCGAAAAGTGTGGAAGAAGCATTCCAAATTTTGGACTAGAGAACTGATATGTAAACATAACACAACAATATCATGAAGAATGGAAATTTGGAGCTAGAGCAACCTCCAAAATGAAAGGTCATTGGCACCAAGTGGATCTTGAAGCTAATATACAAGGCTAACGGTAATTTGGAAAAGTACAAAGCTACATTTGTTGCATAGGGCTATTCTCAAGTCAAAGGCATTGACTTTGCTGAATCTTTTGCCTCAACATCAAGGATGACTACTATTCGGCAAGTACTAGTTGTGGCTACTCATAAATGATGGGTAGTATACCACATGGATGTCAAATCAGCATTCCTGAATGGAGAACTCAAGGAGGAGATATATGTCTCTCATCCACTAGGGTTTGGGGTTTCCCATTCAGAGAACAAAGTATCTAAGCTAAAAAAGCCATTGTATGGGCTGAAACAAGCATTGAGAGCTTGGTACCAATGGATAGATAAGTATCATTTGGATATAGGATTTAAAAGATGTGCTTCTAAAGCTAATCTATATGTTCTAAAGATAGGAGGGAAGACAATTTTCCTTGTAATTTATGTAGACGATCTTCTAATCACCGAAAATGATGATGCACTTCTCAAACAAACAAAAGATGCCTTGATTTTAGAATTCAAAATGACTAATTTGGGTTTAATGCATTATTGCTTAGGTCTTGAAGTCCAATAGGAACCAAGGAAGATCTTTATTTTGCAAAAAAAGTATGTGAGGAAAGGGTTGAAGGCATTTGATATGGAGGATTGCAAAGAAATCTCTACATGGATGGAAGTCAACACAAAATTATCTATTGAACATACTCTACCTCCAAAAGATATTTGAAGATATAGGAGATTCGTGGGAAGGCTCATTTACTTGTGTAAGAGCAGAGCAGATATCTCTTATGTTGTTGGCATAGTAAGCAGGTTCTCTAATAAGCCGTGTCTAACTCATTGGAAGGCATGCATGTTGTTGGGAAAGATGGATGGTCACTCCAAGAAATGAGTAGGTACTGCCAGATCTTGCTTTGTACCAGCCCCTTCTAGCTTCAGAGTTGAGTTGTGGGCCCTCTTAGCTTTCTAATGACACTATACAAGTGCCTATGTACTTTGGAAATGATGTGAGAAAAGATTGAATCAAAACAGACTACTTCCAAGTTGTAGTTTCAATGAAAACCTTCTACTTTTATTCACACACCTATTGCTTGTTATGCTCAATGCTACCAGTACAGTAGGAATTAGAACAATTCCTTTTAGAGGTATTAGATTAGCTTAGTAAGCTAATAATTCCAAATGAAATTACTTAAAATGATGCACTATACACAGAGCAATGAATTTAGCAATTGAATCATTACTCTCGATTTTTTAGGACCTCTGTAGAGTTTGACCAATGAGTACTTCGATGCGCTTTTCTCCAAATTGGCTAAATGGATTCACTTCAACACTTGTGAGCATATAGAGAACTTGGAGTGGATTCCAACAATCTATAGATCATTCAAAATGATAAAGGAATGATTGAGATATGAGCAGTACAAGTTGATTGTTATGAAAGACTATGACAGAGACATCATATATGAGCAATGTAGAGACATCATATATGAACAATGTTTTACAAGATCATTAGCTTGACAATCATAGCCTATTGATGGTGTGTAGTGTAAGCCACAATGTAGACTTCACTTCCTTACAATATGGCAATGGAGAACTCGAGAATATGGAGTTACACACGCGGCTTTTTTACAAGTCACTTTTATAAGTGATTCATTGAAATTTGAATTTGAATTTTAACTTTTGGCTCTCTCTAAAAGTGTTCCACTAATTTAGGATTAATTATTCTCTCCAAATGAATTCATGATTTTCCATCTAACAAACTCCATGAGTTTGTAGGTAGTTACAATGATTCTTCAAGTCAAAAATGACTTATAAAAATGGTAACAATAAAGATCATCTTAGCAATGGTTTCCATGAAGCTTCAAATATTCATGAACTTCTAGCCGAATGTGTAGGCTTGAACTTTGCACCAACAGCTCCCCCTCAAGCCAAACATTATGGCTTGGTCTTCTTCTTCAATCTTCATGAATGTCCTGTAATCCAATCATTGACTTAAACCTGCGAAGTTTTGTACCATCTAATGCTTTAGTCAATAAGTTCGCACATTGCATATTAGTAGACACATAAGTCAACTGAATTTCCTTGCTCAATAGCTTCTCTCTCTCATAATGATAGTTTACCTCTATATGCTTGGTCCTAGCATGATAAATAGGATTTGTTGGAAGATGTAATGAGCTTGTATTATCTCCAAGTATCATTGGAGATGTAGTATGCAAACCCAAATTTGTATAGAACAATCTGATCCATATGGCCTCTTGAGTAGCATTGGCCAATTCTCTATACTCTGCCTATGTAGAAGATAAAGCAATAGTAGGTTGCTTCTTTGAAGAACATGATATAGGTTTGTGACCTGCAAAAAATAGGTATCATGAGGTACTCCTTCTATCATCTTTGCAACCTGCCCAATCTGCATCTGAATATATCTTGATGTCCAAGTCTGATGTATACGGGAAATACAATCCATGATTTGAGTGCCCTTAAGGTATTTCAAAATCCTTTTGGCAGCTTCCAAATGAGGTGCCTTTGGTTTGTGCATAAACTAACTTAGAACACTTACTCCATAGGCAATATCAATCCTTGTCAATGTAGCATAGTTCAAGCTTCCCACTATGCTTTGATAATCTGCAATATTCTCAAGTACATCACCTTCATGAGCACTAAGTTTTAGGTTTACCTCCATTGGAGTACTTGCAACTTTAGCATCCTGCAAATGAAATTTCTTCGACATATCCTGTATATACTTTCTCTCAGTAATATAAATTCCAGAGTTAGTATAGACTAACTCAAGTCCTAGAAAGTATTTTAGTGATCCAAGATCACTAATCTTGAACTCCTTCATCATCTGATTCTTGATCTGCTTGATGTCATTTGCATCATTTCCTGTGAGTATGATATCATCAACATATACACATAGGTACATTACCTCTGTTACTTCTTTTGATAAACAAAGATGTGAAGAGATAGATAGGTATGTGCTTGAAGATGAAGAGGTGTTGCAAAATCCTTGATCTACACCAGCCAAATGAACTCCAGGACTATATGGTGGGCCCTTTTAGCTTTGCAATGGATGTATTAGACACCCTATGTAACTTGGAAGATCACTCTCAAAAAGATAGATCAAAACAGATAAGTTGGAGTTAGCTCAGAGGTGAAGAACTTGCTATTTTTGTTCATACACCTTTCCAGTGTTTTGCATAATTCTCTGAGCACAGCAGCACTTAGCTTCATTCCTCTTGGGGAAGTCTAGTTAACTTAAAGACCTAAATTTCAAGAGTAATCTCATCAAAAATAATGAACCACACACTGAGAATGATGTTTAACAACTAATGACATCATCCCGATTTTCACGGGCTGCTATAGTAATGAGACCAGAGCGTAGAAAAATGAACATAACTCCAGATTTAAGAGTTCAATGATTGTGAAAATTTGTAGGCTTATACTAGAAAGTATGCTGAATCTAACAAGCTTTAAATCATTGAATTTGGGTGAGTATAAATTGAGAAACATCTCTGACAAGATGAGTAAAAAAGTCGAGTACCTGACAGAGAAGTGAAAATGAACAGACAGGGTTGACTTCAACTGACCATAACTGAAGATTGGAACACCCAAATGAAATTAACATTGGTGACCATATAGCAGACTTATAGAGCTAACTTTACCAAGTTAAATCATTGAAAATGATGCACCAAGCTCAGAGAAACCATCTTTGCAATGTGACTAAGAAAATGGAGAGATATGGCAGTGAGTAGTACACTTCACAAGAACATGGAAATATGAACTCAAATGATCATGAAAATGAAAGTATATTGATTGTACAATACAATGGACTTACTGATACATATGTGTGCCTTGTAATCACACCTTGATATGGCATAAAGCTCAGGTCTTGGAGGTCTTCACATAGGTCTCTCTAACCACGACTAAAGCTGCCATCTATTTACAGTTGAGTTTGGGAGGCTAACTTCCCTCAATCACTCTTCAATCAATTAGTGATTGATTTGATTCTCTACCTACCACAAATCACGAATTCGTGGCTCCTCTTTCCCTTTTTGATCAAGTGGACTCAACCACTTAAGATTCTTTCACTTTTACATTAAGTAAAGTCTCCAAAAGTTACAAGAGGTAGTTCACAAGTGAACTTTACATTGTCTTCATTTTAAGGCTTCTTCTATGACTTTGTGGGACTCAAGCCAATACTTAGGCTTATCATAGACTTGCTCCAATAGCTGCCCCTCAAGCCAAGTATGCTTGAGGTCTTTAGTCTTCCAAGATTACCTGTAAACCAATCATAGCCTTGAATTTGCAAAGCTTTGTACCATCCAATGCTGAACTTTTCTCTCATCTGATCTTTGATCTTCTTCATACCATCTGCATCATTTCCTATCAATTTAATATCATCTACATATACACATAGGTAGATGATCTCAGAATTACTCTTTTTAATAAAGAGTGAAGGATCTGCCTTGCATGGTTGAAAGCCTTTGTATTGCAAGAATGAAACAAGTCTGAAATTGCAAGCTCTTGGGGCTTGCTTGAGACCATACAATGCTTTGTTAAGTTTACACACATAATCAGGATAAACTTGATTCTCAAAACCAGGTGGTTGTGCCATATATACCTCTTCTGTTATCCAACCATTCAAGAATGCATTCTTTACATCTAGTTGAAGTATCTTCCAATTCTTGGAAGAGGCAATACTAAGCTAAACCCTAATAGTAGGCATCTTTGCCACAGGAGAGAAGGTCTCCTCATAATCAATTCCCTGAGTTTGTGCAAAGCCTTTTGCTACAAGCCTTGCCTTATACCTGTTAATGGAACCATCAGAATTCTTCTTGAGTTTATAGACCCATCTTGAGCCTATTACCTTCATGGATGAAGTCTTGGGCACCAAATCCCAAGTGTTGTTTTCCTCAAGTGCTTCAATCTCTTCCTTCATTGCATGCTTCCATTCTGTTTTTGCTTTGGCCTCTTCAAATGATGATGGCTCCTCTTGGTTTATGTCCTTTGCTGTGTAGATAGAATGTTTAGTTACTAATGAGGTATCAAGCCCATACCTTTCTGGTTTTTTCTTTTCCATCATAGATCTTCTTAAGCCATGATGTGATGATTCTGCCTCATGTCCAAGTTCCTGCAATTTTTCTTTACCTTTAGACTTCCATGCTTTGATCTTTTCCATATGATATTCTTCATCATCCTCTGAGGTGTCTTGTTCTTCAATCTTCGGTTGTTCTCTACCAAGCTTTGGAAAATCTTCTTCAAGATCATATGGTAGTTGACCTCCCTGCATGAATCTTCATACCATGAATTGTTTTCATCAAAAACTACATCTCTGCTTACCAGGAATCCATTGTTGGTAGGGTTGTATAACCTGTAGCCCTTTTGATTGTTGTCATATCCAATAAATACACACCTTTCTGCCTTTGGATCCATCTTGCCTCTAACCTGTGAAGGAACATGAGCAAAATCAATACATCCAAAAATTTTACAATGATCTAAGCTTGGTCTTCTTCCATTCCAAGCCTCATATGGAGTCATCCCATCAAGGGATTTTGAAGGCAACTTGTTAATCAAGTAAGTGGCTGTAGATACAGCCTCAGCCCATAGATAATTAGGCAAATGCTTTTCATTTAACATGGACCTTGCAGCTTCAACAATTGTCTTATTCCTCCTTTCTGCCACTCCATTTTGCTCACGAGTGTACCTTGTAGTTACCTCTCTTTTGACTCCTCTTTCTTGAAGAAAAGAATCAAACTCATGGGAGAAATATTCTCCCCCTCCATCTGACCTTAGGTTTTTTAGTGATTTACCTGTTTGATTCTCCACAAGAGGCAAATATCTTTTGAAACATGAAAAAACTTCATCTTTGTGTTTCATAAAGAATAGGATAGTCCATCTGCTGCAATGATCAATAAAGGAGACATAATACATTGATCCAGATATTGAAGCTTCCTTGCTAGGTCCCCATACATCTGTATGAACCAACTCCAAGAGATCTCCATGCATATAACCTTTCTTCATGAATGGTAACCTGTGAGACTTTCCGAATTGACATGCACTACACTTATAAATCATATGTTGTTTTGACAAATTAGGGAGTCCAAGTACACTTTGGTCCGTGCAAATTTGCTTAAATAATGACCTTTCTGAAGTTCCTATGGCACTCATCTGTAGTATGATTTGATAATCCACAAATATTACATGGTGAGGAGTTATAAGATCTTGCTTACCTCCTCTGCCCCTTCCTCTTGAGGTTCTACCTCTCCCTGCATAGTTTGCTTGGGAGATAATTCCTTCATCTTCAATCTTTTTTTTCTTCCCTTTCTCTTTAGAATTACTCTTATCAATGTATAGGGCAAAAGAGCTATTACCCCTTGATGAATCTCCATTCTGTTGAGCTTGGCTTCATGGGTAAATAGTTGCCCAATGAGAGTGGTAAGGTCTAGAATCTGCATGTCCATGTACAAGTCCATTGCAGTTGTGAAGCTCTCCCATTTATCATAATCTTTAGTACCATTGATTACTTTTCTTACAATCTGCTCCTCTTCAGCTTCTTCTCCTATGCTTGCCAATTGATCTTCTACATCTTTGAATTTGGTCACATACTCTGAGATGCCTTGCTTGGGTTGCTTTCTTTGATTGGTAAACTCAATCCACAATTGGTTCTTCCTAGCCCTTGTGTTGGAAGAGAAATATGAAGACAATGTTTCCCAAGTGTCTTAGGATGTCTTACAGTTCCTAATATGTGGAAGAAGAGAATCAGAGATTGAGTTAGCTATGTAGGACCTTGCTAATGCATCCTTGGCACACCATGTGTTGAGTCTTTCATGCTCCTCTCTTGTAGGTTGTCCTTTGCTTCTAAATATGGGCATCTCCTCATCTCTTGAGATGTATCCATGAAGGCTTCTTCCTTGCAAGTATGTCTTCATGCTCAAGGACCATGCTTGATTGTTTTTCTTGTCCAATTTATCAATAAAAGAAGGAAAACCATCTCCCATTTTACCTTAACTTTGCTCTGATAGCACTGTTGGTAAACATGGATGAACACTCCAAGAAATGAGTAGGTACTGCTAGATCCTACTTTGTAGCAGCCCCTTCTAGATTCAGAGTTGCATTTTGGGCCCTCTTAGCTTTCCAATGACACTATACAAGTGCCTATGTACTTTGGAAATGATGTGAGAAAATATTGAATCAAAACAGACTACTTCCAAGTTGTAGGTTCAATGAAAACCTTCCATTTTTAATCACACACCTACTGCTTGTTATGCTCAATGCTACGAGTACAGTAGGAATTAGAAAAATTCCTTTTAGAGGTATCAAATGAGCTTAGTAAGCTAATGATTCCAAGTGAAATTGCTTAAAATGATGCACTATACACAGAGCAATCAATTTAGCAACTGAATCATTATCCCCAATTTTTAAGGACATCTGTAGAGTTTGACCAGTGAGTACTTCAACACGCTTTTGTCCAAATTGGCTGAATGGATTCACTTCAAAATTTTTGAGCATATAGAGAACTTGGAGCTGATTGCAACAAGCTATAGATTACTAAGAATGATAAAGGAATGACTGAGATATGAGTAGTACAAGTTGAGTGTTGTGAAAGACTATGACAGAGAGATCATATATGAGCAATGTAGATCTATTGTATTAATGAACAATGTTGTACAAGATCATTGGCTTGACAATCATAGCCTAATGATGGCGAGTGGTGTACGCCACAATGTAGACTTCACTTCCTTACAAGATGGGAATGCAGAACTCGAGAATATGGAGTGACACACGTGACTTTTTTACAAGTCACTTTTATAAATGATTCATTCAAATTTGAATTTGATTTTTAACTTTTGGCTCTCTCTAAAAGTGTTACACTAATTTAGAATTTATTCTCTCCAAATGAAGTCGTGATTTTCCATCTAACAAACTCCACGAGTTTGTAGGTAGTTACAATGATTGTTCAAGTCAAAAATGGCTTTTACAAATGGTAACAATAAAGATCTTCTTAGCAATGGTTTCCATGAAGCTTCAAATATTCATGAAATTTGTGTAGGCTTGAACTTTGTACCAACACATGCGGATACTAAAGTACCTCAAAGGAACCATTGCATATGGTATTCTTTACAGTGAAGGATCATCTGTGAGTGGATACTATGACTTAGATTGGCAAGGGATATTGATTCCAAAAAATAAATTTCTAGATATTGCTTTTCTTTAGGTTTTGGCTTTTCTTCTTGGATGAGTAAGAAGCAACCAGTTGTAGCACTATCTTCTACCAAAGTTGAGTACAAAGCAACATGTTTTGCTGCATGTGAACCAATATGGTAGAGAATGGTCCTATGGCATATAGGAATTCAAGGATAGGAGGCTACAAGATTGAAATGTGACAACCAGAGTTGAATAGCCATCACCAAGAATCCTATTTTTCATGCACGTACTAAGCATATAGAAATCTAGTATCACTATGTGCGAGAGTTGATCGAAGACAGAATTGTGGAGCTGAGCCATTCTCGATCAGACAAAAATGGAGCTGACATTTTCACCAAGGCTATGGGGAGAGAGCAATTGCATCGACATCTTCTGAAGCTTGATATTGGACCAAGAAAGTAATTCACTATAGGTGGACATTGAGGGGAGGGTGTTAGATATACTCAATACTCCACGCACTTCTGATCGTACTCTAAGTTGTATGTCCCCCATTATGAGGAGATGCTATTATGAGAGTCCGGACATTTCTGATGAGGTCTACTTGAGATCACCAAAAGTTCTAGATTATCTATCTGCATCTAATCAGAAGGCTAGTCTAGGGCTTATACTTTCGGTAGTCAACCAATCCACAATTATGGTAATTTTTGTAGGAATCTAGAGGTATGATAGTCTGGTAGTCAACCTGTCTGGAATTACGATGAACAGTTCAGCAAACAACCTATCTAGAATTACATTGACCAATTTGGTAGTAAAACCTATCCAGAATTATGGTGGCTGGTCCAGTGGTCAACCTAGAAGTTTGGTTACTAGTTCGGTGGTCTAGATTTGTCAGGAGATTCATTCAGCTTGGTAATTACATAATTTGGGATGGTATGAAATTAGAGATGATCGCAACAGTTACACCTAAAACATATCACTAGGTGGTCATGGAGATCATGCCTAAATTAATGGGTTAGGCATGCCCAAATTACTGAGGTAGATCATAGATATGAACATTATAAATCCCTTCATCTAGAGTCTGTCTATGTCGCCATTGAAGCTCCACAATGGGAGCGCATGGGTGGACAGTATCATCATTGTATATACATTACTACTTGCAATTAGAGAATTTGAGTTCTTTGTCTCTCTCTCTCTCTCTCTGCGTACAATTTATTTAGAGTGTTTTGCCTCTCTTTACTCTACCTATTGATCTAATTCCGCTGCATTACTCCTCTTGATCATCATTTTTTAACATTATGAACATCACTAGAAAGAGTATCTCATGGAACACATTATGAACATCACTGGAGAATATGGATTCTTGTAATTTTTTTGCAGTCTTGAAGTATGCACATCAACAATTTGAAATAGAATGATAAATAAATGAAAAATGATGAAGTAAATGCCCCCTTTGTCTGTCTCGTTCTCCATAGTATATCAGTTAAAGGGTATGCTCATACGATAAAGAACACAATCAAGACTATTTTGCCCTTGTAAAGTTTCAAGGGCTGATGATAACAAAAATAATGATGCGTTCATGACAAGAGATGTGCTAAGAAATCGTAATACTTAATACAAAAACAATAACTATAACAAGAATACAAGGATAATTTCTTGTGCATGTTAGGTCACTTTGTTGGGCCCTTTGCTTTGCAAGTGAAGAGGCGGGGGTTCAATGCTTAGGGGTTGCAACTAAACAACCTCATCACTTGGGTGATGAGATGTTAAATGAGACCTTTTACAAAACCATTGGGACTTCAAAATACGAATTCCAAACCAATAATCTTGTATGGCTTTAAGGCAGTCTCTTCCTAGTGTCTACTCTAATGGAGCTTCAAGCTTTCTATCCTAGTAGTTGCTAGGCATCTAACCTTTGATTTGTGGAATTTATGAGGTCCGTGGGTGTTATGCCCATCTTTTGGAATACAATGACAAGAAAAACAAAAAGTGATGTGATAAAGGCCACCTATCTCTACCCCATTATCCATAGTACATAACTAGGACTAGTTTGACCTTGTAAAGTTTCAATAGCTGATGATGATAATAAGAATGATGATGTTGTAGTTGTTGTCTTTCTTCACAAGTGATGTGCTAAGAACTCCTAATAATTAATAGAACAACAATAATTATAACAAGAATACAAGGATAATGTCATGTGCATGTTATTGCAGTTCGTTGGCTCCTTTGCTTCTCAATTCAAGAGGTAAGGGTTCAATGCTTAGGGGTTGCAATTGGACACCTCTCATCACTTGGGTGGTGAGATGTTTAATGAGCCCTTTTAAGGAGCCATTGGGCCTTCAAACTACCAAGTCCAAACCAATAATCTTATCTGTTTTTAAGCAAGTCCCTTCCTAGTGTCCACTTTAATGGATCTTCGAGCTTTGTATCCTAGTAGTTTCTAGGCATATAGCCTCTACTTTGTAAATTGAACTTCCCATAAAGGAAATATTTTACAAGGGAAAGCAAAGAAATCACTATGAAACGTGGTCATGTAAAAAAGTTGGGGTCCCTCTTCCCCACTCTTTGAAGCTGTATTTTGTTGTCTTTGTAAATTTTATTCATGTTTTTATCTTTGAGAAAAATCACCAGTGATAAGGATGATGATTAATTGATGATCAACATGGCTTTATAATAATAGTTATGATGTAGTCCATGACATTAGGCTATCTGGTTGGGCCTTTCACCTCTTGTGGCAGCTATCATGTTCAACCCCTTCCTACAAAAGGAAAGTTGTGGCCTAGGTCAGTGTATTGTCAACAGGTAGAAGTAAAACCAATTGCCTTCGGGCTATCCTTTCCAAGTGTCACCTTTGAGTGGTCTAGCCTCTACTTTATGGGAGATGATGATGGAGATAATTTTGACCATTTTTTCAATGAATTCAAGCAAGGGAGATTAGACTTCGACTGAGCTTCCTCGTTTGAAAAAACAAAAGAAGGTTAAGAGTAGTTGTGATTACAATGGAGATGATGTTGACCACGATCGTGCTAAGATTACTAATCGTGATGATAATGGCGACGTCGATGCTATTTATAATGATGATGATGACATTAATTACTGGATACGTACGTTTGACGCATAAAAGAGCAAACTATGTATACCATGTCCATTTTCATAGACAATAAACTGTTGTCAATCAGTGAACATGAAGTCCATAGCAATGGCGATGTCGATGGTAACAACAAAAACAAGAACAGCAATAATAATGTTAACGACGCCAATGAAGTTTTGTAAAATAATGATGATGCTGAGAATGCAATACTCGACTGTATGACGCGTTGAAGAGCGAAGTTATTTGCAATACGTGTGTTTGCACAGGCACCGAGGCTTTAATGGTCAGTATGAGCCATCGCTAGTCAGTGAGCATGGAGCTGATAATAAGTATGAAGGTAATATAACAGTCAGTGAGTATGGAGCTGATAATTATAACTATGAAGGTAATATAGTAACTGTGAAGGTAAAGGTAAGAAAAACATAAAAGCTTCTAATAATATGTCATTGATAATCCAAGAACTTTCTCTTGATTTGGATTTTCATAGGGTTTAAGAGTTTCCCTATACCAGACAATGCTCATATTTTAATCATATTGATGTTGACTTCCATATCCCAGTAGTGATGATGATGATGATGATGAGACATTGCTAATCAGTGAGCATGAAGCTGATAATAAGTGATGATGATGACGATGATGAGAGCATAAGCAACAACACTAATGACAGCATTAACAACGACAATAATGACAGCAATAAACAATAAACGTAATGACGACGATTATGATAATAGTAATAAGAGAAGCAGCGGAAACGATGAGAACGAAAGGGTAGCAAATTAAGAAAATACAGACTTTGTGAGGGCAGTTTCAGTGAACGAAGGTCAATGGCGACATTCAACGTCCATCTTCAGACCTCATTTCGAGAATATGCGACTACTACAACGTTGCTGGAAGATGACAGAGATTGCCATAATGGAAGGAGACATGTGGGTCATGAGCCGAGAGCGTGTTTGTGTGCTTTTTTCACGAGTCGACGTTAGAATTTATGATGGACGACAATGCTTTCATCTGGGCTGCGTCAAAAGCGTGCACTCGACATCGTCATGCAGCAATGCTATAAGTTGCTTTGCCGTGACGAAACAGAAGAGAAGCCTCCCCCATGTACGAAAATGTCATCCATCAGTGCTTAAAAGCTGGATCCCTCTCACCATTTCAGATCGAACATAAAGAATCGCTTCTCTCTCTCTCTCTCTCTCTCTCTCTCTCTCTCTCTCTCTCTTGCGTTGTCCCCTTTGATCGCATAAACAATATACCATCGCTTTCTGTGTCTTCCTTTAATCCATCTCATATATACTCTTTTTCTTTTGAAGAAATTTCTGCCTGAAGCTTAATCTCTTGAGATTAACTTGAATGAATTGAAAGCTTAATCTCTCTAGATTAGCTTAAATGAATTGAAAGTAGAAATGAAAGTGGGCATAGTACCCATGCAACCTGTGTATTCCACTCGAGTAGAGCTTGTAAAGAGATGGTCTTAAGGCCCACTCCAAAACTAGTTATGCCGATCTGAAGGCCATTAAAAAAAGCCACCTAGCACGGAGGTCATTAACTTGGATGCATAGAGGCCATAGCCTCAATGTCTAATTCATTTTACCCTAAAAGCTAGGGGTTGTCCGCAACTTGTGAGGATCGACCCATCACCCCCACCCATGAAGCAACTGTTCCAAGAGATGGATGGAGGCTTTCCATTCCTTAGTGCTATCAAACAAATGCGTCATTAACTCAACTCAAACTTTTTGTAGCATCTACTTTAGAATCTGATCATACAAATAAAATCTGTTATCAAACTATTGGCTCTACTATTTGTCCATGAAAAGAGTATCTTTAGTCACAAGTGACTAATTCGTTGCTTTATCTTTGTCCCAAAATGAAACCATCATCAAACAACTAACTTTTCATGCTCCTTTGAGGAGCTTGCTTGAATAAATGACCATAGACTTGCATTGGCCTATTTTTCTTTATCTAAATATTTATTCAAAATTAGAATATCATTCAAGCTAACAAACAATTGTTAAAATTTTCCTTAGATAAGCCATGCTTATGATCTTCCAAAAGTATGTTTTCTTCGACTTTCTATTGGAATACCTAGATTTGTTGTGAGTGCTTTTGGTGTACTCACCACTCGATGTAAGTCTCTTTGGAATCATTTTAACTTGAGTTTGAAGGCTCTAGAGCTCTTTGGGCAAAAACCTCTTTGCAAGTGTAGTTCAGTAAAATGTATTTCTTATATTGCGTAAGGGATATGCTTGGGATTCTTCAAATCATGCCCTTGATGAAATGTTTCTTGCAAACTCCTCTGATAACATAGTCATTATATTCTGTGCATATTGTAGTAGGTGATGAAGTCTTCAATGTTTCCTTGTGATGGATGGATGCATTAATTATATGAGGTCATCTTGGGCCTCTTTGGCTGATCCTTGACCCAATGGTCATGTGGGCCACCCTTGTCTGAGATGGGCAGGGGGGCCACTCTTTGGGCGAGCCCTTGCCCATATGGGCATTGGGGCCATCCCTCACCCACATGGACATGGGGGCAACCTTAGGACGACTCCTTGCCTAGATGGGTAGAGGGCATCCTTAGCATGACCCTAGCCCTAGGGGTACAAGGTATTTGGCAAAGTCATCAACTAATGGTCCAAGGATTTGATAGAACAGAAAAATCTATAAAGCAAAAGTTAACATACTATGTGAAGCCTTCAATATTGGAGTGCAACAAACACATGAGGCCCCATTGGGGAGACTTGAGGGCCCACTGGGGAGACTTGAGGGCCCACTGGGGAGACTTGAGGGCAAGTATTCAATCAAAAGATTGATCTTAGAGACTCCAAGGGGTTTGTGTGATTAGGAAAGATCCCTTGCCTTGGGATCTTTCCCTCACTCGCCCTCTAGACACCAACACTTGCCTTCTCTTCATCACAGAATGGAGTACTCCCTTGGGCACCTCAATTTTTGGGAGAAATCTAGGTGAATGATCACCTCAAATCAATGAACTTAAGAATAAGAGGTACTCTGGCCTTGGGAGCAAGAAGTAGGAACCACTCTTACCTATTCTCTTGTGTGGTGCACCAAGGGTGCCCACTCGCCCTCCATGGTGACCCATCTCTCATCCATGCATTGCAAGGAGAGTGCATGCATGGAGAAAGTATTGTAGGGGAAGCTTCAAAGTTCATGCATGGAAAATGATGAGCTAGTAATACTATAAACAAATATTATGTCCCAACAATCTTAGACCTAAAGGTGATTGTGATGAAAAGTCTCAAAAGATGCAAACAAAGAAGAACATATTGTAGAGGAAAGGGAATGGCTATCTTATGAGTAATGATCACTTCATGGGAAGCTATGAAGACTTCTCCAACAATTTTTGATCAAGTTTTACAAGGTTTTAATTAAGCTTCAAGATATGACACACATTCTTGGAAGTAGATTCATCAAAGCAATTGACTATATATGGCCATGGAGCTATGTGGGGGGTAACAAAATCTTTTGGCTAGAAATTCACCTTCAGGTGGATGAAGGGCGACTACCTTGGGGGTGTCCCAATCTCTCTAAGAACAAGAATTGAATGGTGCCTTGGTGCAAGGCAATGGTGGATTTCTCCATGGACGATCCCACCTATAGATCTCTATATGGAGGACTCTTGGGAAGGTGACTTCTTGCATGTGGGCACCAGGGGTGACTGTTGGAACTGAAGGACTCACTAGGCAAGGAAGCTTAAGAAGGGAGTCACAGAGAAGAGAAAGTACAGGCAGACAGAGCAGTCAACGACGATCTGGCAAGTAGGCCAATATTTTTTCAAGACATTTATGCACATAAGAGAGGTGGACACAAGGAGAAGGAGCAAGTAGGGAGCTCCAGGAAATGTATATCAAAATGTTAGAAGAAATCCCTACAACAATAGTGATTTTCATCACTAAAAACCCTTGTAAATACCATTTCACATTTTTCTAGCTCCATTTTGTGCAAGCCAAGGAGTCCTTGAGCTTGAGGAGCTTTAGAAGTATCTACCTGTCAGTTTTCACATTTTTTAGACTTCGTTTGAACCTCCAAATAGGGTAGAGAACCTAATTTTTAACTAGGCCAGACACTAGGTCTGGACAAGGCCAAAACCTAGTCAAAAACTATAAATAGAGCTAGAGAGCTCATTTTTGAGGTTAACTTGTAATTGAAATGAACTTGTAAGAGCTTTTTGAAAGTAATCTAAGATCTCCATTGCTTCTCACTCTTTGTCTTGCCGTGTGTGCGCGTTTGTGTGTATGTGTGTGCATGCTTGTGTGCTTCTCACTCACGCACTTGTGCCTCCACTTGCTCGTGGTCTTCATACCATCCTCACGTCTTCCCGGATTGACATTAAAGGAGGTGCTACTCATCATTGAGCTACACCAAATTTTGGCGCCGTTGCCGGGGATCGAGCTTTGAGGACGAGCGTGTGATGGTAAGACGTAGATTTGAGACGTTGGCGTTGTAGGTAATCTCTTTACTTTTCTTATTTTTCTTTTTCTTACCTCACCACCGTCATCACCATCATCATCATCACCATATCCGATCTCCATCTCCATCATCGCGAAAAAATTTCAGTTTTTTGCTTATACCACCTTCTCCACCTCATTTCCCTCATTCCACTTGTGAGAGAGAGCGAGAGAGCGATATTGTGTGCGTTGTTTTTGCGTGCTTTTTGAGCTTTCTTGCAGGTTCCAGCAGCATCATCTCCTCCAGCACGTTGCGCAGGTACGGAATACTCAGAAATTGTCTCGCAGTCGCCAGCCTCTGCCGATCGCGATTGACAGAAAATTTCATCTATTGGTAAAACTAAGTACACCACTAGGACAAGCACAAAGAGCACATTCCAAATCACTAAACAAAATTGAAAAATTCCGTGTTTCTCTCTCAATCGCGACCGACACCATCGATCGCGATCGACAGCCACGATCGATAGGCCCTGTCGATCGCGACCGACAGACCCCACGACCGACTGACTGCCACGTAGGACCCTATCAATCGCGACCGACAGACCCTGTCAATCGCGACCGACAGACCCTGTCAATCGCGATTGACACCGTTGATCACGACCGACTGAAATTCAACGATTGATTGACTTTTTCGCGTAGCCACGTGTCCATCGCGACGGACACATCCCCGATTGACTGAAATCACGGCGAAAAACCCGGAAAAAGTGTCGATCACGATTGACACCATCAATCGCGATTGACAGAACTCACGAACGACTCTGTCGATCGCGATTGACACTGTCAATCGCGACTGACGTGTCGATCGCGACCGACAGGCCCCGACGGACACCTCTGTCAATCGCGATTGACAGACCTGTCGATCGCGATTGACAGGCTTTTCGGCCAAAAAATTAGGGTTTTTATTCTAAGCTTTGGGGATAGTTTTTGGGCACATTGGTCTAGCAATTAGTGATTTGTGAGGTCCCTACACATGTATTTTTGAGAAAAATCCTGTGACCTGTTAGCCTGTTTGAACCCTGTTTTAGCACCAGAACCCTGAACTGACATAACTTTCTCATACGAAATCCAATTGCTGTGATTCTTGTTTTGTTGGAAAGCTCGTGGGGAGTACAACCAAAACTTTCACTGGTTATGTGAAAATAAATATCAAGATAATTAGATAGGGTATTTTTAAGTTGACCATCCCCCGGGGTAGGAAAGCTGAAGGGTCCTTGGGATTGTTTTCCATAGAGGCAAAGGGGATTTGGCCTATGAATTACATGCATGAAAGTGACCTGTCTATCATTTGAATTTAAGTCTTGAGCTAATTTTGGGACTTTTACAGGTCCATTGAGAGCAATTGAGAGCATACAAAGCAAGGGTTTCTTTGCAAGCTTGAGACTCGGGTTCTTGAGCATCATAAAGCAAGGGATCAACAAGAAAGGTCGGAATATTCTCAACTCCCTTTGTCAATTCCTAGCTTAGGCTAAGAACGACTAGTGATAGGAGTAGGCCAGGACGGCAATAGGCATCAATCAAGTTGAAGACTACCTATGCACTCAAGTTCAAGATTAAACATAATCTCTTCGTCATGCGATAACCTTAAACGAAAGAATCTAACGAGGAACGATCAACGTACAGTGCGGAAATACACTCAAGTATACCTGACGACGTGATATCAGACAAGATTATAAACGTGGTAATCCACCAAAAAAAAAAAGAATCAAGTAACTGATACAAAAGAACTCAGCAACGAGGTTGTACTTGGGCAAATTTAGGCTATTCAATTAGGCTTATGAACCCTAGATCAGGGCGACATCTAGGGAGAGATAGACAAAGTCTTAGGTCTTCAGAGGCTAGTGTCAACCACACTGCTAGGTCTTGGGCCTAGCAGTTGAGCCACCACTCATACTACCCTAGCCCTGAGACTAGTGAATCAGAGATGTCTCAAGGCATGGACAGACCTACGGGAAGTTCAGGAGTGCCATACTTGCACAGGGTGGAAGGCCCGTACAAGATGCAACTGGAATACCTTAGGACCAACCGATTAGGTGCTAGCATCTATGAGGATGGTCTAGGAAGATCCGTGGTCTAGATTAAAAACCCTGACCAATCTATTGGACTAGAGCGCCCAGCTGTCAAGTTCGAAAACGGAGCGTACTTAGACAAGGAAGGGACAATATATGTAGTCACCAGTCACCCAGATAGGACAGATGAAGTCGGGAATGTAGTCCCAGAATCGGACATAGATGACCTAGAACAAGGGAACGTAGGAGGGGAGCCCAGGACCCCTCGAGGGAAATTTGTTCTTACTAGAATCCTCACACCGGAGTGGGTTCCCCAAGACAACAAGAGCATAGATCTGCTTCTGAACCGAGAGACTGACGAAGCCTTTTGGAGGTATAAATCTGATCGGCCAACTGATATAGGAACAATCATGATCTATGAGTTTAAGGATCCTGATAGCCCAGGCAGCGTGACCTACTTAGATCACGCTTCAGAGAGGATCTTTGTGGTTACAGAACATGATAGACATGCTTACACTTGGAAGGGTGAATTCGTTTTCCCCCAACCAAGATCGAATGTGTCCTATGGTCACCCTGGAGCTAGAACATCCCAAGCTCATGGAATTCAAAGAGACAGAAGTAGAGATAGACCAGAAGTAAGCTTTGCCAACCCAGGGGGCAGAGAAAGAACAAGAATGGAAACAAATAGAGTAGAACCTGAGATACTTAGAGCTCACAGGAATCAAAGAAATGCGGATGAGTTCCCTCTACCACGACCTAGAGAGCACACAAGGACTTTGAGACCAACTCAGCTAGTTAATTCCATGAAGAACTACTTCGATGGCAATGGAGATCCATACGATCATGTGGCTGAGTTTAGGCAAGTCTTGAGAGCTGAGCAAGTGGAGGATTTATTCACGCAGTACAATGCCTTTGGTCTAACCCTTAGGAACACTGCCCTGACATGGTTTCAGCCACTAAACGAGAGGCAGTTCAAGAGCATAGACCAACTTCTAGAGGCATTCATTATCAAATTCTCTAAAAGTGGCATAAGACATAACACTTCCTCGCTGATTCACAGCTTCAAGCAAACCCCTCAAGAGACCGTGAGACTTGCTGGAAGAAGATTTAGGCAATACTTGGAGAGATGCCCTGTCCCTGAGCTACCCACACCAGCTAAGCAAGTGGCTTTATTCTTGGATGGATTGCTAAGTACCAAATTGAGTTCATATGTGTATCTGAAGGACCCTAGGACTATAGAAGAGTGTGTACGCATGTGCATTGACATCGAGGATAACCTAGGGGAGGAACTAGAGCTTTCCAAAATCTACAAGGACTCAGATAGTACCTCTAGCCTCTCTTCCTCGCAATCCACATCAATTGAGGAATTAGCAGAGAAAGTAGCTCAGAAACTAGGTGTCTCTAGCAAACAAATCCCAAGGTTTGCCCCTGTGAAAAGATGCTATACTTGTGGAGGCGGCCATATGGCGAATGTCTGTCCCATTATGGCTCAACCCCAAGTTAATCCTAGTAGCCAATACTGCACCATAGAACGAAGGTACACCAATCACACCGCGCAAGATTGTCCCTATAATAAGCAAACCGTTAGACAGACGTACCCACAACCATACCCTCAACAAGGAAGATACCAGAACCAGTACCCACCTCAGCAATATGTGAGACCTCAACAAACCTACCAACCCTACCAAAACCAACTGAGACCCCAGCCAGTGCTAGCACAGCAACCACCTCCTCCTACTAATGTGATCCCAGTAAAATATGCAGCTACAGAAGAGAACCTGAATAGAGCTATAGTCCCTGTAACACCATTGCTTTCTGAAAGTGACCTGAGTGACCATAGCTTTGATTCTACACATGTTGATAGCCCCCAGGCCTACTACATGCAGTCTCCTGAACATGGTGAGTCTTACTAGAGTGAAGAGCCAAATGAACCTAGTTGGGAGTCAGATTACACAAACGTCATGTACGCAAACCCCAACCCTAGGCCTCAACCTAGGCAAGTAAGACCCCCATTCCCTAAAGGACCATGCTACAGATGTCAGGGAGATCATCTCATTTGTGATTGTCCCTTGCCTCCACCTCCACAACCCCAATCAGTGACGATCCAGGGCTATTGCCAGGAATGTGGAAAGGAGCATCTCTTATGAGATTGTCCAAAGAATCCCAGCAATATGCCAAAAATAACTCCCATTAATGTTATTGGGTTAGTTGTAGACTCCACAGGAAGTGTGATGTCCACTACACTAGTGCAAGTGATCACTAGAGCTCAAGCATTGCAGCAAAATCAAGGGGTAGGCCAGGAAAAGACCCCAGATGTTAGTGAAACAGAGAGCATGACAAAGAAAAGGACTAGAGCTTGGAGAGATAGTCGTGAAAGAATGAAAAGACAATGGGCAAAAAAGATGAGTGAACTCGAGGAAAGCCTGAGAGAAACAAAGGCCAGGATAACTGAACTCACAACTCAAAATCCCTCTCACACTGCCCCACCTCCATCACCTCCACCATTCCCAACTCCATCCGAACCGCCACCTTCCAACCTGCCTCACCTAAACCCACCACCCCCAAGAGTAGGATCAGTCTTAGCAGATCCCACTCCCAAGGACCTAAACATGATGCTTAAAGCATATCAGGCCAGAATCCAAGAAGGGCCAAACGTAACTAATCATGAAAAGTGTTACCCTAGAGCAGAACTAGAGCTAGAACGAACCAAAATTTGTGCTAAGATGGTGGAATTGGCTCAAACCATGTTTGAAGCCAGTCGCCTATTTAACATCTCTAGTTCAGCGAAGACACAGTTGCACTTTGATGGACTGTTAGAAAGAATAGAGAAGCTGATTGCACAATCAGAAAAGGAACCCGCCTCTCAACACAAGGACAAGGCAGGTGAAAGAGTAAGCATTCCTGCTCAGGAAGCCTATGTGCCTGATGCCTATGTGCCTAACTCTACGGAGCCAGACACATCATCTTCTATGAATCGGTTCACACGAGAATTCCTACGCGAGATTCAAGAAGACAAATGGGCTAAAGAGAGTGAAGTCCCTCCCCCTATTGAACTTGTGGATGATGCACGCGACCAATTCCCACAAGACATCCCATCCATTTATGAGGATCAGGAGAGCACCCACTCTCACGAAAGACTAGACTTTGAGTCTAACTCTCTACAAGAATTACCCCACTTCATAGGCCCATGGGAAGCTAAGTCTACTTGTATGAGAGCACCCACGGTCATGGTACGAAATGAGGACTCAGTCTTACCTAGGAACACAGAGGTAGTGAAAAACACTAAAGTGCAGTGCAATCTCAAGTTAGAAGAGCTACTCAAGGTTAGACCTGAATTATGGAAACATGTCGCCAAACAAGTACCAGCGATAGTGAAACCTCATTCCCAGGTAGGATCACATAGGACAGTGCCAGAGATACCCTTGGATAAGATAGGAGATATGTGTGAAGGTGAAGAAGGGAACACCTATCTTCCCATTACCTATCAAGAGTACACCACCAAGGCAATTTTGGACTCAGGTGCAGGAGTTGCAATTGCCACCACTTCCCTATGGAAGCGTTGGGGCAAGCCAGCACTCAGGCCAACGAGAATGAAATTGCAGATGGCCGATGGTCATATTGAGAGGCCCTTAGGATTGCTAGAAGGAATAACTCTCACCACCTGTGGTGTCGAGTTCGAGCATACCTTTGCTATATGTGATTTTAGCAAGAACCATGCCTATGAAATGATCTTGGGAGGACCCTTTATGCGACAGTTGCAAGTGGTACAGGATTGGGGAACCAATTCTTTGTACCTGCAGCACTTAGGTGTTACGACCAAAGTCAATGTCAAGGATTACTCTCATAGAGATGTCCCTCTTATCCAATGGAACCCCATCCATAGAGCCAAAGATGATACGGAATCGGTGCATTCCATAGGATCAGGATCCTCATGGATGCATGAAGACACTCACTTATGGATGTGCAAAGTAGCAGTAGAAGAAGAGAAGAGAGAAAAGGCTAGAGAAATAGGTGCAAACGAAACACATAGACCCATTCAAGACCCAGCCTATGCACCTGTAGTCTTTCCTGACGAAGAATTTGAACCCCACGGCTGGGCAGAAATCCTAGCAACAATGGATGTAGCCATCAATGAAGAACAATGGACACCCCACTGTGATGAGGATGGCTATGACATTTCAGTCTTCTCCATAGAGCCAATCATGGGAGAGGCAGTGTTAGAAGAGTGCGAACCTAGCCCTGATGCGTTTGAGGATGCAAGTGACTCCGATCTAGAGTCAATCATTATGGACCCACCTTTTGCATCAGATGAAGAATACTTCTATGAAGTAGAATTTCAACCCCAGAGGCACGGAGAGCTTACAAAAGACGTAAGGCTAGCCACACATGTAACTCCTAAGGAAGAAGGAAAGAAAAGGAAGAAGAAAGAAGTCACACAAGAAGAGGAGGAATCTTTGTTTGAGGTCCCAGAAAATTTTAAGAAGTATGAGATAGATGACAGGAGAGTCATGATCAGAATGCCTAAACGAGAGGCACAATCAGGAGAGGCCTATGATAACAAAGAAACCACAAAGAAAATTGTGGTAGCCATGGAAGAGGGAGAAGAGAGATGCACTTACATAGGACATGACCTGACGGAAGAAGAAGAGCAAGAATTGATAGCCTTGCTAAGAGAATACAGAGACGTGTTCGCTTGGAGTTACAAGGACTTGAAAGGTGTGGACCCTGACATATGCTCACACACCATCCCCATGACCTCAGATGCCAAACCCTCTAAGCAAAAGCCATATACATACAATGATAATTACGCTGCCAAGATCAAAGAGGAGATAGATAGACTGGTTGAAGCTGGATTTATCTATGAAATTGAGCACACTGAATGGGTATCCCCCATTGTTGTGGTGCCCAAAAAGAATGGTAAATTACGTGTATGCATTAACTTGAAGAAGGTTAATGCAGCCACAATTCGAGATAACTATCCGCTTCCTATCACAGAGCATCTCTTAGAAAGAGTAGCAGGCAAGGAAGTGTACAACTTCCTCGATGGATTTTCGGGCTACAATCAAGTAGCCATAGCTCCAGAAGATCAGCATAAGACAGCTTTTGCCACAGAGTGGGGTATATTTTCCTTTCGTGTAATGCCATTTGGGCTTACCAATGCACCAGCAACCTTCCAGAGGCTGATGTGCCATGTATTTAAGCAGTTCCTGAGGAAGAATTTAGAAGTCTATGTTGATGATCTTTGTGCTCATTCCAACATTAGACAAATCCATATTCCTAAACTCAGACAAATCTTTGACAAATGTAGGGAGTATCAAGTGTGCTTGAACCTAGAGAAGTGTGTTTTCATGGTCAGGCAAGGCAAGATTTTAGGACACATAGTGTCAAAGAATGGCATATCCACCGATGAAGAGAAAGTAAGAGCCATAGCCGAGTTACCTAGGCCAAAGAACGTCAAGGAAGTACAGGCCTTCATGGGGCATTGTGGTTACTACCGCCGGTTCATTCACATGTATGCTGTCATTGCAAAGCCCATGTATGGACTTTTGACTAACTTTGAGTGGACTGATGAATGCGAGAATTCCTTCCAGGAGCTTAAACGAAGATTATGTTCAGCACCAATCTTAACCACACCAGATTGGAATAAGCCATTCCATGTTCACGTGGATGCATCCAATTATGCTATTGGGTGTGTGCTTGCTCAACCTACTGGTGAAGGTAATATGGATCTTCCAATTGCCTATGCCAGTAGACAATTGAATGCAGCTGAACAAAATTACACCACTACTGAGAGAGAAGGCTTAGGCATGGTATATGCAGTTAGGAAATTTAGACACTATTTGCTTGCAAACAAGTTTAAATTTTTTACTGACCACCAAGCATTGTTATATCTCGTGAACAAGCCATGCAATACAGGAAGATTGGTAAGATGGTTTCTCTTGCTAATGGAATATGATTTTGAGGTTGTGGTAAGGAAAGGGAAGACTCATTTGAGAGCAGATCACCTTTCTAGGCTCACATCGGGAGAAGCCCCACAAGGAGTGTCAGATGACCTTCCTGATGCTTACTTGTTTAATTTGGAAGTGGTGCCGCAGTGGGCTAAGCCATTGGTACCAGTGTTGACATACGGACCTAACCACCCAGTAATAAACACGCAGGATAGAGAGGTAGTAAAAGCCCAAAAGTATCACATCATGGCAGGAAGTATGTACAAGCACACAGATCAAGGGATCTTGGCTTGTTGTGTAGAAGAGGACGAGTACACTAAATGGTTGCATTTAGCACATGTAGGTGCATTAGAGCAACACTACTCAAAGCAACAAACCTTACAGACACTAAGGAGACTCGGAGTGCATTGGCCGACTATGGAGGCTGATGTCCAAAAGTGGTGCAAGGAATGCCCAATCTGCTGCACTAAACCACATGTGGAACATGCCACTCTTTATCAAGTGTCTATAGTGCCAGATTGGAGTGAACCTCTAGTATCCTTCTTAAGGACGAGAACATTCCCTCCAGACATGACTCTGGTTAGGCAAAGGAGTTTAGAACAAGAAGCCCAGGATTATTCACTCATTGGTGATAATCTATACAAGTGTGATAAAGATGGTTACCTGAGACTATGTGTCCATGAGAGTGAATATCTCAAAATCTTGGATACTGCTCACCAAGGTGTAGCAAGGGGACACTTTGGACCAGATCGGGTGATCAAGTCAATACTATTTGTGGGCTTTTGGTGGCCAACCCTTCACATGGATGCACATACCTATGTGAAACGGTGTGATGTGTGTCAAAGAACGCAGTATCCTATACGCAAAGATGAGATGCCACTGAAACCTATGATGGGTGGACGTGCATTCTCTAAGTGGGGAATAGACTTTGTAGGTCCTATTAATCCCCCAGCCAAGGGTTCACATGCTGAATATATCATTGTGGCCACGGATTATCTCACCAAGTGGGTAGAGGTAAAATCTACGACAAAGAACGATGCTCAGACTACTGCTAAGTTCTTATTTGAGAATGTATTCACTAGATACGGGCTACCCATAGAGCTAGTTAGCGATAGAGGCACTCACTTCTTGAATGAAGTTATTGAAAATCTGCTCCAAGAATTTTTGGTAGTACATAAGAAGTCTGCCCCCTATCACCCTCAAGCTAATGGCCGGGCTGAGAGCACCAATAAGATCTTATGCAATGTACTGACGAAATTGGTGAACAATAAACGCTCTGATTGGGACAAAAAGCTACACCATGCTGTTTGGGCATACCGAGTCGCCTACAAAACGGTACTCCAAGCCACCCCCTTTTCAGATGGTATTTGGCCAAAATGCAGTGCTACCGTTGGACTTCCTAATACCTACACTGAAAGTAGCACAAGAGCATGAATGGACGGGTCATGAACTCTCCTCTAGACTTTTCGACCTTGAACGATTAGGAGAAACAAGACTGAGGGCGGCTGCAGGGATATATGCAGCTAAGAAATGACAGAAGGCATACTTTGATGCCCACGTTAAGGATAAAGGTTTGAAGGCAGGCGACTTAGTTTTATTCTACACATTGAAGCAACATGCGAGAAAACTGGAGAAGAGAGGCTATGGACCCATGATTATAAACAGAATCTCAACAAGTGGAACAGTGCAACTAGCCACATTAGAAGGCAACGTTCTCCCGAGCTACATTAGCGGATGCAGGGTCAAGTTGTATCAGGAACCTCTCACAGAGGAAATGCTAAGTCGACTCAATACTGCTAAGAAACGCAAAGAAGAAGAAAAGCGAATTCGAGAAGAAGCCCAAGCAGAAGCATTGGAACGCATCCGGAGAATGAAGTTGAGAAGACAGAATAGGAAGCAACCTAGGACGGATGCCTATGCAGATCAAGGATATCATGTGGCTATGTGTGAAGTCTCAGGTATCAGCGCTCAAAGGATAATTGATCGACGTCCTTTTATAACCTTAGAGATAGGACAAAGAAAGGGTGCAAGGACTGTAAGAGCCTTGATTGACTCAGGTGCAGCCACTAGTGCGATTAAATTGTCTTACAGTCAAGAATTGAGATTAACTGTCAATCCTATAGAAGCATATCTCATAGGATTGGGAGGTGTGGAAACACCTTGCATGGGCGAGGTGGATCTTCCCATCTCCATTCAAGACGAAGTGATGATAGTTAAAGTATTAGTGTGTCAAGATGAGGACCTCACTGAGCCTCTTGTCTTGGGTCAGGACTGGATCTATGATCATGCAGTCAACCTAAACCTAAGAAGCGGACTTCTTCAGGTATGGGTAAATCATAGCCGAATTACAGTTGAATTGGAAAAGGAGGCACTCAAGGAACTAGGTAAAACACAAACTCCTGGTCCTTCCAGGGGTGCACATGAAGTTGACAATGCTGTTCTTGTCCAAAAATGTATGATGCAGAAAGAGGATTGTCTCAACAACGGAGTCAAAGATAAGATGGTACTCCCTTCTTTTCCAAAGGCCAGAAGGATGCAGCAGCCAACGGTAGATCAAATACAGAAGGAGCAGAACACTATCTGCACTGGAGGCCAAAAAAAGGAGCCACGCAGATTGTTTCAGCCGATGAAACAAGTATGGAGGCGAAAAGGCGAACACCCTGTTCCGACCAGGCCAACACCACGACCAAAACCTCTTATTAGTAATCAACAGCACAATACTAATAAGAAGACTTTCATAAGTTCCTCTGCGAAAGTGAAGTCTATTTGGGTACCCAAGAAGTCAATGAAGGCCAGCCCACAATCACGACAAATCTGGGTGCCTAAGGCTTGCTTGCGGGCTCAAATAACTACACCAAGGCCAAACCCTGTACAACATGTTTCACTCATGCGAACATCTGAGGCCCAGTCTTACACATCACGCACTAACACGTATTCTTCCATGAGCACAAGTAGAATCACTTATAAATGGGTTCCTAAAAAGCCCCATTTTTCAAGTAAATACCCTATCACACTCCCTAGAGCCTCCACAAAGTCAAAATCAAAACCTATCCATTGCATTTGGCAACCTAAAACTTGTAATAAACCCCCAGACCCCAGTTGTAAATCCATGCCCACCTACGAACTACGTCACTCTCACACCACATCATTCCACTTAGCTCCTAGGTCTAACCAATCCCGAACTACACACACAAACACCAAGCACTTACTAACCCACTAATCTCTCCCAAGCCTCATGTTAATGTTGTAATGGGGACAAAAACGGTTCTCTCTTGTCCTTTACTATGTTAACACATGTTTCTATATTCTCACAGAATCAGGAGGCAAGAAGTAACATGGCATATACGGCAGGAACTAGCTCCCAGTCAGGCACCAGCACCCAAGTCGTGGATAATGAAAGTCTTCCCGTTGAGGAGGAATTGAAGGAACGCCCAGTGGCATTAAGGGCATTACATGCCATATCGGTTCAGAACCCTCCACAAGGGCACACTATGCCAGTCAGTAAAAACTCTCATTGGTTTAGTGATGTGGCAGGACCCCTAGGCGAAGGCACTTATATGTGGGAGGCCGAGATAGAATTCAATGGGCGCTGGGGCAGGTATCACTTTTTCACTAGGGAATTTGAGAGACTGCAAAATGATGAAGACTGAAACCTATATGGAAGAAGGCAGGACTCTACGAGTACTTCAAATTCCAATTGCCAAAGCCGGATTTTCTAAGATGCTCTTATTTGATTAGCACCCTTACTCCGAGCAAAGACAAAAAGGGATACAGCTCCTTTGTCCTCCCATCTCTCACAAGGGGCAATGAGCTCAAGCGTTTCAGATTAAGTATCAACTTGGTAAGGG